>JARHVA010002119.1:820000-895000 GCA_037957365.1 Torreya grandis | reverse complement strand
GTGAAAACTAGAAATGGCACTTTTTAAAAGAAACTTCTGAAATAAAGATGAATTGTTGTCTTGTCAACTAACCTATCTTATTAAAATTATTTATCCTTTTAGGACACATGGAAAATTTAGGAGATAAGCATGGATCCATACAACATAGGTACATTTATACTTTCTTCCCAATAGGTTAGGCATTTTCTTTTTTATGCTCTACATGTATGACCATTAGGCAGACAACACTTTTAATTATGGATAAGTTCTCTTTATGCCACATGGATGTGATTGAAGCTAGTACCATCTTCACATTTCAAGATTTGATGTGAAGTTATTCTAAAATAATTTTTCAAAAAGATATGACTTGATGCAAAAACCATTGTGAATATTATTTCAAATTCTACCAATTATGATCCCTCAAACCATGTCATTGATAATGACCCTAAAAAGTGTTTTCTCGTCAAAACTTTGCATGCTTTGAAGTTTTTAGCCATAATTTTCCATAATTTTATGATAGGTTTTTTATTTACTATTCATTATTACATCACATCCCCATTTCCTTGCCTTCCTATGTACTCTATAGTTTTGAGCTTAGTTATTCAACATGCAAGAAGGTTTTCAAGAATACTATGAACAACTATGAAGATGGGAGGCAAGAAGAAAAAAGTGAACTAGAGTCAGTATAAGTATTGTTACAAGATGAATTAGCTAGGGTTATTTTTGAGATGGTAGGATGGCTAAATTTTTTGAAAACATTCCAAGTTTTTTAGGAAAACACTATACAAGGGTAAATATCCACTTATAGAAGAAGAATCATCTTCTCCCCAGATTGATCATGAATATGAGGATTTGTATCATGTTATGACTCTATCTTAGCATGAGGAAACCATTTGGAAATAATAGGTAGAGTTGGTTTTTCTCTAGTTGACACTACAAGGTAAGAATCAAACTATTTTTAGTTTAGAAATAAGATATGAATATTTTGTTGCTTAGATTTAGGCATAAGAAGTAATCACTATAATAGTTAATATTGAACAGACCAAAACACATAATTAGTTATTTTCTAGTCACATAAACTGAGCACCTTATAGAATTCCCTTGTAAATAAGGATGCCCAAATTGCTAGTTTACAAAATTTTATTACTAGTACGGATGCTTAGATCAATAATTTACAACATTATATTATTGGTAAAAATGCATTGCTTTCTCAAAAAACTACTCACATACAAGAGCTAATAACTCAAAATTTTGAGTTGCAAGCTTTCTTACAAGCTATGCAGAGGGAAACTCTCACATACAAGAGCTAACAACTCAAAATTTTGAGTTGCAAGCTTTCTTACAAGCTATGTAGAGGGAAACTAGGGAATAACTGTATAAATTAAAGGACCCACAAGGGCTATGCCTTCCTTCCCTCTACCACTTCATGAAATGATTTTAGTTTAGAATAAAACTCAACATAAGATCTATAAATTAGAAGAATAAAATGCAAGGATCAAATCAAAGTCTCAATAGTAGCTATAAAAAGCTCAAAATTCTATTTAGAATATTTATGAAATTTCTAAAAAAATGTTATCTTACAGACAACCTTCTTCTTTTTATGTTATATTTCTTCATGAAAATTTTTTAAAATGGTAAATTCAGTTGATTTCTCTTGGTTTTACCCATGTTATTGAGGATGAACATATGTTTATGTATGTGTTTCTAAAAAGTAAAACAGAAAGACATGATCAAGTTTGTGATTTTTATCCTTTTAACATGTTGTTGGGTTACCAGTCTAGATTTTTAGTAAACTTATTTGTGTGTAAAACACAAGTACATGATTTCCTTTCTACCATGATAAATCAGATAGCTTGGGAGCAAGCACACAATAAATTCCTTGAATTATAGAACACTATAGGTGTATGCATGAGACCTCAATTTCCAAAGGCACATAAACTTTTTACTACCTTTCAGCCCATGTATTATATGTACATGAAAAATAAATATCATGAATTATTGAGATCAAATGTCATAATTTTTAGATATTTTATGAGCCATCATTCCACCAACCCCATAAATGCAAGTATACCTACGTGGGATATTTTTCATGCTATTTTGAAATGCAGGGAAGGTATGAGTCCCACCCCCATCAGTTAGAGTCTTCACATAGCTCATGAAATTATTCATATTATCACTCAACTTTTAGATGGAGAATTAGATGTGTCAATTGCTATGAAATTTAGTCCACCCATTATTCTTTATCCTATGTCTCCCTGATAAAATTAGCACAATTAGGAAGAAATAGAATTTTAAGCATGACTAAATACAATAGTAAGACTTTTGGGATTTCTACTATAAAAATACTATGATTGGGGGTACCACTGTCAAAAATATGATCTCAATCACTGATTGGAATATAGACTCCTGGTTTTAAAAATAGTTCTCCCATTAGTTTTAAAGAGGACTTGAAAAAGATAAAGTATGGGGGGGATGAGGATCATTCCATATAACTCATTATATCTCATATAAATTGTCCATAAGTGTCATCTTTTAGTTATATATGGCATTACATTTAATAGTTAAGGTCTTATCTAATTAGGAAATGAGTGCAATCATATTTTGTTCGTATGTGATACATTATTGATTCTCTATTTTGTTATTTATGTCTGACTTGGATGAAATGAGCATAATTTAGTATACAAAGATACATCCCTATGGTGGGATAATTTTGATAAGTTATCAATAGTTTTGGCAACCCTTTTTGGCAATAATTTTGACAATTTAGCTAAGAACACATTGAGCTCCAAAGATCTACAACTCTGAAGATGCTATGAACACCTATCTAGCTATGCTTTGAAGATGCCTAGCCACACTCCAAAGATGCCTAGCTAGATCCTATAGATCAAGATATCAATTCTAAAATTATATATAATGTATATGTATATACTTTACTTATTTAGATATATTTTTTTAAACACTACTATTCATAGTAATGGTCTAAAATGATCTAGAAATAAATGTATTTCTATTTTGTAAATTTGAATATAATCTCTTTAGATATATGTTATTATATTCCATCTATTATTAGTTAAATCGGTTCCAATACCTCCCTATAAGTGTGGGATATGATTCTTAGACATTATATTTTGAATAAGAGGACTTATTTAAATCACTAGATTTTGTGTTCTAAGAATAGTCATTGAGATGTGTTTTAAATACATGTATCCTCATTCCAGAATGATCATAACTTAGATAATAGATAATAGAAAATTGAGAGAAGAAACATTTAAGTTAAATTTCATTTATCCATATATATTCCTTTTGATAATGAAATAAAGTTCAACATTCATTTTCATTACTGAGTAAAATTTGATCATGTTCTGAGGAAGGAGCAAGGTCCCTCTTCTCTTTGAAGATCAGGACAAATAGGTATTTTTAGTTTATAATTTAAAAGTATATTTATTTTGATTCAGGTATAATTAATTTTATTGTAAAGTGTTATTTCTCTTTTCAATGCAAGTGTGATTTCCCTTTCAAAGCAAAGTGTGAATTCCCTTTTACTGCAAGTGAGTTTTATTTATACAAAGTGTGTCTTTCAATTTCACAGAAAGTAAAGTTTGTTAACTCATCTCTATATTAAGAATTTGTTAGGAGGCAGTCTAAGTGACAATAGATAATCAACATTCTCACATTCTAAAATATCACACTATCCTACCCAGTTGAGCAAGTTGAGTGAGGACACCATAATTTCTTATGCCAAATGTTTAAGTTATAGATGTTGATGGTGTGAACTAAAGAATATTTTTAACAAGGAATGCCATAGGGTATTTTTAGTTAGTAAAAATTTCTAGATTTACTTTTCTTCAACATAGAATTAGCATATTATTTTTTATCTTTATGATTTAAACACCAACAATAGAGTAAACCCCTAAACAATGAATTATAAACTCAAATATCTAATGGTCTCAATATATATATCCTTGGACACTAGCCCTATTATAAAATAACATCAATCCATTGATTGGTTAAATGAGCGGTATAACAATAGCCTATTAGTATATATCTTCTATGATTATTTACTTTTTATATTTATTAACCCCACTTTGTGCCACAAGCTTTGGTAAACACTAGATTAGACTTTACTTTGTTTTTTTATCATTTATACTTATGAATATGAAAACATAGGACCTAGTTAGGGTTATTGCATAATTTTACTTGAATGGAGGCTTTGGAACCCTCCTTAGTTATATTATTGTGGTAAGAGATACCTTGTATAGGTATAGTAGATCTATCTTGTTCATGACCTAAATATTTGATGTATCCATAATTGGAAGTGTATGTAAGATTTATCTTCTCTGAGCTAGGATTAATTTATAGATCAGTTATATTTTCCTTTGTATATATTTTGGTGAACCCAATGTGAATCTAATCCTTATAGGTTTTATCTCATGCCATCATTTTTATCATCATATTATACTTTTCTATATTTTTAGTATTGTATAAAATAGTTGGTATAGTTCTAACTTTTTATGCATAGGTTTAACATAGTTATTTTAAAATGACTCTATTTTATTTGTGTAAGTGTTCACAATTATAGGTTACTAGATCAAATATTTCAACACATTATTCTTCTTCAGTTCTAGATAAGAATACATAGTTAAACTAGTCAACTCTATATTCTATTTTCATCTTTCAACATATAGGTCTACAAACATAGTCAAAGATGTTAACTTTGTTTGTTATCTCTTTATCAACATACAGGGTTTTACAAACTTGGCTAAACCAGTCGACCTTATTCGTAAAATTTAAAAGAAACATTTTAACATCACAACATAAAAAAATTCAAGATAAAAAATCTTAAATCCCACTAAGGTTCCTTTATTTTCCCTCTCTATAATTTTAGTTCTTCCTTTAGTACTATTTTTCATAAGTTTGCAGTCTATAAAACTACAACCCTATAGCTAACTGGGTCAACCTGGTTAAATTAGTTATGTATTTTTTCTTTTGTTTAAGAGTCACAATCAACCTATTTGACTTTTTTATTAAATACCTTACTTCTACATAACATTAGTGACCCAATCGACTCTATTATGTACTATGTATATATAGTGTTACCTAAACTAACTCTATACTATTATCAATCAAGGAATGAACATCTATTTACTAGTAATTAATTCATCTTCCTTTTTATTTGTTTGCATTTATAGAGTAACTCACATAATTAAATAGGTATTTTTTCAAATTACCATTTTAGTTACACTATTTTACTCTTTTCACACAGTATCAAATAACTTTACATTCAAAAAGCATTAAATATTTATCTTCCCAAGGTCTACCTACTTTGATTTCATGACCAAGGGGAAAGCCAAATTGGTTTTATGTCCAAGTATAAATACACAATTGATGGTATATATTGACAAATCATCTGACACCCTTATCATTGTAAGGTTTTGAATTGAGGGGGTAGGCTCTAATACCAAGCTAGTACCATCACCAATACAAATCTCTTTTAGCCCAAACATCTTGAAACCAACCTTAGATTGATTTATAGTTCCTTATTTTAACCAAATTCTCTATCACAATAAAATTAAACTTTATTATAACTTAATAACACTTAAGATGATAAAATAGTTAACATTTACTTTTTAGTTTTTACTTTCTCTTTGATCATTGTGTATTGTATTGAAAAACTTACATTAGCCAATGTTGGTGTAACATTTTTGATGTGTGTTCCAATTAGATCAATCACATTGATCCAATTTTTTTTGTTCTTAATTTCATCTTGCTTAAAATTATCTTACAAAAAAATACCCTTGTTTCATAACACTATCATCTTGGTCAATACGGTCTATTTTATATTGTTAAGCTTTCCTACCTACAATACATAGTTGATCTACACAATGATGTATTGTTATCTCCCTATTCAGTCCTTTGTTCAGTAGTACATAGTTGACTTGCATGATTGTGAATTATTATCTCCTTGTTTAATTCTCTATTAGCATTACATATTTGACCTACATGACAATGCATCCTTATATTTTTGTTCTATTCACTAGGTTATCGAACATAGTTGACCAATTTGACTATGTACCCTATTTTTTATTTTGTCTTTGCATCATTCTTTATAGCTTCCTTATTTAATCATGAACTTCATGTTTGAGGACAACACATAGTTGAAATCAATATATATGATGAGCTTTACCGATCCAAATAGGTTTACCCATCAACATCTTATGGCTTCCACTTTAGATGAAATCAATGTGCATGTGTCCACTCGTATTAATAATTATGAGACTCCTCATTTATCTATAGTTCACAACCCTCTTTTCTCCTTAGAATATAAATCATAATTAAAGTACATGCCTAAAAATTTTTTCTTCATTAATTAGTTCCCTCAATATAGGGTAAAATACCCTTCAACTATTTACAATCTCATGATAAGTGGTCAAGCAAAAGAACCCCATTTGCCTTCCCTACATTCTCTCATGGATTTTGGGGCAATACCTTCTTTGTTTCTCAACCTATTCCTTATATTTTGACTCCTTATCATATTATGACCTCTTCTTATTTTATTATTTAACCTCTATGTCAAAAATATCTACTAACATGATAGGTTCAACATCTAGTGGGCCTTTTACAAGACCCCTCCTCAATCATTTCACTAGTGCACCATTTGTTACCAATGGAAATCATGCCACTAGTGCTTCTTTTTTTCTAATTCTAATCCTTCTAATAGTTCATCTTTTGGTACATATGATAATCATGCTACTAGTGCCTCCTTTTCTACTAATTCCTCTCAAGCAACTAGTGTTGCATGTGCCACTACTCATAGTACAAACCAATCCACTAATACCAATGTTAATGATTCACAAGTTGTGCAAACTAGTTAAAATACCACTCAAACCCATCAAATTTTATTACAAACTCTTAATCAAATGAATGTTTTTCACACTAATAATTCCAATAAAATGATGCAAATGCATAATCACCTTATTCACCTTCAAAATAAACCTCAACAAGTTCCATGGGGAGCAAAAAATCAAAATGCCCTCTGCATACCCACCCATTAGGGATTCCCATGTTAACCTCATTCTTCAACCACCCCTTATTAACAAAATGATTAAACATACTCAAAATGAACCTCTTACACATAAAATTTCCAATATATACATAGGAGGTATCACTCCTACCATTAGTTATAATGGATCAACTGATCCTACCTTACATTTGAAAACATTAGGTAATCTTTACAAATATTGAGTCAAATTAAACACTTTTGATGCTACCAAACTCATATTAAAAATGCTCTCCATAGATGATTTAGATTTGTATAATCAAATCAAGTCCCATTATATCACTAGATTAGAATATATAGTTAACTCTCTAGTACAGTAATTTAAAACTAGTGCCCTCCCTAAGAATACCTAGGCTCAATTTATCAATTATAAACAACTTAAAACCAAAACAACACAAGTTTTCATCAAACGGTGGAATAATTTATCCAATAAGTGTGAGCATAACATGGTGAATGATAATATTTTTTGTATATTCACTAACAATTTTCATCCCAAGTTGCAATATAAGGTTAGGAGTCTCTCTATAATAACCTTGGAAGAAGATCTCAACCAATCAAAATGCCAATATTTTCTCATGTGCTAGTTTGAGCCATCCAAACCTCTTGTGGTCACTCGTATGCTCCTCAAAAATAAAAATCATCATGCTACCAATGATGGTATCATTTATTCCTATGATACCATTCTCAATATTTAATCCATTACTCACAACCTTATTTCAAAATAAGTTTCCCCTTTAAACAACACTCCTAATCCTCAATTTTCTCAAATAAACAACATCAACATTCATAAGCCATTGTCCTTAGATGATCTCCAAAAGCATCTACCAAGGTCTATCCTACAAGATCTTGACCCCATTCATCTTATGAAATCATGGTATGATTCCAATAATTTTTTTTGGTTTCATGCAAGTCACTCTCATGAGATTTATAAGCAATTACATAACTTAACTATATATGTCCTCTTTGGTCTAAATTTTGATCATGATTCACTCATTTGTAAATGATAAAAAACCTATGATACAGCTTTAAAATCTCTTGAAATAAAAAAATATAAATTGATCTTTAAATTAGGATAATGCTCATCTTTCCATCTACAAAGGCCCTCTTCTAATCATCAATACAATAACGACAAGCCTACTCCTTCCACCAAAAATGTTGAAAGTCTTATATACCAAAGATAATGTGGTAAATATGAATAATATGTAAAGTGTAGTTGATTTCATTGATTCTCATCCTACACACACACAAAACATCCCAAAAGTTCCATGTTATCTAAGATTTTTCCCTATCTCACTTAACATAGTTGGGACAAGAGGACCTTATTTATTTCCAAGAACCAATTCCAACACCTCAATTGGATAACACCTCTCACACTATTTTTATATTTCCCCTAACCTTTCCACCCATAAAAAACATTATTCAACCTTCTAATAACACTTCTTAAACTCAATCATAAGACATACCTAAATCAACTACCCCATCCTCTCAAGTTAGTCAACTGATTCATCCTCAAACTAAACCAACCATGTCTTATCAATACAAGTTTTAATGTAATTATAATCCTCCTTATCAAGATCTCCTCCAACATTATGCACCTTTATCTAATATTCACCCCATGGGTTATGATGAATGGGACCCCATTATGAAACTTACCCATCTCAAATGCCCTTTCTTTAACTCATGAAAACTTCTCTACATCATTGTGACTGCCTAATGTAACTATTATTTGAAATGAAAATTCCTCATCCTCCCCTATTAGGATGTGAAGCTACCTTATCTGGGCTGGAAGATAATATCTTATAATAATGTGAAGAGATGTTTATACACATTGATGGAAAAATGGACACTTATCTTTCTCTCAAATTCCTAATCGCTTCCATGATCCTAGATGAGATTTTACTTCATACAGTTGATCCTCCACTCTTTACAAGTGTTAAAATAAATGATATCCAAGTGAAGCATGATTTTATTGATGAGGGTTTAGTTAAATGTGTCTCCTCCCTCAACTTCATTAAAACTCTTACATATTCTAAGTGCAATCTTAAATCCACATGCAACACATGTCAAGATTATGATCACAGGTAAATGCCTCCTTTAGGTTACGTGTGACTCCCTATTATTATCCACCCTATCAATATTTGAGTGAAGGTTATGATATTCAATTTTACCCTTTCCTACAATATCTTGCTTGGCAGGCCTTCGACTCATTACACGAGGGTTGTCACCTCATCTGCCTACTAATGTGTCAAGTTTCCCCATAATGGTGATATCTATAAGATTAAAGGAGATACCGACCCTTGTGATTTTTAAAAATTTCAAGAACATGGTTTATTCAAAATTCCAACTCTTGAACCTTTGTCGAGTATTCCATTCTTATAATCTCAACATTTTAATTTTTTCATCAACTATACTCAAGTTTATCATGGTCACCCTAAAATTATAGATAACATACCACATAACCTCTTAGACTTTGATGATGTTGATTTGGATTAGATCAACCTCAAGATCAAAACTTTGGATCTCTCTCCTCATCTCATCACCCAACTTCCACCATCCTTGAAGTCATGTTCTTGTTAGCCACTTATCAATGATATACCCATGGTCTTAACCAAGACTCAACATTCTATCATCACTAACCTCTATTAAAAATACCATACCTACCTATACCATCAACCTTCATACACCCAATTATGATGATGGTTATACCTTAGATGATCTATTTCTAAGAGGTCTAACCTAGGCTAGAGATGTTGAGATCCTTCATTATTATTCTTCTTTGTTTTAATCTTGCCATTCCTCTTATTATATTTCCAAGATGGAGCTTTCGCATGGCATACCTCTAATTTTTGTAGATCCTCTTAGGAACATGCTTATATATCATGTTATGACCAATCCTATCATTTCTATAGATACCAAGATCCATATATCTTTTTCCCCTAAAGATGTTTTTTACTAC
The DNA here is from genome assembly GCA_037957365.1 of Torreya grandis. Lineage (NCBI taxonomy): Eukaryota > Viridiplantae > Streptophyta > Pinopsida > Cupressales > Taxaceae > Torreya > Torreya grandis. The sequence continues at coordinate 885,008 of JARHVA010002119.1, read as the reverse complement.
CCTTAAGCCCTCTACACATCCTAATTCTCCCTTGACTAATCTTAATTTGTATCCTAATCCCACTCTATGCTTATGAGCATCATCATGTATTTGATTTTACTTCTTCTTCAGCCATGCCTAGCCAAGTTTCTCTAGTATCCTTGCCTCCCCTCAGTGATGGTCTTCTTCCTTTACTATAACTTGATCCCTTCCCTACCCAATAGGTTTATCACTCTTACTATGATATTCATAGAGTTTTTAGTCATTAGACTAGAGACTACTAGTTATACCAACATTCCTCAATTCCCACTTCTACTCCTTCCATTAGTAAACCCACAAAGTCTATTAACAAGTGCATTTATTTATTCCATAACATAGATAATCATTCCTCTACCCATTGTTGAAATCTTAGATAATATCAACACCTTACATCCTACCCTTCTTCATACCAAAGAGAAAGTTATATCTCCTCCCAAGTTATTATCTTAGTATATTCTCAAATATAGAGAGGTCTATTATCTTTGGCACTAGTGTAGTACCCATCACACTGATCATTGCCACATCCTCTAGTAGTATATTCATGACCACCTCATGACCATTATTTTACCCACTATTCCACTTCCTATAGGTAATCCACATAAGAAGGCTACTCCTTCACCTGTGGCTCCCACTCCACCTATGATTCCTTATTCACATGTGGCTCCTGTGTCACCTACATCTTCTCCCCCACCCATGGTTCCTTATCCATCGATGATTCCATATCCTTATCTTAAAACTACCATTCTTATTCTAGAGTGTATTCCCCTTCTTGAGTATTCTATGCACAAGGGCACTTATGAGAATTATCATTTAGCTATACCTACATTTTATGTAGAGGAGATTTGATAAGAGGTCTTTTCATGGTTTGTGTTTAAATTTGTCTAGTTATTTCTTGGTTTACTAAAACCAAGAACAAGCATGGGATGTTCTCTTTGTGCTCAACATTTAACACTTGGTTGCACTGGCATCAACCCACATAAGGCACATGCCTTATACACTCACCCAAAATGTAGCAGAGAAGGAACCAAGACCTATATTGGGGTAGTTGTTCCATGGTGTGTACATTCACTAAAGGGACTTAAGTAATTCATCAAGAGCTCATCTTAAGGTAGATCCATAGGCACATACTTTTCTTTGATTAATCTTAGAGTCCTATAGGTGCTTAATAAGTCATAGGGTTTCTTCCACTCAATTTAATCATTCTAGACATGTGATTTAAATAAAAATTGGGTTATTGGTGCATGACCTATATTCTTTCTTTAGGGAAATTGATAATGACATCACAATTCATTATAGAGACTCCATTAAAGAAGTGAACTAGTAAAATGCATGAATATTAATTAGCATAATTTAATCAAAAGTATGAGATTACAACCATAAACATTCTATCAACAATACAAAAGGACACATGAACTAAACACAATACCTTTTAATGAAAAAACATTAATATTTAATCAAATTCCATAATAGAGTGTAGATTTATATCATAATACTAAACAACCCAGAGGCTTACAGATGAGCTTAGGCACTTACAAGTGGAGACAAGCGGCCTCTATACTTTTTTTAAATATTTAATTGTAACTAAATCAATACTTGTAAAGTATATTCAATTTTCTAGAGATTTGATACAATCATTCATCTCCTCCTTCTTCTTTCTCGAGCTCCTTAAATAAAACTTAAAGAGAATCATTATGAGGGTAAAATTTACATTCTAAATATTGAGCTAAAAATCTATCATCATAATCACCAACTCCATGACTCTACAAACTTTTTAATGCACTTATTAGGTCCCTTCAAATCTTTGAAGATTCACTAAATTTTTTGGAGATGGTTATCCACCTACTTGCTAACATAATATTTTTGTTATAACCTCTAGCTAGTTATAAAAATACCAAAGGCTAACCAAACTGATCCTCTCGTGCTTAGGTGGGTATCATGTTGTCACAAAAACCTTACTTAATGGATTAAGGGCCTAACATTTACCCCATACAAAAACTTTAGTCCATCATCAAACTAAGATTCCAAACTCTTAGGAGTGTAGAACTTAGGTGCATTCTCTTAGAGTTTGGTGTTGAAGTCTTAAAAGCCCTTAATGGATAGCTTAATTTCTTGTATGATGCTATATATCTTGGAAGATGTAGTAGTGACTACAAGTACATCTATTTTATCTAGATCCTTATGGAAGGCCTCAATATTATATTTTGCCTTTTACACAATTTTGTCTAAGATCTCTCCTTACTCATAGGCCATATTTTATAGAGTGTAGAAGAGTGCTTCCAATGTCTACTTCTGGTCCTTGATCTAGTTACTAAACATGTTCATGATGCTCATGATTTTTGGTTGCTCCACCCTAATTATAGAGTATACTTGAGCCATCATCTTCTCTTTATCATCCTTAACCTTCTTGAGGCATTCATCTATTACTAAGGATTGGTTGGAGAAGCTTAAGAAAATAGTGTCTATTATTTTTTCACCCTCTTTTAACCTTGCATAGAGGTCTTATACCTCTTAGATATTGTTAGATATCTCTTTTTTAGTGCAACATTGGGGTCTTCTTCCTCTACCAATTTAGGTTGTAGTCTTGAGAGAATATACTCCACCATTACACAAATTTTTTTGACCTCTAAAAAGTTTGAATTGTTGATGTCAACCAAAATAAATGGTTTGACCACCTCCACACACTCACAAAGTTTTTACAACTTGAACCTATTATCTTGTGCCTCAATTTTGGATTCTTTGAGGAGCCTCTTCTATTTCCCCACCTTACCATCATTGATGATGTTATAGCACATCAATTCAGTGGGCAACCTTTTTAGTGCATTCTTAGGTTAGACTAGGTTCATGGCATGAGGGTCAGCAAAAAGGGAGTCCTACCCTTTAGGATGTTCCAAGCTCAAATTAACTACTCTAGGTACCTCAAATTATGTCCTCATATATTCCCATCTATGAGGACTAGGTATACCATGCAAAATTGTTGCATTATGGAAAAGGTTTTATATCTCACCAGTTATTGGGGTAGTTCTTATAGGATACACAAATCCTTTCCAAAGTCTTATATATACCTCTCAAACCACCCTTACACCCTAGTCTTATATTCCTATGATAATTTGGGTGGGAAGATGAAGTCATGATACTTTATCATAGGGGACTCTTGGTTAGGTGGAAATACCCATAGGTGGTTGTCATTACCATTTGGTATACCTAAATCCTCTATTACTATAAGGATCAACATGTACCACAACTTAAAGGTCTCATGTGCTTGGTGGCACTCTTATACATTCTTGACTATCTCCTCTACAATGAACTTGGAGACGTTGAATCTCACTCCTTGTGCCATGTGTTGGGAAATGCATAATAAGGTCTTATTGATATCAGACCACTTGTAGTAGCCTAAGATATTTTAAACCCTTTCTACCTCCACCTCACCTTCCATCATTTCTCTTATGTTGGCTCCTAAGCTAAGTAGCCCTATGAATATATTAATGAGGTTTGCTAAAATCCTTATGCACCATCTAGTAAAATAGAATTTCTCATCATGTACTCATGAGAGGAGGAAATGCATGAAGTCTTCTAGCTTTCTAAAACTTAATAGTTTGAATAGTTGTGTGGCATTCATGGTTTGCAGTTTGTATCTTATGGAAACATCAAAGATCATGGTTCCTACCTTGGTCTTCTTCTTAGTGTCTATGATCTATTCCTTGTTTAATTTGTATATATTGATGTCTGTCTTGTGCTTGTAGTCCTTAAGTTTACATGTATGTGAAAAATAGATGCACTTATCCCCCACTATAACCTATGGTGGGCACTCCATCTCTCTATAGGAAAGATTTTATATTTATTCTAGATCTATTTTTGTGATGCTCACCCATTCTACCATCTGTACCTCTAATTTCATGGTGGATATTTATTTCACTACCCTTTATTTGTTTACATCTTTTTGTGTTTGCGTTAGACCTATGATTAGCCATTTATTTCCCTTCCTAAACTTGCTACTATTGAAGCATGGTTGGTTGATTCTATCAAAACCCAAAATTGTGCTTGTCATGCTTCATAGTCACAAGAAATGTGATTATGCATTTGGATATCAAGCTTCCAACCCCATTAATGGTAGCCTAGTCATTATAATAAAATCTTAATCCATTATTTCTCTACCAACTTCTCTCTTCTCATCTCCCTTTCTTCTCAAGGTGAAATGATATTGTCTTTAAGGTCTTTCATTCTCACTTAGGGGGTTATGGGGGGAACTAGTTCTCTCTGGTAATGTCTTTTGGTTTTAATGGCTTTGGCTTCTGGATCTATGTTAATCTCTTAAAAATTATAGTAGCTTCCCTTTTGATGTCATCCACCCTTTTATATTATGTTTTTATCTACCTAATTTAAAGATGAAAGTGTTTGGTTTCTTAAAATCTACTAAACCCATGAAATCTACTAAAATCCACCACCAACTTCTCATTTATTGTGGATTTTTATTCTTTTACTATCATAGCCGTAAATTTGATAATAATTTATTTGATGAAGTGATAGGTAGTTCAAACAGTCACTTCCCATCAACTATTGGGTGGGTAACAACTATCATGATGTTCATCATCTTGTACTTTGTTCAAGTTTACATTATATTCACCATTCTTATGATTACTTATGCACAACCCTTCACATGCACATGACTCAACCTCCTAGGTTCTATCTCTTATTGTGATTCCTTAAAAATGTATCTCTATTTCTTGGTCAATTTATCTATGCTTCCATGTCTCTTACTCTAGCCTTACTTACCCCATACAAAACCTTGCATTGGTCTTCTAGTGCCTCATTATCTCCTCTTTATCTCTTATGCATGAACACCTTATGTTCCTTCCTTCATCAAATTTTACTTACTTTTTTATGAGCCTGGCACACTTCACATGTACGTAGACATTTAGCTATCTAACTTTAGGTTCTTAAAAAGTGATCAAGCTTGACTCACCTGAATAGATTTATACAAGTGTAAACACCATAAAAGTTATCTTATGGGAATAAAAGTGCCATGCATTTTTAAACAACATAAAAGAAACAAATATAAAGAAAAGATTTGGCTTACACCAATTTTGTTTTGGTTATAGGGAAAAGTGACCATATTTTAACTAGAAAGCTAGTGTTAGATGGCATAAGCACCACCATAATGATGGTATGCCTTTAATATATTGCTATTGAAATACCCAAGGAGTGCTTCATCAGTCAATGTGCACATATTGCATGTGCTAGTCATATAAAATACCAATGAACCTTGTGTAAATACATTATGATTGATGTGTTTATCATGCCATTGATTTTGGCATGCCTTTTCTATCTATTAGCTCCATCGTTCTTAGGTGCATGTCTCATTCAACTAGTCTAAATCTTTGAGGCATGCACTTAGAGATTCATGGTCATCCAATTGACCAATAAACATGATTCACAATGAGGGAACTAGGAATTATGTAGGTAAAATGGCCTCTATGAAAAAAATAGTTAGAATGGTGTAGCCTTGTTCAGGCACTTGTACATTATGAGATATGGCCATAACACCATTGACACATGGTCATCCCAATCCTTTCAACCAACATCACATAATTTTGTGAGGCATGTTCCTAGTATTTTATTTAATACCTCTATGATGCCATTTGTTTGGGGGTGGTAGGGTATCATTTTATGGTATGCCATAATATATTCAATCAGTAGGATCTAAACTATTTTATTGATGAAATATGCACCACAGTCATTATTCAAGCTAAGCAAGAATCTATAAAGACTAATAATATTATCTCAGATGAATCTTGATGTTGTGGTGACTATGTAATCTTTGGATATGCCTAACAAAGTTAATGGCCCATTTTTTAAATGTCACCTGGGAAAGGATGGGGATGAGAGGCATCTCATCCCAATGGTTTGTTTTTTTCATGCAATGATACATGTCACATGCTTTGGCATATCATTTTGCATCATGAAATATATTTATCCACCATAAGATTGATTATAATACTTTTTGCATCATGGCATCCCCAACATAATGGCCTCCAACAATTCCCTCATGCACTTCTTATAGTACTAAGTAAAATTAGTGCTATAGGATACATCATGACATGACTTCATCATGGCTCAGTTTGTACACTTTCACACCAATGTGTTAAAAAGTTGTGGCATAAACTATGATCTACTTATTCTCCTTAGTTAACATGGACTGAGGCATTGAGAGGTCAAAAATGCAATGATCTCTGCGAAGTCTTATGAGATGCATTATACCCTATAAAGTTATGCATCAATCATTTAAAGTATAAATTAGAATTATTGAAATAAAACAATCCATCAATAAATGTGCCCATGCAAAATGGGCTTGTTCACTAGGTAATTAAATGCTTTGTGATCAGTGAAGAAGATGAAGGTGGTTTCTAGCAAATATTATCAAAAAAATTATAGGGCATAAACCATGGCAAGTGCCTTTCACTCAATTGTGGTATAGTTTTGTTCTATTGTAGTTAGTTTTTTATTGCAAAATAAATAAGATGACCCATTTTTCATTTACCTATTTGCATGAGAATGATTTTGATTATGGTACCAGAGGCATCAATGTGGACATGGAAGAGAGTTTCCCAATTAGGAAATTGAAATAGTGGCACACTTACTAGTTTGAGATTCAAGGTCTCAAAAGCATCTTCTTGTGTAGTGCCCTAATAAAATGGGCCATCCTTATGTAAGATTTCTTGTGGTGCCATAATCCTAGTATAATTTCTTATGCAATTCCTATAATACCCACAATTCTTAAGAAATGTGTGAATGTCTTTTTGTATTGATGGGGTCTGAAGCTAGAGGATGATTGTAATCTTGGTCAGATCAATAAGCAGACCATGTTTAGAAATGATGTGCTTGAGTAATGTGCCAAATGGTTTTTTGAAAACACACTTCTTGAGATTCAAAGAAATTTACAACTGCTTATACCTTTCAAAATTTAGGTACAAATTGTCATAGTAATCCTTAACCAACCCATACACTATCCAATCATCTAAGTATACTTGGAGGAACTTGTGAATGAAATATTTGAATGCAGTGATCACCACTTAAGAGAACATGGTTGGTGAATTATTTAGCCCAAAGGGAATCACATTATAAGAAAAACAAACTCATTTAGTTGTAAAGGTGGTTTTTGGGCTTGTCCTCCTACTTGATCTAGATTTGATTGTATCATGACAACCCATCAGTAAATGCGTATATCTCACAACCTACAATGCCATCCAATACTTTATTAGTGAATAAAGTTGGAAAGGGATCAGTCACATAGGTAACATTAAATAGTCTATAGTCAACACAAATTTAGATGTGCCCATCATTTTTTATGCAAATAACCATGGGGATGACCCATACAGACTCTTGCACTAGGTAGATGACTCCTATAGCTATCATGACATAAATATTATTCTTGACCTTGGAATAACGATTTGGGTTCATCATGTAAGGTCACTTCTTGATAGGTCTTACATTTTTTACTAGTTTGATGCTCATATTTTTAAGGGATGGGTATGCACCTTTCATATCTTTATATTTATGTGGAAACATGTTTTGTAATTCCTTTAGAAGATCAACAATACACATGAGTTATATGTTAGCCCAATAGGTGCCTAGAGAGGTAATTTTGGGTTCCCCCTTTGAATTGATATATAACTCAGTACTTTTTAATGGCACTTAGTAGGATTCATGATTCTCTTACTGGGAATATTTAACTTGTCTATTTCCCTTGGTTGTTCTACCTGAAGATGGATAGGGTCTTCCTCTTTTAGTGTGTTATCCTCAACTTTGTGCACTAACTTCCTTTTACCTTCCAAATTATTCCAGTTATGTGCCTTTTATGTGTCATCATCTTCATCACTAGAGTCACTATTCAAAGTTTGTTCTTTAAAGAGGGTTGGGAACACTAACCCTTTTTTACCAAGCATATCCTTTATGTACTCCTCAAATGTTATAGTGTCTTAAAATATTGACCTTTGAACTACCTATAATAGCTCAATCAATTCAAGATTTGGTGATGAAAAGGAGAAGGTATGAATAAACTACTCCTTAAGGGCTTCCCAGTTGGTCATTTCATGGCACATCTCATTGATGACATACCATACCTGTGCCCAAGTATTTAAGGTCCTATAGAAGGAGTACACCCATATTTTCCTTCAGCCATTTTTTCCACAAACATTCCACATCTCTTTGTAATGATGTACATGTGGTATGGGCTTAGAGTTGCTAGAGTAGGCTGAAATTTCTAGGTCCTCATTACTTTTTATGAACCTAGTGAAAATATTTACCTTCACATCTTGCCAAGTTAGCAAGCTAGGTTTCTACACTACCCACCAATGAGTAGTAGTGTTATTCAATTTATACACTAGTTCATCCATTTTATCCACCTCTTTTCTAATGTATGACTCAAGATCATGAATATAGTCTTCCACTGCATTACTACCTTCATATCTTAGTAATGCTATAAGATTTACCTTACTGTGGTGAAACACTATTTTCCCCTTTTCTTGGTGTAAGGGACCTATTTTTTTGAAGTGTGATCAATTTGTACCCTATGTATCTTTACTAGTTTTAGCACCTTTGCACATACCAAGAAGAACCACTGACTAATGCTCTCATATGATTCCTTGACCCATTGATCAAAACAAACATGGTGGTGTCTAAGGTTGATTGTGCTTCTTACCAAGAGAGGATTCCTTGATCATTTAGGTCTATATTCTTGACACCTTAATTCATGATGTTATGGATGTGGTTGATCTCATCCTTGATGTCCATGCTCTTGACATAGGGGTCCGTGGTCATTTGAGAGAGGTATAACTACCCTCTCCTTTCCATTCTCAAATGTCATGTAGCACATTTTGAAGTACATATCTAAATTATTTGCATAACATCATGGTCTTTTTAGAAGTTCTAGGTTGTTTTCCTACTCTACTAACTTATCACTTCAAAGTCAACATAGAATTTAACACCCATGATATTTATGACTATGCTCTTGAAAATTTTGATAGGTTGTGCCTAGGTCTTATTGGCCATGAAGAGTATATGAGGGGAACATCTTAGGTCTATTCTACCCATTTTATCCCAAGCATTCTTGGGATATATTTTGACTTCAGTGTTTATGTCCATAAGAACCTCATAGATAGACCATCTATCAATAATGGCATCCACTAGGATTTCTTGGTTGTATTCAAAATTTTATGTGTGCCAAACTTCTCATGCCCTCTCCATGAATGACAATGAATAAAAATTGATTTTTACCTACATGCTCTAGGATAAATTTCTTCAATAGAATAAAAATTCCTTCTATCTATAAGAGGCAGAGGATCTCAATTAATTCTTATACTTTAGCTTATTAGCTATCCTACTTCTTATGAAAGGCAATAACTTGTGCTTCTAGGTCTCATGCTAATTAAATCTCCCTTTGTAGGTTTTGGATGACACTCATAGCCTATTGTAATATGTATTTCTATCATGTTGTGTCTAGGTATGATGCAACTTTGGGTTTAGGCCATGTTATTCACTCATTATGACCCTTATCCCCATACACTAGGTGTAACTTAGGTACAAGCAAAAATAGTGGCTGAGTGGTGAATTCACTTCACATAATTACCTGTACCTTAACTACCTTTGTGTGTATAGGTTATGGCTTTGGGATCCATTTATCTATTTTTTGCTCATGCTTGATTATTACTATGCCCTTGTCTATGCCAATCCTACCTCAGGTCAACTTTTTGTATAGGTCAAGGCATTCTTCGACCTTATAGGACCCTCAACAATACCCACATGTGGGATGTGTAGGGTATTAATATGGATAATTCTCCATTGCACCACACTTATAACATGAGTACAGTGGGAACCTTCCACCACAACATCCTTTACTCACCCTCTATCACCTCATTACATCCTGAATCCTATATTTTTTTGGTTATATCCATTATTACCTTGGTTTGTCTACCCTATAACTACTATTATTTCTTGATGCATGCATCTTTCTATATTTTCATGCATTTTATATTTCACTTGACAATAAATAGTGGTATGAGTGTAGGCATCACACAACCAACAATAGAGTGTTGTTTTAACTTGGCAGGTGCATTGTAATAAAGGGTAGTTATAGACATCATGCACTTCTCAAAAGACTTCATAGCTTAGAAGTAGAGTGCACACATTCCTCCATGGGAAGTTAGTTCTATTATGGCCTTACACTTCATAGTCAGTACACCATAGTCCACTTAGAGCATCATGTGAAGAGATAGTAGTAATATTTTGTATTTGAGAGGCCATAGATGTAATATGAGCTTCTATAAATTATTAATTCTAGTGTCTACACTTTTTAATACCTCATCTCTAAGCATGGATTGAATTGATTCTCGAGGGTTGGTAAACATCTTCATGGAAAGCACTTTTTGAAATGACATAAGCAACCCCCCAATGAACCAATGTACATGTTGAGAAAGGTCAATATCATATGCAATATTTGATATGAGAGTTTTAAATCTTATATCGTAAAAGTGAACACTCTCTAATATTCCTTGGGTAATTTATTTCATCATGGTGATGCTCTATTGTTCAAACTCTAGGATGTCAAACTCCTTCAAGAAATCATCCTTTAGGGTATCATAGTCAACCATGTCTTGTTTGGGATTAAATTTTAAGTACCAAGTGTGGGCACAATCAAGTAAAGTGGTTTTAAAATTAATAGCCTTGTGCTTCAACTAGGTTATGCCTCATGCATGCTATTGTAGTTTACATTTTAGTATATATTATGCAATATTTTCCATGTTGTGATACTCTAGTAGGTACATAGATATTTCATAGTATATTTTTTATGGGGGGTAAATGGTACTTAAGGTACTTATCCCCCCTAATTATTGCCTTGGTGGTGGTCCTCTAATGCTTGCAACAATGGGGTTAGGTGTTGGTCCTATCATTACTACTAGCATAGTTGATGTCATTGGTGTTATGTTACCTACTTTTGGTGATAGACCACTTCTTATGGGCTATTTCCCACCTTGTGTTTCTAACATTGGTTGAGTTGGCATGTTCACATTCAAGTTTTATTATGATGAGCTATTGCCCAATGCTCTACAGGTAGTTGTACTCACCTCCTTATATGGAATAATTTGTTTAATCACAAAGTTATAATCTAAATCTATAAAACAATTAAGATCTAAGGCATTAATAGTTTCAAAAATCACTTTTATACTTTCTTCAAGTGTGGGATCCAGTGCATGAGCATGTGCCATAGGTTTAAAGGGATAGGTGTGTCAGGCTTATATGTAGTCACCAAATCTTGTAGGAACCCAAAAAATTCCACCCCTATCAAGTGTTGAGATTCATTCATCACTTCATTATACCTCTCATATTCATTCTAATATATTTAAAGATATCCTTATCCATTCCCTTCCCATTTACTATGGGTCTTCTCAACACTTATAGGTTTTATATCTTCCATCAGTTGGCACTATCTCTTATTATAGGCCTATATTCTAAGATCTTTGGTGTCAATTTTCTCATCCCCTTCCATTACACCTCACCTAAACATCCTCTTCTCCCCCTTTGTGTAGCTCATATGTGAAAGGATTTTAGCCTTCCATCTATAAAGTTTCAAAACCATAATTAACCATTAGCTTTTTGAGCTCTGCATCAAAATCCTTCATGAATGTGCCTCTAGGATCATGCAAAAACTACTACTCTTATTCTTCAAGGCATGAATATGTTGAGACTATGAACTTAAGTACGTATCTATTTAGGGCTCCTTGCCACCATTTATCCATTGCTCTAGTCCAAGAAACATCCAAGGTCTCAAGCCTATATATGTTCTCTTTTGTCCACTCATAACACCATACATAGCTTAATATTTTGTGGGTTGAATATGCAGCCAACCATCTGTACACATACTTAGGTAACTCATCGAAAAAGACCTCATACAAAGCATCATATAAGCTATCATAAACCCATTTTCTTGGATTTTATCCTTTAAATGTTGGATGATTTAGTGTAAATATATATTCTACCAATTAGAACCATAAATTGATGTTTTCAACAGAAATTTGGTATATCATTTTATCACACAATCATAGCAACAAAATTAAACATGAGTCCTAGTAATGGAACTAAAATATCGAGACTTGTCTATTTAGTTCTTAGTTTACTACAACCATGTGCAAACATGGGATGTTCCCTTTATACTCAACATTTAACACTTAGACGTGTCGAAATCAACCCACATAAGGCACAAGCCTTATCCACTCACCCAAAGTGAAGTGGAGAAGGAATTGGGGCACATGTTGTGCTAGTTGTGCCATAACATGGAACTTCACTAAAAGGACTTAAGAAATTCATTGATAACTCATCCTAAAGCATATCTATAGGCACAAAATTTTCTCTGATTAAGTCTGGGGTCTTATAGGCACTTAATGAGTCATAGGGTTATTTCCACTCAATTTACTCATTCTAGACATGTGATTTAAATAAGAATTAGGTTACTGGCATAGGACCTATATTCATTCTTTAGGAAAATTGATGATGACATCATGATTCATTATAAGGACGCCATTAAAAAGGCAAACCATTAAAATACATGATCATTAATTAACATAATCCAATCAAAAGTATGACATTACAACCATACACATTTTATTAGCAATACAAAAGGACACGTGAACTAGACACAATACATTTTAATGAAATAACATTCACCATTAATCAATGTATGTAATAGAGTGTATATTAATATCATAATAATAAATAACCCAAAGGCTCATAGATGAGATTGGGCACTTACAAGTAAATCCAAGAAGCCTTAATAATGTTTCTAAAGATTTAGTTGTAACTACATCAATGCTTGTAGAGTAGATTCATTTCTATAGAGCTTCACTATAATCATTCATATCCTCCTTCTTTTGGCTTGATATCCTTAAATAAGCCTTCAAGAACATCTTTGCTAGGGTGGAAGTTACATGTTAAGTGTTGAAATAGAACTCTATCATCATAACCACCATCTTCATCACTCTCTAAACTCCATACTACACCTGTCACATCCTTTAAAATATTAGAAGATGCCCTAAAATTTTGAGAGATGGTTATCCACCTACTAGATGGCACAAGATTTTCACTACAACCTCTAGTTGGTTACAAAAATACCAAAGGCTAACCACTTGAAAAAATGATCCTCTTATGCCTAGGTGGATGTCATGTTGGCATGAAAACCTTACTTAACATGTTAGGGGCCTAATAACTTTCCCTTAAGATCGATGAGACTCTTGTTGTAGTTAGGTTCTAGCTTCATAGAGATATATCAGATGCTATGGATAATATTTGTGGACAAGTCTATTAGTATTTATGAACATAATATGGTGTTCCTTCACTTTCATCTTCATTATGATTTTAGATTTGACTTGTGATCCATTTTTTATATATCTCATATCAATTTACTTAGAGTATGATTTTGCTTCACTTATCTATTATACATAGATCTATATATTTTTCATTATGTATTGTATATGGTTTCATTTATTTCATATTATCTTATGGTTTTTTTAGAGTTTTTCCATGATTAAACACTTATATTTATGAGTTCATTTAATTTCATGGATGTCTTTATATTTTATTCATGATTGTTTTCTACCTGATCTCTAAAAAACAAAAAAAATATTATTGTGACTTGGTTATATAAAACTTGATCCCCTCAGTAATCCTTATTTACCATGTGATCAGTTAGAAAACAAGTCATCTCATTGTAATCCTATCATTATCGATCTAATTTGGATATCCCTTTATTTCCTTATTTTCTTTTGCAAACTAGGCATACACATGGTTGAAAATTGAGATAACATACTGGTTCATAGGCAAGCCTAAGTGTTTAGTCAATCATATCTTTGGATACTTGGCTTCATTTTGCCAAAGTATAAATCTCATTCATGTGTATCAATTTCATTCCTCATGTTTTTTATTCCAAATCCGTATGGAGGTGAAATCTTAAAATTCATAAAAAACTAATATCCAAATCATTTAACCAATCTTTTAGTGCTACATTAGTCGATTGGAAAAGGATAATAAAAAATCTTTTAGTGCTACATACTTTTTCACATAAATACCTAATATTCATAGTAGATTGATGACTTTGTAAGTGGTCTTGAGGAATGAGGAACTTGTTGTGGGGAGGTAGGTCCATTTTAATTTTATTGTTCATACAACCAACATGAGTCGATCTTAGTATCTCACTTATTTGCCTATACAATTTTGTGCTTATTGTGAATAGGTATCCTTGGTATTTTGATGGTCACTAACCACTTAGTGTCTTTTCTATGTACTTAGTGTGCCTCATGTTTCCTAAGATATTCTCATAGATGCCTATGTTGTGATTTTTACATTCCCTATTTCATTTACAACATTCCTAATATTTACCCTTGAGAAATATTTTTTGTTAACTGATCATTCCCCTATAAATTGTATTTGTGAGTAGCATTGTAAGACCATGGGTAGGACCAAACCTTCCTCATAAATTACCACATTAAAAACATCCTTTTAAAATCATTCCCATCATTTTTTCCATGTCATGGTTTTCCATTTGTGAGTTATGGTGTAAAACCATGGATAAGACTAGAATTTCCTCACAAAATATTTCAATACCCAAGTCACAATGAAATTACATGTGTCAAATTTGAGATAAGTAGTGATTGATTATGAGTTACACTTCATTGAAATGTTTCCCATCTTGATATAGTATGTTTTATACTTAATTTATTCATATTTCACATTTATATTATTATTTTATGATTGCATTTATGCTTACAACCATTTTTATTAAATTTTTCATACTTCCCAACTTGAATTAGTGTGATCAATTTAATTTCATTTTTTTATTTTGTCATGTTTCATACTTTTCAATGTGATTTAATATGATTGATGGAATTAATTTTTTATTTTTATAATATTTTGTTTTCATGTGGCTTCCATTTTATTACATTATTTTCATACTTCCCAACGTGATAAAGTGTGATTTTACTTGTTTTAACTTGGTGTAACTCTTTTTTATGGTTTAAAAACACTTTGTTATCTTTTTTTACCATCTTTGGTTTATTATATTTAGTCATATTTTGTTATTTCACATTTCCCATCATGATATAATATGTAGTGCATTTGTTTTTTATTACTTATACTTTTCTAAGTCATTTTTACCTTTTTATTTTTAACCATGCATGTGTATCGCATAATACTAGAAAAAAAACACCCAACATATATTTCCCATAACATATACAATAAAAGCTAAATACATATTCTAGAAATAAATATGTCCATGCATTAACATCCACAACCAAGTATAACTCATGAGATCAAATCTAATTATCAAAATCTATATATATATATATATATATATATATATATATATATATATATATATATATATATATATATATATATATATATATATATATATATGTGCGCGCGCGCGCGTGTGTGTGTGTGTGTGTGTGTGTGTGTGTGTGTGTGTGTGTGTGTGTGTGTGTGTGTGTGTGTGTGGGTGTGTATGTATGTATGTATGTATGTATAATGTAAACAATACAAAGTACAAAATATAAAATAGCACCAGCTATAAGTCTGGGCTCCATCCTACCTATCCTATGGCCTAGCCATGCTACCCATATATGCTTGAGACTATCTCATTTGAATGATATGCTATAAAAAGGTAGTATAAGATCTCAAACCTGATACTTTCCCTATAAATTGGCCACCTAAGATTGCACCTATCTGAGTTGTATAGTGGTATCCATGTGCACCACTTTTTCTTGAGCCAAGTCCTAATAGGCCTATGCCTCTCCCTCTCCCTCTCCCACCCTTATCAGTGGCTACAATCCATCCGCATATACTTAAAACTACCTTGTTACCTCCCCCAATAGTCTAAAATAACCTACTTGGGCTAGGGAAATGAAACCATAGGATAATCTAGTATGGTGGGGTCATATGGAGTGAACACCCCATCTAGAATATCATGGTGTGCATCCATAGCTAGAGATCCCCATCTAATCTTCTCCATCATAGGATTTGTAAAACCCAAACTAGCTAGTTATTAGATCACATATATATCTCAAAATATATCTATCTACTATAATTCAAATGCAACTAGTGTCCTATATCAAAGCTTAAAATCAAAATTACAACATTTCTCACTAGTTTTAGTGTCACCAACCACCATCTCTCGATCTTCTCATTTGTTGAGCATGATCTCACCATTAACTTATCTATCAAGAACCTCCTCTATAGGTTGCCTCACCATTTAAAATCCTGGAATCATGACTCAAGTATGTCATGATCTTCTCCTTAGAGGTGCCTCTATGGACCATATATGTTCTAGAGAAACTACTCAATCCTCTTGCATTTTATCCCTCACCTACACCTACTCTCTCTATTAGTGCCTCTATCTATGGTGTGGTTGGGATGGTCTCTATTTTTAATTATAATATGATGTCTATTTTGGTGCCTATTGTGGTCTTGCATCCACATCTATGTCATCTCCTCCTACTTTTTCCTATTACCATTCTTGACTAGTCCATGGTCTAGCATGTCATAGCCTAATCATGGGTATATCTACTAGTACTCTTCCTCCTCTTTTCTCCCTCAACTCTCTAACATGTCATGCCCAATAATTAGGAACTACTATAGGGTCTATTAGGTGTGGGAGTCAGAACTATCCTAAAAATTGTGCCATCAGAAGTGGCTCTACCCATGAGGTGTAATGGATTATGATCTACACTCATGCCAACCTTATAGAAATGGTAAGCCAACTCGATCATATAATAGTGATGTGAATGTAGGACTACCACATGATCTCCCCTCATGTGATAGTCTATAATGGCTGCACATGGGGCATGACTCAATCTACATGGTCTTACCTCCATCTCATGACCTGAGGTAACTTATCATCGACATGTTACACATTCTAACCTAGTTTACCACTAGATCATTATCTTTGAAATATTACAAAACCTTGATTCCATTTTTATATGCCAATTATATAAATTTTATTATCACCTTGTACTCAAAAACATTTTTGGTATAACCAAATTTCAATATTAACACATGGAAATATTTATTCTCTTGAGGGGAGACCATTACAATATGGCTCATGCACCATTTTTTATTTGAGATCCATTGAAGTATAAATTCCATATTCCTTTTAGGTATTATTACACTTTTAAAAGGTTAATAAATAAGTATTCCTCCTTGATAATATAGTATGTGTATATCCCTATTTTTTTTTGCATTATCACATGGGTCACACTCATAATGCTCACATGCCCATTAATTAAGTCATTCGGGACCTATTAAAGAGGTGTGGTGGTCTCATTAATAATTAAATTATCTTATTGGTCAAATAAATCATAATTTGAATCAATTGGACTAAGAGTGTATTTGTATATGTGATTTGTTGATATAGGCTTGACATTGAAGGTCACCTTGGTCCCATATCTAGTTTTGAGTAGCATGTGAGACCAACTGAGGATAGATATCTCCCCACTTTTTCAATGAAATATTAGGAGAGGCATATAGTGAAGTAATGGGGTAAGTTAATGATTTTAATTTCATGTGTAATGAAAAGGATTAGAAATGCATGTAGAGTGAGACTTTAACCCTTGATAATTCTCATAATTTTAATTGTTGTTTAATCTAATTGGACAAACCCATTTGAGATAAGATAATATGTTATGCCTAATATGTATACAATTTTATTTGGCATGACTTAGTTGATCATTCTTGAATATATTATAAAATTATGTATAATATGATCACTAATAATTAGGGGGATCTACAATGGGGGTGGTTTTCTATTTCTACACACTTCTTCCTTAAGATGGTATATACTTATATGCACATTAGGCACAATTTATGATGGATCACGAGATTGGAATCTTCTTAGGGTGTCCTACAACAAATTCCTTTGGTAAATAATAGAAAGAGAATCCCATATGGAAATATTTAGTCCAATATTATTCATCTATTTAACTATGTTAAAGTGGATTTGAGTCCCTTTAATCTATGACTTTTGAACTATAGTATTTTCTCACACTTGTGCACTAGCTTTGGGATAGATTTTATTCTTAAGAAAATTGTTTCATGTGCATTGAATGTTATGTAGGTTCTTTGAATTGGGTAGCTATGTGTTAAACTTGGGGAATCAAAGTTAAAGGTGCTAAATAATAAGGTTGCTCCACCATTTCTCTCTTTTTGAATCTTGTGTTAAAATCAATGGGATTTCTTCTTGCACTCAACACTTCATTCTAATCTACATAATTGAAGTCACCCTCCTTCCAATTAAAGAGGGTGGATTCACCTTTCTCTTGAATCTATGAAGATAGTTCATGCCTTGGTTGATATGAATTATATGGAGGCTCATGATGAGGTGGCACATTCTACATCATAAGTGCCTCATTCATCACTCCATTTACACACATGACTTGATCATGTGGCTATAGTTTCTTGGGTAGCACCACTAATAATCCTATTCCATGTTATTTTAATTAGGTATAAGATCTATAGAAGTTCTTGTAGTGTTAGGATTTGGTGCATAGGGTGGTCTATTACATGTGAGTTAGTTTTAAGTCTACATAACATGTTGGTAGGGAGGATTATTCAATTTATGTTACTAGTTTAAGGTTTAATAAGGCCTATAATGTTACAATTATTACCTTTTGAGCACCATTAAATCATTTTCAAATCTCTTCAATAAGTAATTAACCTCATGCATCTCACTCAAGGGTGCATAAGTTGATGGAATTGGTGTGCTAACAATAACAAGAATGTGGGCTAGAGTTAGAACAAGAGGTAGTGCAAATAAGTTTATACATGGGGCCTTAGGATATAAAGGCATAGGAGGTCTATGAAAAATTTTACCTACTTGAATCAAGTAGTTTTATACATGTACAAGAAACTCATATGCATCTAGTAGTACTGCACCTCCCAAAAATTGGATCATCATGGCCCATAATTATTTAATGCTTTCAAAAAATATAAGAATGGAATGTTAGGATTTGTCCTTACCAAAAGTGGAACTTGGTCCCAAGACCTATAAAATTAAAATTTTAATTCAACCATTTACTCATGTGTAACCCTTTTTATGGTCATGAGTTACTCCATTAGTGATAAGTGGTCACTCTTTTATTCAAACTACTTACAAAGTGTTGTACCTAACTCATCCTAATTATGAATATAACTAGGATGAAACATGACATGAAATTGGAACACTCTCAATTTTAACTAAGAGGTAAGGATTTTCATTGAGACATTTAATTCAATCACATTATGGATGGAGAAAATATTTTCTATGACTTGTTTTTGCTCTATAGGCATAGTTTAATTATATCTAGTAAAGTAGGGGATGATATTAAGAGTATCTACAAGAATATAATAATAATAGGGATGGATAAATGGGTTTACTCCATTAAATTTAATAAAGATATTGTTTCTATATGAAGACATGAAAGTAATAGGGAATAATCTTCCTCTATGCATAGAAAATCAGCCAAATGGAGGTGTAGACTGAACTCTAGGAGATGGTTTTCTTGCATTGTTATCTTTTTTGATATGAGATAAAAATAATATAACTCCACTTATTATAGAATATATAGGTATATAAATAAAATAAAAATGTGTGTCCCTTGAAGATGATCTCATTTATCTTAGAATATAGATGAAAGGTCGATCTTTATGAACCAGGAATGCTTGGAACCACCAATTACTTTATAGAGTGTTTTAAACACTTTAATTACTTATAGTAGCACCAATATCTTGACTAAATTTTTATATTTTTCCTACTGAGTGTGCCAAAAATTATTATCACTTAAAACATGTACCTTTGTGTGAATGGATCTTATACTTGATTATTGTAGCTCTTTTGTGCCTAACACCTTAGACTTGTGCACTAGAGAACTATTAGGCTTCTCATTATAATAATAGTATCATCCCCCAAGGTGTGGGAATATTTTAATACTTAGGATGAACCTTTAGAGTAGGCCACCTTCCTTCTACTCTAAATTAGCCTAGTTTAGGACTAGTGCACAGACCTATAGAAATCAAAATGAAATATGTAGCTAACACTAAACTTGAACTTAAATGGGAAAAGAGATGGAAAAGGTAATATATACTTTTGTAATGTAAAATTTTATGCATGAATAATATAGTGAACACTTCACCCACTTAACAACATAATAAGACTAACAGACTAGATACAAGATCTTCAAACTAGGTGCATTACATAAGTGTTTTACATGGAGGTAAAGGAACACATCACAACATTAAGAGGGATGAAAAATGGTCCATAAATAATGCCTAAATAGACCTATATATAAATAACATGATAAGTAAATATAATTTCAATTTTATTAATAGGTGAATATGTGAAAAGGGAGGATGGAAATGAGAGGGATAAATATCCATAGACAAAGATCAATAACCATGAATGCACATAGACCACAGAGCATGAAGAAGGAAAATTAGTTCTTATAATTTCAATTTTTAAGGCAATATTAAAAACTTGAATAGGTAGAGATTTGTTATACTAGAAGAGGGTTGCTTGAGGGAAAATTTTAGAACCATTATGATGCTTAGATATGTCAACCATTTCATAATTAAAAATAGGGTTTATATAGCATGGGACAAGGTCCTACATGATTATTTAACCATTGGAGGTGGTTGGTAGGAACTTGAATTTATAATGGGTGTCTATATCTTGAAGTGGATTTAAAAACATCAAGATATTCATAATAACTACTATAAACCATGATTATTCAACATAGATCTAACAATTTGATCATGGTTGTAGCTAAAATATCACTCAAAGATCCACAGGTGGGTATGATAATGAAGGATGTCTAGGTAGACAAGGATGGCATGGGATAATTTTTTGACACTTTTACAACCACATTGTGTTTAATTATATTCTTATTTGGTTCCCTTGATGTCCAATTGAGTTCAACTACCATCTTTATTTATGGTTACCACCTGTCAATCTACCTAGACCATCACATTGATGCAAGAATACTTAGGTTCATCTTTGAGTTATAACTCATCATCTTTTGTGCAATAAAGATTAAAATTTTCATATATATTTTAGGGTTTGGGTGCACATTGAAATATATACACTGAGTTATATGTAGATAGGGGTGCATAGTAAATGTTATGCAGTGAATTGGTTGCATAATGAAGCTTAAAATTTATGAAGAGTGATGAGTGGTGATTTTATATGGAAATGTATAATGGCCAAAAATCCTTCTACACATAGTCTCTTTTGATGGTATTCATATTATGTTCCTTTATTTATAACTTATGTTATCTAGTGAAGGTGACAATGCACAACTAAGATCATAGTCTAAGTTTTACAAGGGTATAGATGTGAAAATATATGATTTGTCATGGGACTTCACCATTTGAGTGTGAGGAAGTATTTACATAATAGTGTGTAAGAATATTTTAGTATCTTGAGTTATCTCTTCATGATTTTAAGGTACTCCCTATTGACTTTTCTCTTTTACTACTTTAAGTTAGGGAGACCCAAGTGCTCTGACTTACACACCATGATATTTTGATGAAGGATATTTGCATGTGATGTACATTAGGAACTCCTTATAGGTGTAGATCAACACTTAGTTGATGTGAGAACCTAAGTTTATTATTGAGTGTGAGTGTAGATGATAAGATTCTACATGCAAACTTGATTTTAGAAAAATAAACACTACATAAACATGTAACCTCTTGTGTGGTCCTTATGAGTTAAACACCTACTGAAGGTATGACCTAGAAAGTTAACAATGAAATAAAATAGTGTTACTGCTAAGTAACATGTATAGGTGTAATATCTAGCAATGTATTTTATTTGATTATCTACATATGCATAATAATATTATATGGTCATGAAAAATTAGTATAAGGAATGGGGGTTCATGGAACCCATCATTGATAATTCTATTTTTTTTGAAGTAGCATTAATAGTAACATGTTCAAGTGTTCTAAATATATGAATATGGTGAGTGGTAGGTAATAATTCTATATAATTCATTATGTATATTTGATGGAATGGTATCTCAAGTATTGACCACCTATGAAAGGGGACTATTACTTACCCTTTCATAAAGGATTAACCTTATCAGGTTTGATAATTAATTGTCTATGTATAGACTTATTTTGTTAAAGTGGATGTTCATATTGAATTTCATAAACTATAATTACCCTATTGGTTTGAATGTATTTAACACACCTATACACTATATAATGTACTATGTGAAATTTATGTATCCAAGGTCATCCCAATAACATATCAATAATACCCTTGTAAGGGAGAATAAAAAATATAGTGACCATATGTGCTTTGTCAATTTATAAAGGTAAGTCAATCTCACCAAGAACCTTTTGTGAGGTCTCATTGACTACTCTAACTGATTTAGTCAAAGGATGTAAATAATCATGTGTATAACCCAAGTGTGTAAGTAATGTCATGGTGTAAACATTCTTTCTAGCACCATTATCAATCATAACACTATGTATAGGCTCATGATCAAGGTATGCTCAAGTGAATAATGAATAAATATTTGATTCATTATCCACAATATCACTATAATCAAAAGTAATATAAGGTTTTTGAATCATTTTAGGTGTATGCCACATATAAGTACCAATAACCAATGTGATGGAGGAGGATGTCCATTATATGCCATTTTCACTACTAGTTCCTTATTAGAATGGTCTTTCAAATGGTTGTTAAATATTTTTTGATTATGGTGGTCATCAAGTTGTGAACAAGATTCCTTTGGAGGATCATCAAAATGTAATATTTTGGACATCGATAAGGTCTTGGATCTTATGCTTCAAGGTAAAACATTGATTCATAAAATTCGCTAAGCCTTGGTGATAATCATAATAAGATTTTGAATTGTATCCTTTAGGTAGATTCAACCTCTATAGGATGAGGGAGATATATGAGGTGACACTCCATAAGCTTTATAAGTAACAAAGATGGAGACTCAAGTAAGCATGTAAATTATCTACTTTGTGCATTGGATAGGACAAGTTTATTACCTTATTATGACACCACATTAATCATGGTAGTTGTTTCTTATTTAGGTTATGTGAGTTTTACCTTATAACTTGGTTTGATACTAATCTTGGTATTTGATGTAGTCAGTGTGTTTTATAAATACTTAATTTTTTTAAATGAGATATTTTTCATTTTATGATCATGAAAAATATGGCATAAGTCATATAAATATTTTAAATTTTTAAAAATAATGGAATCATGTAATGGGGAAAGAAAATTTTGCTTGAAAATGTCTTGAAGCTCTTTATCTACCATGAAATTGGTTATTTTAGCCAACATTGTCTTGTACCTTAAAACATATTCATTGATTCCTTATTTTATTTTTACAATTTGGTCATAAGAAACCTTTTTGGTAATATTTATAGAGAAGTGTGCCAAAAATTAATCTGTGGAAGGTTTAAATGTAAATCATAGAACCACCTTAGAGCATAGTATTTGAGGTTCCTTGGAAATAGTTTAGTCAAAATTTTATCATTGCAAGAATAATCAAGGTATGATTCATATAAATATTAAATTTGTTATTTAGGATCACCCTTTAAATAATTAAATTTGAACATAGGTGCAAAAAAATTAGATGGCAAGGGGTGAAAATATATCTCAGGTGCAATAGAGTTATGCAACACCTCTTCTGAATCAATAGCATAATGTGATTTTAAAGAATTTTGTTCAATAGTTTTAACCATAATTTGTAAAAGTTTTATATTTTAGACAATATCTTGTACCTCTTGGTATTTAATACTTGAAGTTTGATAATTCACTAAAGGAGGTTTACCCATAGTTTGAGTGGATATAGGCATTGAAACTAGTAATTGGGTTCAAGTATTGATGTTTCCCATGTAAGGTGTAGTAATAGTAAGATTTTTTTCATGGAAAAATTGTTTTAACACATATCCCATGCCCCCATTATAATTATTAAGTGGTGATGTGGCCAAGTCGAGGGTTATTGGTATATAATTAGTTATAGTACCACCTAATGATTCACCATCATTAGGTGAGGAAGCTTAGCATTAGGATGCTTACTAATTTCATCTCTTATAACACATTAAAATTCATATATTAATCCATTATTTTTATCAATATGAGTAACTAATGCTTATTTATATTCAATTTGAAAACAAGTTTTTTGGTAAACATTTTCAATTGCTTATAAATGAAAATTTTAGAATTTGAAATAAATTAGAGAAATAAAATAAATGAAATTCTAAGCCAAATTAGGGTTTGCATATAAAGACACAAATGTTAGGTTCAATAAATGTTTAACACTAAATTTATATGGGTAAAGATATTACAAGCTTAATAATATATAAATTAATAAGCACAAGGGTGATAAATATATCTATAGCAAATTGAATTTAAATGCTAAGATATGCTAAAAATAGAAATCACATATATTTTTTGATATTACAATTAATTATAAACAATAATACTTATTTGGTTTATTGTTGCATGTAAATTTGGTTTAAAACAAGATGGAAGTAGATTGGATCTAGATTCTATATCAATCACCATATTCTATAAATTTACATTATGTGGTCCTAGAAGTTTATGTCAGAACTGGATTGCTGTGTAAATTCTACTATCTAACTTGGATATAGGTGTCTAGTATGGAATATCAACTATATCTGGGTGCAACCACCTGGAGCTTTCTAAGTTTTTTTTACTTTTACTATGGTGTGTTCAGATCTTGTACACAAATAATCACCCTTTGTCAAATGATCAAACTCTAGTTTACTCACCCTTAGAGTGGATGTGGAAAAAATGGGTTAGTGGGGACATGGTGTTGAGATACCAGAATTACCCCTATATTAATGGGAGCTAACTAAAAACACAATACTCTAAAGAGGGCCTTAGAATTATGTATTTATTTCCTATGTGTTGGATTGTCTATATATCAAGATGCAATGTATGATAAGAAAGTACATATACTAACCTAATTTATAAATTGATAAATGTGGCTCATGAAATATTCATTTAATATATAAAACTTTTATATGGTTTGTCCCTATTATTTATATTGAAACAGAAAAGAATGAAGAAGCTTTTCTCACTTGAATGTTTTTGGTAGGTCACCTTATGAGTTTCTAGTCTATGTTAGGTGAGGAAGGAATAAGGGTTGATCTTATATATATACCAATCTCTTTTGTAAATATCTCACATTAAATCACTTAGGCCAACCATAAATACATCTTAAATCTAAAAATTTGATGACTTTAGGGCACTTGGCACTTAGCATAGACATGGTGTTTGGCTAGGAGGTAAGTGTTTAAGAAGCTAGAAAATGTGTATAGGAATAAAACTTTTAGAGGATGATAATAAGTATGTTTGAAGTATTTTTATAGTATATAACACTTTTTCATTAGAATAAAATATGGTAAAACTAAGATATGATTAATAGGCATAAAAGATAGTGTATGTGATCCTTTTGGTAGCATGATAGGATTTGATCTAAAGGGTACATCCATGATAATTAATTAAAAACTATAAAGGAATGAGGTGATATATAATTAAAAATTAGTGTATACAATACTCAATAAACCCCTAAAATATCATTTGGGAAAGATGCATATTCAAAATAATCACTGTTCAATGGTACAAGAATATTTTGAGGTAAACTCAACATGGATGGTTATCTAGATGGTTTAAGAGCTCTAAGAATATGGAGAATTTAGAATTTGATAACCCAAGGGATGGAGATTTATCCCATGAAATTTAAATTGGAAGTTACACCTTTATGAGGGTCATGAGAGAACTTGATGGAGTTGTACCTGGTCTAAGCAATGTTTGTATAGAACAACATTACCGGGATATGTTTCTATTCTCCCATGTTCACACTAAGGGGGTAATGCTAGGAAAATCCTTGTTAGTACTCACATGGGCGAGTAACTATATTTTAATGTTAGTATGATAATAATGTAATATGTGAGTTTTCACAAACAAATCATATAAAAAAATTTGGGTAATATTAGTGAGCATGTTATGTGAGTTAGATATTATTGATGTTAAAAAAACTCATGTAGATAAAACTTGTGAGAGTTGGAGTAAGAGAGAGATCTAGTATTTGGTGATTTTAAGTGATAAAATTTGACTCCTAATTTTTAGCAAATCAATAAGCTATAAATTATTATATCTCACATATTAGAGATGTCCCTAATGAAATGAATAAAGAATAATATTATTAGTTTTCATTGTGTTAATTTTTTTAAATATAAACCAAAGTTATAAAACTATTAGTCAAAATATTAACCAATGATTCACTGTAATGGTATAAACAACTTAAGTCTAACTCTATCTCTAACTTGGAAGAATTAGTTAAAGCATCGGCCCAAGAGTTTCAATCTAATGAATTCCCTAAAAAACATTTAGCCAACTTTATCAATTATAAACAATAAAAAAAGTGATACTTACTAAGATTTAATTAGAAAACCTTAGCTAACAAAGCTACACATAAGCTGACAAATGGCAACCTATTCAACCCTATTTAATGTTATTTTTATTTAATAATGAAATGCTAGGAAAAAATAAACTATTCAAATTTTGATTTAGATCTACACAAAATACATATTTAAATATGAAATACAATAATTTATAGAATTTGAAATAAGCTATAAATAATAAATTGACAAATAGATATGAAAACCTAACTCAAACTAAATTTATATTGATTGTGCAGGTTGATTATTGATGGAAATTGACTATAGAGACTTGTGAATTGTGTTATATCCTTAAGTAGAATTTTAAAATACATTAGTATAAGGTTGTATTAGGAGGACAAGGATGAACTATGGACTTGTCTAATTATTATGGCCATGTCCTGATTGAATATGCAATTAGTTTTTTGATTTGGGTGTGTGCCCTTGTCTTTGATAATTTTTTAATTGCCTATGTGTCCCAATTTTTCATGTACAAGACCTAAAATTTCAAAACCCTACCTATTTTACAAAAAACTAAATGGATATAAAATAAAAATGGTGGAATATGTAAATTATAATAACCAATTTATCCTTATAAAACCTTGTCAATCTAAGTATTCCCTACATATCCCAAAAGTGCCTCAAGCTAATGTAGTTCTCTCTCCTAGGGTGATTATTTAAATCTTCATCTTTTTCATGTGAATGTAAATAGATCAATTAATTTGTATTATTTTAGAATGAGTTCCCTTGATGTGAAGTAAAATACTTCATAGTTTGCATATGATTTTTAGAATAAATAAATTATAATTGGAAATAATATTACTCCTTTGCTCAATATGCAATAGAATTTCCAATTGAAGCTAGATGTGTTTAGAATGGCCTTAATGTGCTTATATATAGTAATATTTTAAATATTTATATTAACTAACCTTGATAAATGTGTGGGAAGGGTAGTATGAAATATTTAAAATTCAAAAATTTAATGTTGAGGCATGGGGGACAAGGCTACACTACATCCTTGTCTGGCTAGTGCAGTCTTATCTTAGAAGGATATAAACTACTAAGATCTCAATGAATGAGTTTGTAAGTAGAATATTAATTTATAAATTATGTTTTAAATAATTTAAATGTAATAACAAATGATGTTAAATATATTTTAAGTTAACATAATGGTGAATAGAATAAGTAGGGCAAAGATGTCAAGATTAAACATTGTCAAGCACTTTATAATTAGATTTGAATGTCTATATTTTCCCACAATTGATCTAGTAATGAATTTAAGTGAAATTATTAAATTATATTCAAACCTAAGTGTGTATACATAATTTTTATTTATATGTGAAGATTTATTGTGCAAGATCTCTCAATAGAAAACCTACAACAATTCCATTGAAAGTAGTTACTACCCATATTTGAAATTTCAAAATTTTAATTTGAAAAGATAAAAATAAAATTATACACATAAAGGAGTATGAAATTCAATTTGTATGTAACTTTCGGCTATTCTATCCACCTTGGGTCTCTTGACCCCTGATTTGCATAGAGATGGGTCATTTTCTACCAAAACCTATTGAATGTAGTCCTGATAAGCACCTTCATGATAATGTGTCCACCCAAAAATAGGTATTATAATACCATTGAGGTTACTTTCACTTTTTTCTTCATTGAAATAGGCCCAACAATCATTTTATGAGGTCAAGACTTGGTGTTAGTCCTTGTAGGAGGTCATTGTGTTGTTTTCAATGTAAAAATATGTCTCTAAGGTATTTTTAAGGTCTTGTTAACTTCATTATGCCAAATTAAATGTATAAAAGCATCCAAATTATTGTATCCAAAATTTACTCTAGACTTATTAATTTTTTTATTACCAATTTTTGTGGTTAGTGATTGGTTTACTTTATGTGTTAAGAAACTAGATTAATAGTATATTGATTATGGACAATGTGTATTAATTTTCATCATGATAGTTAACTAGTAATTATCTATTTGTATTTGTATATGATACATTTTTATCATGATTATTAATTTTATTCTATTACAATATATTGTTCTAATTATGTCATGATTTAGTCTATCTATTGTTCGTTTATACTAAGGTGGATGTAGGACGGAGTCCACCTTCCTAACAATGGCTGAGGGAGGGTATAATCAAAGAGGATGGTGAAGATGGAGATGAGTTGGGGATGAGATTATGAGATGGTAACCCTTCACACACTACATAAAATATAAATTTTTTGTTATGTGATAGTTGGTTAATATTAATTTTAGCAGCATACATCATATTACTAGCATATTTTCTTATTTGGGATGATTGTTTATCTTTTTGTGCATATTTATTTAATATTTTTAAGTGTGATTAAAATTATAAGATCATATGTTGGTTGAGATTATTGTATGTTATCTTACTCTATTAGTTGTGACTGTGTACCATATGAGTCGAATGAGTGTGGCATGTTTTTATTGAGGTAAATTAAAATGTTTGCACTTATTTATGGTAATATCTGGTTTGAACATCATAATATCATTATATTCAAAGTAACTAAGATTATGTTTTATAAAATATATTTCATATTAAAAAGGTTTGAAAACATATTTGATTTAGTGTAATTCATAGTGATAAAAGAAAGGGCTTAAATTATCTTATTGATTACATGGTTTTACTTAGTCTAAGTTTTAGTTAGTGAAGGTTTTGAATATAAAATAAAGTCATATTTCATGTCTAGTGGTTGAAGGTTTATCTTATATTTTTTTTAAATTGTGATTAGGGCATGCTTATAAAGTCAAAATTCTTATGAACTATATTCATTTTGCATGGAAATTTCTAGGCAGGTTTAGTTTGGTCAAAGACCATCATGTGATTTTTAATGTAATTTTTTCATTGGAATATTTGGGAATATAGGATTTATTTGGGTTGCTTATTATAGACTCTTTGACACATTATGGGAATCACATTGACATTATTTGGTGTCATGGATTGGTCATTATGGTTTTCATGTATTTAACTCCACTATTGAGATTTTTGAGCAAATGATTATGCCAAAATTTTGGCATGCATGTTTGAAATTTATGGAGATAAATAAAATCCATGGGTTATGTAGTAGACCACAGTGGAAAATAATGGAGAGAAGAGGATGGTGGTGAGATAAATAGAAGAGATAAATGAAATTTGATCTTACTCCATTGGAAAAGTGATGGAGATAGGATCTATTAAAAAATATTTTTCTCATTATAAATACATTATGTGGAAATAATTTATCTACTATTATTGGATTATATTTATTTTTGTGGAGTTATTTTGATATTTTTAAATGTGTGTGTGTGTGTGTGTGTGTGTGTGTGTGGAGTTATACATGGTCAAACCTAAGGATGGGTATGTCCCATCTAGAGGGTTGAGCCTGTATAAAATCCTCCATTCAACATTATCTACGTGTGCATTATGTTATGTTTAATAATGATTAAAAAGAAAACCCAAAGAAAAACAACTAGGATTTTAAAAAGTTTAAGGATAAAATAGGGGGTTCAAACTTATAATAGTTTTTAGTTGTCTTTAAATGTCACTAGGTTTAAATTAGATACATTTCACTATATTTTATTTTAGTTATAGATGAGGAGTTTGATGCTTCTTGTTGTTATTAATACTTTTCTAGTATTCAGATGGAGGATTGTTTATTTGAAGTTTTTATGTGGATTAAATTTTTATTATACCCTATTAGATGTTTGTATATAAGAATATATATGTATTAATTTATAGTAATAGGGTTTGATGTTGTAATACACACACACACACGTATGGTTCATTCATATACAACCTTGGGTATGGGTTCAACCCATCCATTATTGGAAATATGAATGAATCCCCTATTTAAGCTAGTTAGTGGCTGAGAATATTGTGTATGGGAGTGATTATTTTATTACTAAAATGATTGTATATATTTTCATATTGGTTCAAGGTTTTTATTTTATTCAATTCATAGATGTATGGGAATTTGGATAGGATAGATGAGTATACATATTTGATGGTATATATATGTCTAGACTAGTTTAATATTGAAGGGTTTTTTACTTAAGTAGATTCAATATAATATGTGGAAAATTTGGGTAGGAGCAAATATATTGAGTAATTATTATGATATATATTCAAGATTCAAATATATATTGTTTCAGTTTCTAGTTATTAGGAAGAGTTGAATCAGATATATATTTTGTTATCCTATATTACCTAGCCTTTAGACTATAGATGTATGGGTATTTCGAAAGAAGTTTAAACTAAGCATTTAGTTAAATGGTTTTAATATTTTAAAAATGTTTCATTTAATGAATTTTGTTAAATTAAACATATTTTTGAATAGTTAAATATTGAGTGTTTCAAATACCTAGAGGATCAACTAGTAATTGTTAATCGAGCCTATAGATATTAGATGGATAATGAATATTTATGATTTTCACTTTGTTTTGAGGAGTTATATCAAAATAATTTTGTTATGTTGTTTTAAGATATTAACTTGAATGAAATAATAAAAATATTGTGAGTTCAAGTTGTGTGTGTGTGATATATATGTATGTATTTATATGCCTTACACCTTTCAAGTACACACACACACACACACACACACACACACATTTGAATCTTGTATGTAATTGGAGTGGTTGATCATTATCATATACATTATCTAGTATGATTATGTATATTATCATGTTTCATATTGATCTTATGTGGGATTAAAACCTAAATTTTATTTCTCTTAAATTAAATTTGAAACTTACTTGGAATCAAAACATTTTTTGAAGTGTTGGTAATTAATATATAATTACTTATTAGTAATTTTGTTGGGATTTTTATATAAGAATTTTGAGTTTTTATATGATTTTCATGGGGACAAAATATTTTGTATGTTATGAAAATCTAAACCTATACAAAAGTTTGGTTTTAAAATGATCATTAAATTTTGATTGTGAATTAAATATTTACTAATATATTTTTTATGTTAAATCAAATCAACTATTTAATCAAAGAGGGTTAATTAAATATATAGTAGCTAATTTATGGTATTTATATGCTAATACTGAAGTATAAGAAAGATTATTATGTATTTTTATTCGTACATGCTATAGCATTCATTATGTAAATCTTTATATGTTTGAAATCTATGGATTTTAACATTATTATGCTTATCTGATATTATTGACATTAAATAAGTAGTTGTAATGGAACTCACATACATAGTACCATTAATAGGTAGATTAGGGTTGTTCAAATGAGTTATGTGTGTGAATTTAATTGAACTAGAGATCTATAAAAACTATTAAAACTTTGGCTAAAGTAATGTTTATGGTTTTAACATTGTTGTTTCACCTCTTTGATTTAATTTGCATGTATTACATGATATCATGTCATAACATATTTCTTTATGATATGTTGCATGTGATATTTATCTTACAACACATGGGTTTCTAGTTGACTTTCTTGATTTTTACACTATCAATATATATCCATCTATGAAGGTATGGCCATTCCATTATTTGGAAATTGTGCAAGGGATTAATGGTCCATGGTTGGTGTGGAAAAGTGCTTGGATGATAATCTCCCTCCCCTTTTAATAGTCATTTGATAGAGGATTTACTTAGAGTTATTTTTAGATAATTACAGGCTCATTGAGACTCATATGTTTTGTGTAATACTATATAATTTTTATATGTAATTCATATATGTAATATTGTATATTTTTACTATTTGATGTAAATTGTATAACAACAATAATTGATTTTAATATATCTATACTTGTTGTACTATTTAATCAACAATGGTTGAATTAATAAATTGGATTTTTTTGTACATTATATTATTAAATTTATGAAAGCAAATTAACATGTATTATATTGATAATTAGCTAAATTAATCAAACACTTAACCTTTTGGTTATTAATTTAATTTATCTTAAATTATGCATTTAGTTAAATATCATTACTATTGATTTAATTTTGTAATTGAGTTTTGTTTTAAATATCCTAACAATAGTTAACCCTGAGGGGTTGTTACACTATGGTATCAAATCCATGTTCAAACTCTTGGACTTAATGAGTCCACTAAATTATTATTATTCTTCTATATTCAAAAATAAGAATGTCACATCAAAGGCAAACTAGTGAGGTTACATTAAATCCCAGTAATGTCAAAACTCTAGTTGACCCAAATCAATTTGTTACTAAACAAGTTGTAAAGCTTGATCAAATTCTTGTAGCCATGAATGAGATTAGGGACTGAATAGCTACCCTTGAATAGGAAGTTAATGTCCATGTTAAGGAGAACAATAAAAATGAACTTGAAGAACATCCTACTAAGCAATAATTTCCTTAGGAACCTAGATCAGAGGAGGTACCTCAATATTTGAGAGCATGTGTTTCTATTGAGCTTGCATGTGATATGAAGAAGGTTAATCCACCTAAGTTTTAAGGAACCTTCTGAGAGATGGATCTAAAGCATGGCTAATTGAGATGGAAATTTACATCAAGATTTAGAATTACTCTAAACCTAAAAATTTAGTTTGGGAAGCTTACCAGTTGGATGGTGAAGTAATTACATGGTGAATAAACAATAAATAAAAAATGAACCTTGATTCTACTACCACCACTTGGGAACAGTTCATGACCTTGTTCAAATCATGATGGTTACCAACTCTATTTTAATCAAAAGATGATATATTTTTAGAATCTAAAGTAGGGATACCTTTTAGTAAATTAATATAGGGAGAAATTCAATAAGCTCATAAAGTATGTTCCACAGTATCAGGAAGAAAAGAGGTTTTTCATCAAGAATTCATTATGGCATCAAAACCCTAAATTGGATGTGAAGTAGATGTGCATGAACCATCTACTATGGATCAAGTCTTCAAAAAACTAGTAAAGTATAAGAAGAAACTAAATTAATTTGCTTGGGTTAGTGATAAATTCCATAAAATTTTTGGAGGTCCTAAAATGACTTTCAAAATTGAGAAATGGAAGAGGAGTGGAAACTCTAAAAACTAGTTCAAGAATCAGAATGCCAAGTTTAGCAATGATTCAAGAAAAAAGAAACTAAGTAATTGTTTCAAAGGAGGTTTCAAGGGAAATTAGAAAATTGATAGGAAAGGACCACTTGGTGTATGCTTCATCTATGGAGGTGATCATTATGCTAGGGAGTCTACTATGGGAAAATTAGATGGTAATCATAAGGGTTATGCTCTATAAAAGGGATTTTTCCATCAAAGAATTCAGGTGGCTATTGATGTTTGATTGAGCATTCACACTTGCTCATGAGTTAAGATTTATTAGGAGTTGGTTAATTAATTATTATGATTCACATATTTTCACATCTATTTTATGCATGAAAACATTCCATAAAAACTAAAATTAATTTCACACAATAAATTATTTACTGTGTGAAAAAATTTATTATGCCTATTTATTAGGAACTCTTATTACTTAGCCTCGTTAGGTGGAAGGTATCTATAGATTGTGTATTATTCCTTGAGTAAATAATGAAGATAGACTTGTGCATAGTTTATTCTCTACATGCATAATATTTTTTTGATGGCTATGTTTTTTTATGGTAATGGTCATGCAGGAGAGATTCAAGATAAATGAGAATCATTCTCATTTATGCTAGGGTATCAAAGCAACCTCATGCATACATTACTTAGATTTCCATATTTTTTTCAAGCCTTCATACTATTATTTAACAAATTTAGACATGTTATACCACTTGTTTTTGGTGGATCCATACACTTTTTAAAAACTTGTATTTATCTTTTGTGGTTATTGGGAATAAAAACTTCTTGGCAAGACTAGATTGGTAGTTTGGATAGGGTTATTCATTGTTTAAGATTTGTTAAATCTCCAAACTATAACCTCCTCCCACTGCCAATGTTGTGGACTACCTTGCATCCTACATGCATTAGATTTGTATCTCTCACATTTGACATGGCTTCCATGTGGCAAGTTTGAGTATGATCTAGTTGAGTTGAAGTCAATGGGAAGCTATTCCTAATCCATTTAAATACCCTTGTATTGGTGAATCCTAGCCACTATTTTTGAAAGCTCATTCTATAGATTGGTGAATTGTTTGACAAATATTGGTCAATTTTCCTTGTGGCTTACCACTATCAACTTCAACTTGTGGTGGCATTCATTTCTTAGCTTGGCATTTGGCTTGTTTCTATTGGATGATCTAGCATTTGGTTCTTTATTCTCCTGCCTTCTTCATCTGGTCTAAATTCACCACAAAGGAAATAATATAGTACAACCAAATTACTATGAAAAATTGTAGTCACCCATGAATAAAAGTATACTCTACATATTCTTTCATTTGTAATTATTCTTTATAATTTTCATTTGATTTCAAAATAAAGATAACTTACCAAATGCATGCCAGGATATGTGTGTTAGATCCATTGTCCTTTGATAATAGCTAGTGGTTTCCCATTCATCCCCTCATAAACTCTTTTGTTGTCAATGTTAGTCATTATCAGGTTCCATAATCTTTCACATCTCTTGATGTTAAAATGATATAAAAACATCCAAAATATACCTATTCCATATTTGAGCCTTTTTGTCATAGTTTAACATCTCAAACAATAAACTTTCTAAGGAGGTGATGATTTCTCAACAACTACAACACTCGCCAAGCACTATAGTCTATATTTATCTCCTTAGTTTGATCCTCTCTCTAAGCTGGACATATTTTTTGAAGTGGTAGATATGTACATTTTTATTCTTTCTACCCATTTTTTTGGCATTGACTCATTCCAAATTGGACAATGATATACATTGGGTATTAAATTGGGATTGTATTGCATATATGTAATCAACACAACCTTTCACTGCTTCACTACCAATCCTTGACATAGGCCAAGATTTCCACTACTATGGTCTACCACATAGCTTCCATTGACTCCTTTTCCATCAATAAATTTATTGGTGAGGCAATTTCATTCAAAATAAATATGTATTTTTTTTTAGCCTGGTCTTGTCACTTTTATATCAAAAGTGATTTTTAATATGTGGTAGATATTATTAGTGGCATTTTTTTGTTAGATTTTTTATTTCAAGTGGGACAATTTGTAAAGTGTAAAATTATTGAAAATAAGGGCACATTTGGTCATTATTGGTGTTATTTAATAGTACATTTCCATCTTGTTTGTTAAATATGAAGGGAGAAGTTCGATCTCACAAGCGATGAGACCCCCTCATAAAACACTTTTTTTATGTGATTTATACTCCTTTCATTTATGGATGCATTTTGTTGTGACTGACATCCCATTTTAAGTTTACATTGTACCTCTTTGATCCATGTGTTGTATTTGTAGATGAATTTTTGATAGTGATTGACATTCATTCTAGGGTTCTATTTTGTTCTCATTTGGCTAGTTTTTGCCACTATTTATTTTTCTTGTCTCTGGATATGGATTATCATATGATTAAATCCCTCATTTCATCCAACTACACCACTTGGAAAACCAAAATCATGCTACACTTATAGATGAAGGGATTTTGGAGAGTTGTTATTGGCAATTTTCCATTTTTACAGATGAAGATGATATTGTGTGGCTTACCTCCATGCAAAAAGATGTAATTTTATTCATTCACCTTCATGTTTTGAATTGTTTGAAGTCTCATATTGAGCATGCCACATCACCTAAGGAATATTGGGACATTATTTATATAGTGTTTGATGAGGTCACTTCACCTCCACATATCCCTCCTTCTCCTTCCTCTCAAAGTGAGGATTATTTTGTTGGTGACTGTGTTTCTCCATCATCTTATCTTAGTTGTGAGGTTGTTACTCTTAATGGTAATATATATGAGGAATATTTTTCATCTTAATCTTATCCTATTAGTTCGTGTTCCCTTTCCATTATTAGTGAGTACATATTTTTTGAGGATGAGACACTTATTACTGGTGGTCATTTGGATGAGGTACCTTCACCTCCTCCACCTATAAATGCACATTATAATATAGTGGTTGTTACTCCTATTTTTTACTTTAGTATGACTCTTGATAGTACCCTACCAAGTGTAGATACCTAAATTTGCCCACCAATGACCTCCAACTAGTCTTTTGACCAATTTCCACCCAAAGTGCACAATTTGGCTTAAAAACACTAAAATGTATTAAAAGCTTTGAATATGACATATTCAAGTGCTGATTTTGGCTAGATTATTATTAAGTGGGGTAATGTAATTTATGGGCCAACTAATTTTGATCAGATCGTTTTGAGTTAAAATGCCAATTTTGTACTTGGGTGCTCTGGATGCTCTTTTCTATCATATTTCTTAAATGAGATGTGTGCATTTGTTATTTGGTGTTTGAAACATCCTAAATGGGATAATGGATCCAACGCATCTAACATCAACCTATAATTCTAATCAAATTTCAAGCTAATAACAAGGCATTATGATCAATTTTGAGTCATTTATGCATAAAGTACTTAATCATGCTTAAGAGCTAGTTAAACCAAATTAGAGCCTAATTAATAATTCCATGGAAACTTGTTGAATATTTTTTTTAGAAATTATTATTGAATATCTACATCAGGAGGTGACCTTATTTCTTGGGAAGACATACCTAGACCATAAATGCCATAAATATCATGATTCATACCTCCCATGCCTCATCAAAGCCCTCCATGCCTCTTAATTGTTCCTCTATCCCAAATATTAATGAACCTATTTATCAATTTTAATTAAAAATTGGATTAATCCTTAACCACACATCTCAATCTTGAGATGGATGGTTTAGATTTATTTTGATCAATCTCAAAAATATATAAATAGAGAGGCCATAAACATCATTTCTAAGCTATTTTGGTGCAAATTTATAATGCACAAATTATTCCAAAAGATATTACAATTAATGTTACCATGATAAATTGATTCCAATTCAATCCAAGCCAAATCCACAAGGTGCTAAGGAGAAGAGGAGATATCCAAGCCTCCTTTGATGAAGACTTCATGAGCACAAGCTGAGCAAGCCTCTATAATAAGCATTTTTAGAACATCCAAGGAAGGTAAAAGAAGGTTTTTTTTGCATTTTAATGTTGTTTTTTATTCATGTTTGTTAACTAAGATCTCCCTAGTGTCTAGGCCTAGAGATGTTATGCTAGTTAGTGTGTTTCTTTTATTTTGTTTTCATTTTGAAACTAACATGATACTAACCATCCTCTCTTGAGTTAAATTCCTAGCTCACATAATGGCATGCCCAGTGAGACCCAACACATCCCACACATGAATAAGATCATTATAAAACTTTAAAATCTTCATTTGGATCATTAAAAAATTTGTAATTTTATTTTATAACTTTGTTTTGCCATTTTTATTTGTCACAAGTTTACATAGTAACCATCATCGATTGAGTAAACTACCAAAAAACCATCATTAGTCTTCATAACCATCATTGATTAAGTTAGTAAAACTTATGTAAGTATACATAACCATTGTTGGTTAGTAAAACCATCATCTATATACATAAATATCATCATCTCTAGTTAGTATAACCATCAATGGTCATTGTGTTTTTTTTACACAAACTCAAGAGCTCATTTTTCTAAGTTGGTTGTTTCATATTCAAAAATGATTTTAAACTAAACATCTTTCTAACATTTTTTTTGAAATTTTTACTTGAAAAATCATCAAATCATGCTTAAATAGATCCTTTTAAACTTCTTTTAGGGTGTTTTAAAATGAATCAAACTTTTCATTTTGGTGCTTAAAGGAAAATCATTTAGGGTGGTATTGCTTAAATCTTGTAGTTAGCTTTTAAAGTTATAAATTAAGACAAGGGGTCAAATAAACACCACCAAATATTTCATTTGGGCTTAAAATTTAACAAACTTATCAATTTTTTTCATTGTTTCAATTAACACTTTGTTTTGACAAAATACAAGGATGTTGCATGTATACTCTTCCATTTGTCCCCTTTAGGGAACCCTTGGAATCAAAAATGCCATCCTTGTTACAAAAAGCCTAGTCTAAGGCTTAGAAATAATGTCATATAAATCACTCCCCAAAAACTTGTCAAAGTTTGGGTGACCTTAAAAATGACCCTAAATTCTTTCTATTAGTCTTTTATTTCATGCAAACTTATCTTGCAAGGGGGACGTCATTACCTCCCACAAGTTCTTTATGGAAGTTTTGACCTAAGGTTTCACCTCTCAACACTGACTTCATTTTGTTTTATATTGGAGTTGCACATGAGACGTATCTACATTTGGACATCACACTACACTAAGCAAATAACAGGATGTAGTGGTTTTAAAAAGGACTAGACCTTTTTACAACTAGCCAATGCCATAGTCACCTAATTTTCATGCTTGTCTTTTGCATTTTTTGATGTGAAATTCATTATACAATTTATTCCCCTAGAAATGTTTGAAATTTTTCTAG
Organism: Torreya grandis; assembly: GCA_037957365.1. Lineage (NCBI taxonomy): Eukaryota > Viridiplantae > Streptophyta > Pinopsida > Cupressales > Taxaceae > Torreya > Torreya grandis. The sequence goes on along the minus strand of JARHVA010002119.1, from coordinate 846,062 downwards.
TTTAGTCAACCCCACATTGCCATACCCTTTCTAGGATTTGGATGATTATACTTAGTGTGTTTTGTTCATTTTTGCTTGGTATGTTTTGAGACTAAAAATTGTTTATTTATTCATAAGACATGTCAAAAAAATTATTTGAGTTGAGGAGGGTGGTGTTATGCTTCCCAAATCATGTCAAAATATTTTGAGCCTTTTGAGTCTTTGAAACATAACATAGATCACATCATTCGAGCATGCTTACACCATTAGGCTGCTCAATTTATTTCAAGACTAGATTACCTTGTATCAAAAACCATTGTTTCAAACCATTTTATGTATACCATTTGGACCTTTGTCTTGTGTTGTCATGTTTTCCAATCTTGTCTAGCTTGTTTGGTCAAATCCTAGTTTTCAACATTGATTTTTCAATTGGCCTTATCAAGTTTGGATTCAAACATTGATTGATTTCTATTTAGGCCTTAATTCATGGGGTTGATACATAGATCTTTCTCTTTTGGGTTGCATAACTTTGGTTAATCAATTCACCAAATTTGAAAACTATTGATGGTTTATTTGTTCGATGCCTATATTCATCAATGTTTGTGCCTTTATTTTAGAGAACACATTCTTTCTTCAATAGCATTTTGCCTCATGCCTTATGCCAATTGATCATGTTTATGTTTGATTCTATTTATTGGGTTTATGTTAAAGTTGTTTCCAAACTTGTTAGATTAAATCAAATCACATCATCCTTTGTTTCAAGTCTATATTTTGATTCCATTTAGACAAAAGTCCTAGTATATGCCTATTTTTTTGAGCTTAAATTTTGAATCCATTTTAGACAAAAAGACCTAGTAACTCAACTTTTCCCTTTCCTAGTTTAGACCTTATTTGGAACACTTTGACCTAGACCTTTGACATGTTGGTTTTTTTTATAGATGCTTGACATTTTGTGTGTATAAAATTTGACATTAGACATTTGATGTTAGACTATTTAATGCCAAGTATTATCATAAACCATTTTGGAGATACAACTCCATTTTCAGACCATATTGAAGATACAACTCCACTTTTGACCAAGTTAGACCAAGTTTGAACCATTTGTCCTTTAGACATAGATTTTTTTGGAGTTTGTAGAACTCTAATCCTTTTTGTTTTAGATAATTCATCATTTATTTGTTTATGTATAGCTACACTTATGGTAGAGTCACATACAATCCAACTTAAGATAGAATGGACATACAAAATCCCACTAGGAACCCCTATACAGAAAGATTTTCTAAGGAGTTTTATTATTCTCCCTACAATACTCCATATGGAGAACATAGTCAAAATATAGAAAATCCAAATCAAGACCTTGATTAATATGAAGAGACTTATGAAGAGGAATTTAAAGACTCAACTACTGATAATATTATTTAGGATATGGATCCATACCCTCTTTGAAATAATCAATACATGGAACACAGTCAAGAACCAACTTATGAGCCAACTCATGACTGGGATGATATGGTTTATGAGGAAGACTTAGATGCTTTGTATTATTAGATTAATAAAGTTCCACCACATCATAAAATTTCTATTCTAAGACCATAATATCACACAATTCCCATATCAGGACCTCATCCTTTGGCTTGTGTAAGAAATCAAGCTCCATAATGCTCCTTCATCATTCTAGGACCTAGTCCTTTGGCTTGTGAGAGAAATCAAGCCCCACAATGCCCTATCATTACCATTTCAAGACTTTTTCCTTTGTCTCATATGATAAATCATGTTCCCCAACACCTTACCATTATCCAACCATAAGTCATTCCTCATCTAGTACCAATCCCATCCAAACCTCAACTATTCTAATCATTCAAAGACCAAGTTGTGTTCAAAATTGGTATTTTCAAACTCATTAGAAACCAAAACCAAGAAAATTAGCCAATCCAAGATGTTTTTTTTGAACCAACCAATTTTGATAAGTTAGCCTGTGGTGAATCACCTATTGATCCTATACTAGTTGTTGAGGAGTCTCACACTAATGAGCCAATCTTTATTGAGTCACTTCTTAATGATTATAACTACCTTTGGGAAAATCATTTCCTTGACCATGTTCTTGTTTTTCAAGAGCCTCCTATTGACAAGCTAATCTCTTGACCTATTTCCCATCCTAAAGGAGTCTTACTCTAATAAACTAGTTTTTATGGAGTCTATTATGCCATCACAGGCTGTTACTTGTTCAATACCAAATATTAGACAAGACATCATTAAAATAGAGTACCCATAAGATGAAAAATTAGAGTTAGATTCATGTTCTACTCTTGGATCAATAACAAATTTAACATCAAAATATAAATCAACATTAGTCTCAATGTTGGATTTAGATTCCTTTGAGTTAGAATTATATTCAAAAGAATAATATGTTCATGTTTGTTATAACATTGGTTACATATACCTTGCAGATCAATTTGAATAAATTTTTGATCCTTTTATGGTTTTTGAGGATGAATAATTTAGCTTTGACACAAGTTATCCTAGTTCTTTTACAAGAATTTTGTAGCCTTTCCCCATTATATTAACTTTTCATAGGCTATTACCACCAACTAACATAGCCACATTATTGACATTCCATCTCCCACAAGTGTCAATTAGGATCAATAGAATCACACTTTGTTGAACTGCATCCATGGTGACATAGTAGTTAAAGAACAGCAAGGAGGCCAAGACCACATTCATGTAGTAGAAGAGCACTCTCCTAGTGAAACCTTTTTGGAGACACTAGGGGATAAGCAAAGTTCAAACTCAACATCTTCTAGTGAAACTTTTTTGGAAGTTCTAGAAGACAATCAAAGTTAAAAATCAACATTCTTTAGTGAAACCTTCTCAAAGGCATTATGGAATAATCAATACAACTTCATTGGTGAAAACCTCTATGAGGCACCAATATTTGAGCATAAAAGTTATTTAATTCTTGATGAATATAATATCAAAGATCAAATAAAAATAGATTCCAATCTAAAGCCTAATCAAATGGTAGATACTCTTAGGCCCAAAAAATAGAAAAATCTGATGGTCCTATCAAGAGAATAATTCTTGAACCCCAACACAACCAAAGTTATGTTGAATCTAGCATCAACAACATTACATGTGACTGAACATCGTGATATTCATTTATTTCCCAACCATTCCACATTCCATTATCATCTACTATTCCATTTCACAATCAAACCTATCATCCATTATTTGTCCTTATTTACCATCTATGGCTACACTTTCCTTTGTAGAGGCTACAAAGATACCTTGTATCAATATTTGAAGGAATCATAATCAATGACCAATGAAGATCAAAACAACATTCTTAGAATCTAAATCTGCATCCAATTCTTGATAGAGCAATTATTTAGATGAGGTGTGGTATATCAATTAATATGATCAAGTATTCTATTTGTATCATTTGTTGATTGGGACATGCATCTCCCCATCAATAATAACAATAGAATCAAAAACCACACCCAAGCTAAAAACATGTACCATACCATTTCATTATCATGCCATTGCCATTGTTACATATCTTTTTTACATTATCACATATCCCAACTAATCACCTTCTCACTTGGGGGAAACCCTCTTACCATTTTTTTCAATCTATAAAATACCATCATTATCCTTAGCAAGACCATACCATCCTATCATTTCATTATTGTCTAGACCAAAGCATGTTTTTAGTCATCCTATCCAATCCTATTTTGATCTTGGCTACTTAGGTTCTTCTTACACTTTTTGTGAGGAGATTTCAATTAGGTTTCAACTCTTATCAAATTCATGTTTACAATGACATTCTATAAAAATAGTGTGATAGTTGATATGGCAAGATATGTTTCATCCAATCAAGTTTGTTTATGTGAACCTAATTATAATTACCTATGGGAAAATTAGTGTTTCACCAATCTTGCTACTAATTATAACCACCGATGGGTAAATTAGTATCATTGATCTATGCCAGTATATACTATTTATAACCACCTATAGGTAAAATAGGGGAACACTTATTTAACATGCATTGCCACATCACCTTGCCATTAATAATTTCATTTGACTAGCCATTTGCTAGTTTTGAGAACTTGTTGGGACCTAGTTGGTTTTTCTTTACTTTTTATCTGGATGGAATTACTATGACTTGAGGTTATTTTAGGACTATGTGGGTCATACTCAATTCATTTTGAGGTCACCTTAGTCCCTCTTTCCATATGCTCTCATCATTTTATGAGCAACCTAAGCCAAATGATCTCACCATTTGTGATTAGGTATCACATCATTCTCTAATGAATTAAGATACCTCAAAATTCTAAAAACATTCATAACATTTCAAAAATCCAAAAATATTTTTCCTATCTAAGCCTAGTCAGTTATCCTTGATCTACCTTACTAGGGCCTTGTCATTGTTAGGATGATTTCTTTTGATTTTGTTTTCAATCTTTTTGTTTGTTTGTTTGTTTCAATTTGTTTGTTTTTCTTTTTATTTCTTTGTTTGTTCACTTGCATATTTGTTTGCTTCTATCACTGTTGCCTAGACTCAGTCTATATTTGTTCATTGGGTGATTCCTTGCACACATTATTCTTGAGTAAATCCATATTCATACACCAACATTATCATCATGGTTTTTATCATTTATTCATTATTTTCAATTATTTATTAGATCAAGAGTTAGTCCTTATGCATATTTTGGGATAGTCTTCATGGTGTTCTATCATGAAGCCTACCATCACATGATACAATAAAAATTAGCTTTAGGAAGGTCTAAAAATAATGGAGCCATAGAATTTTCTCCTTGGAAACTTGGAAAATCCTTCCATCCCACCCTTGATCAAATTAACACATTAACCATTCTAGTTGTATCATTACTAATAAGGATTAACATCTCCTCATTGGTAGATACAACTAAATCATTCACACTGATCAATCTTATTTTTATATTCATCTATTTCATCACTTTTCACCCACTCATATTTAATTTATATTCTAGGTTATATCCTTGAGTTATGCTTTCTAATCAGCCCTAACTAAGGCACAATCATCTTTAGCCAATCTAGGTCCTCTTAATGATTATAACCACCTATGGGCAAATCATTATTTTGAATTTTATTCTTAATTATAACCACCTTTGGGAAAATTAGTAATCTTTTTAAATCAATGCATGAAAGCATTTTCTTATTTAGATTAATCTCAGCCATGGGTTAATTCCACCTTTATTCTTATTTATTTTCAAAGGAATACCCATCAACAAATGTGACAACCACTCCCTCAAGGGGGCATCATCATAGGCTTCCCAAAACCATTTAGAGCTTTCTTCTTCAACCATTATCTTCTTTTTGGCATACAGGCCATTTCTCATTCTTTGAGAAGATGTTACTGTGCTTATAGCTTGCAACATATTCCCAAATAGGGACAAACTGTAGACACCTAAATCTGGCCACCAATGACCTCCAACTAGGCTTTTGACCAATTTTTACCCAAAGCAAATAATTTGGCTTAAAAAAACTAAAATGCATTAAAATATTTGAACCTAACATATTCAAGTGCCAATTTTGGCCAAAGTATCATTAAGTGGGACAATGCAATTTATGGGCCAGCTAACTTTGATCAGATCATTTCGAGTCAAAATACCAATTTTGCACTTGGGTACTCTAGATTATTCTTTTCTATCAAATTTATTTTACGAGATGTGTGCCTTTTTTATTTGGTATTGGTAACATCCTAAATGGGATAATGGATCCAATGCATCTGAAATTGATTTCTAATTCCAATCCAGTCAAATTTTAAGCCAATAATAAGGCAGTCTAATCAATTTTAAGTAATTTGTGCACAAAGTGGTTAATCATGATTAAGAGCTAGTTAAACCAAATTAGAGCCTAATTAATAATTCCATGGAAAATTGTTGAATATTTATTTTTACAAATGATTATTGAATATCTATATCATTAGGTGACCTCATTTCTTAGGAAGACATCCCTCAGCCATAAATGCCACAAATATCAGGATTCATGTCTCCCATGCCTCATTAAAGCCCTCCATACCTCTTAATTGTTCCTCTATCCCAAATATTACTGAACATATTTATCAATTTTAATTATAAAATTAGATTTATCTTTAACCACACATCTCAATCTTGAGATGGATAGTTTAGGTTGATTCTGATCAATCTCAAAAATCTATAAATAAAGAGGCCATAAACATCATTTCTAAGATAGTTTGGTGCAAATTTATAATACATAAATGATTCCAAAAGCTATTTCAATTAATGTTACCATGTCAAATTGATTCCAAGCCAAGCCAAGCCAAAAACACAAGGTGCCAAGGAAAAGAGGAGATAATCAAGCCTCCTTTGATGAAGACTTCATGAGCACAAGCTAAGTAAGCCACTACAACAAGCATTTTTTGGAGCATCCAAAGAAGGTAAAAGAAGGTTTATTTTGTATTTTATTTGTGTGTTTTATTCATGTTTGTTAACTAGGCTCTCCTTACTAGGTAGGCCTAGAGATTTTATGCTAATTAGTGTGTTTCCTTCATTTTGAAACTAACACAATACTAACCATCCTCTCTTGAGTAAAATTCCTAGTTTACACCAAGTCCTAAGTAACCCATTGATCTATGGCCTCTTTCTTAGCACTTCAGGAAGCAAATAAAAACTTTTGATGTAGAATTCTATTATACACTCCCTGATTCATATAAATGATGTCCTCATATGTTCTCTACAAAAGAAACTAGTTGGTATGCCATCATGTTATGTTACTGAATCTGGTATGCATCCACTTGATGTACTTTTATAGTGTGATTATCTAGATTCTAAGCAGCCCTTTGTTTTTATTGCTTCTCTTATCATAGATGATACTTATGTGTGTACTATTATTATACACTCTACACATCCCAATCTAATGTCACCTATATATATTCTTACTTATTTTGAAAATCATACCACTAGATTTAGATCCTGCATGTCCATTTCATGGGTCACACTACTAGACTTGTCGGCACTAAGAAGCATTTACAAGGAATTACTTACCTTATTCATCCTGTTATGTAGATTATTTATCATGTCCTTAGTTATGATGTAGGTAATTCATATTCATTGGGATCTATTGATAGAGCTCCATATTTTGTTCTCTCCACTCTTCATGAGGATTATGAGTTACGTATTGGATCTTCTACACCTTCACTCAGGCCTGAGAAACCTGAGATTATAGTGGTTAAACATGATCTACCTGACACTTCTTTAGATGTTACCTCACATTATTATACTATATACTTTTCACCCACACATATGTATGCATCTACATCCACCATTCATGTTCATTTGTGGTGGATTTTTTTATCCTTCTTGGTGGTGTAAGAATCATTCTTAGTGAGGACACTACAAACATCATTCCTCTACTATTTAGCTTTTTAACTGCACATTACTCCTCTTGATTGTTGATGATACTTATTATTTGAGATCCTTGATTAGGTAAATTTGATATTTTTGATCATAAATCTATAATTACATAGATAATGTATTCCATAGATTTATTTCTTTGTGGAGTTTCTTGTATCACTTGGTGATATTGTTCTAGAATGGGACTTTTATTTGTGGTCACACAGAGATTCATGGAAATTTTTAATTTATGTGTGTGATCCATGATTGAGAAAATTATTCTCCAATTTCATGGCTATTCCATCATCACTATGGATATCATTCTTAAGATATTTCATATCTGTATCTGATTGTTGATAGTCTCCTTCAAATGTTTTGGTAGAGCTTGTTCTCCTTTTAGAGCATAGCTAGTCTAGTGTAGCTCAGAATCAAAATTTTGATGTTTACATAGTGGGATTATCCCACTAATTTAGATGTTTTTTTGAGTCACTACACCCATTTTAGCATTATTGGGGGGGGGGGTGTGGACATACTTCTTCAGGTGTTGTGTTCATTTTTAGTACACCACATTTTTATTTTGGAGGTAGTTGATTGAGTACATCTTTTGTTTGATGGGATTCATTACATTAAGTGTACCTACTATATGATTGTGTTTAGATTTTTAAGTCATTATTTTTGGGATGCCTTGAAACATATGTTTTCTTCTTCACTCTCACTATGGTTTTACTAGTTTTTGTGTACCTTACGGTGATACATTTTCATCCTTGGTGACTCTTTTTCTCACTATTTTGAGATCAATGTTTTTATAGAGTTAGCCTCATATAGAGTAACACATCCTATTTAAATTAGTATTTATAGTGATTCATCATCCATGTAGTTTGATAAGATTGATTTTTTATCATAGAAACACTTTTTATTTCACTATGATTTATACATAGGTACCTGATCAAGCCTAATTATTAGGACCCATCAATCTCTTTACTTTCTCTTTTTTTACTCCCTATTTTATGTTTAAAGGAGGGTGTTGGAGTAAGTATTCACATTCACTCATGATTTAAGATTTATTGAGAGCTGGTTAATTAACTATTATGTGTCGAATATTTGCACACCTATTTTATGTGTGAAAGCATTCCATAACAACTAAAATTGGTTTCACACAACAAATTATTTATTGTACAAAACAAACTATTATGCCTATTTAATAGGCACTCCTATTTATTAACCTCATCAGGTGGAAGAGATCTATGGATTGTGTATTATTCCTAGAGTAAATAATTTATATTGACTTGTGCATAGTTTATTCTCTATGTGCATAATATTTTTTTGATGGCTATGTTTTTCTATGGTAGTGGTCATGCAAGAGAGATCCAGGATAAATGAGAATAATTCTCATTTATTATAGTTGATAGATATTAAGTTGATTTTTATGATTCTCCTAATAATATATTAGGTAATTTATTTTTTCAATCATTTTCGATTTTGATTAACACTAGAGGTATTGAAAGTTTTATTGTTCCTAATATGATTAACAAGTTGTCCAAAAAAGCTAAAGTTATGGAAAATGCATGGTCAGTTCAATATGGTAATGAATCTAAGGTCAAATTCAATAAATTTTTGGTCAAAAATGAGATCAAAATACCTAAATTCACTATGGTATTAGATCTATTTGTATCTCCGTTAGGGTCAGATGACATGATCCTAGGAGTAAATTGGTTAACTCAACATAAATCCAAGGTAGATCGTCTACTTAGAAGGGTTGAATGTATGGATGATTTGGGTAATCAAACCCAAATTTAGGGATCAAAGAGGGAGCTTAAGATTAAATATATTTCAGCAATTCAGTTGAAGAAAGAATAGAAAAAAGGGTGTCAAGTATTTATTGTAAAAATAAATGAGATGTAGGAATCAAAAGATCCTTCTATCAGATATTATCCTTTTCTTTAAGGATTTTGAAATTTTTTTTGTAAATAATTATCGAGATTACCTCTTGAGAGATAATTTGGTTTCTCAATTGACATTATTCAAATGTTTTAACCACATTCTAAATCCCCTATCGAAAGGGAAAAACCAAATTAGTGGAGTTGAAGGATCAACTTATAGAGTTATTGTCCAAAGGGTTGATTCAACTAAGTATGTCACCATGGGATGTACCAGTTGTGTTCATTAAGAAGAAGGATAGAACCCTTCACCTATGTATTGATTATAAGATGTTGAATAAGATAATGGTTAAATATAGGTATCATTTACCTCTCATTGATGATTTTTTTGATCAAATGTATGGAGCATTATTTTCTTTAAAGATTAATATTTGAGCAGGATATCATCAATTAAAGATTCATGAGTAAGACATTCTAAACATAACCTTTAAAACTTGTTACAAGAATTAGAGTTCATAGTTCTTCCTTTTGGTCTAACAAATACACCAGTATAATTTGTGAATCTCATGAATAGTGTTTTTAGGGATTATCTAGATTATTTTTGTTTGTATTTTTAAATGATATCCTAATTTATTTTCAATTTTAGGTGGGATATCTAGAGAATTTGAATTTAATTCTACAATAATTGAAAAAATATAAACTTTTTTGGAAGCTATCAAAGTGTGCCTTCTTTTAGAAAAAGGTACAATACCTTGGGCACATTATATTTTCAAAAAGAATATTCATGGATCCTTCAAAGATTAAAGTCATTATGGAGTGACCAACACATAAAAATGTCCATGAAGTTAGGCATTTTATGGGTTTGGGAGGGTATTATATGAAAATTATTCCAAACTTTTCTAATATATCAAATCTTATTACCTCTCTTTAGCATAAAAATTAGAAGTTCATGTGGTCAGTCAAGTGTGAACAAGATTTTTAGGAGATGAACCTTGACAAGTGTTAAGAGTCCTGATCCAAATGACTAATTCTTAATAATATTTTATACTTTAAGAGATGGTCTTGGAGGATTTATTAGGCAATAAGGTTATTTTTTAGCTTATAAATCTATAAATTTGAATTCATATGAGGTAAATTATGCCCTACATGATCTAGAGTTAGTTGCAATAGTTCATGCCTTGTAGATTTGGAGGCATTATCTATTAGGAAAACTATTTAAACTCAAGGTTGATAATTTGGGGCTCAATTATATCTTCACCCAACCTAACCTAAATGCACCTTAGAGGTGATGGTTATAAATCTTGTCAGATTATGATTTTGACATTAACTACATTAAAGGTAAGGAAAATATGGTTATAGATGCCCATAGTCATTAAAGGTATATAACAGCTTTGGCTACTATTAATAGTACCTTTCATGATCAAGTGGTGAAACTATTATCAAGATATGAATTTTAAGAATGGATAAATTTATCATTAGTTCAAAATACTCAGTATTCTAAGTATGAAGGATTTAGGTTTGAAGATGATGGTTTGTTGAGGTACAAAGGAAAGATTTATGTATTAGATAAAGAGAATTTGAAGAGTGTGGTACTTAAGGAAATACAAAATTTTCCTTATTCAAGCCATCCAAGTGTGACTAAGCTCTTATCAAAGCTAAGGCCATTATATTTCTAAAAAGGAGTTAAGAAATATGTAGATGAGTTTGTTTCATGATGTTTAGAATGCCAACAATTTAAGGCTGAGCATGTGCATCTTGTTGGGTTGTTACACTTACATATCATACCAAAAAGGAAGTGTTAGGTCATTACTGTGGAATTTTTCTAAGGTTTGATGATGTCTTGGAAATGACATGACATAATTTTAGTGGTTGTTGATAAACACACCAAGGTAGCTCACTTTATTATGAGCAACATTTCAGATGATGCACCTATTCTTATGAAGATATTTTTGAAATAAGTCTATATGTTGTATGAGTTTATATAAATATTATTTCACATAAGGACCCTAAAATGACTTCTAGATTATGGTTTACTCCTAATTCAACTTTGGGTACTCAGTTAAACTTGAGTACAACATACCATTTAGAAATAAATAGACAAATAAAGAGGATGAATCAGGTGTTAGAAGATCTTATAAGTATGTACTACATGTATCAGTAGTTTAGTTGGGAATAATATCTTTTATATTTTAGTTTTTCTATAACCACTCATACCAATCAGTGCTAAAAATATATTTGTTTGAGGAATTGTATGGAAGAAGGTGTAGAACACCAATCAATTGGGACTAGTTAGAAGATAGGGTAGTCTTTGGTCCATATATGCTTCTTGGAATGGAAGAGTAGGTTAAGTTAATAGGTCAAAGGTTATTTAAATCCAATGATAGACATAATAGTTACATTGATCTAAAAAGAACAACAAGGTAGTTTTTTAATTGAAGACAAAGTATTTTTGTAGGTTAAACCACAAAAAAGTTCATTCAAATTTGGAAAATTAGCCAAATTATCTCTTAGATATGTGGGACCCTTTATGTAACAACCCCAATAGTTTTTACAAGAATAGAGTGATTTTTTTAATTAATTACACTTATTCATCCATCAGATTTTATCATGATAAACCTAAGTGATATTTTACTAAATGTATTATTTTGTCTAACCCTTTAAGGTTTACATCTAATCCATTTAGCTAATTATCACCATGATAATGATATTACAAATCATGTACAATGTTGAATAAATAATAAAGACTAATTTTAATTAATTAAATTAATAATACCTTTTTAGCCATGACTGATATAATATTATATCCACTATTGTAGATATATAAATGATTAAATAGTATAGTTTTAACAATAAACAATGTCTTAGTAAATAATAATATAATGATACAAAGCTCCATGAAGCATGAGTCTCAATAACTCAAGTATATATCTATATTATTTAGTTTATTACTATTATGAGAAGGGAGAGAATCATCCAAGTGATTTTTCACATTAACCATGGACCATCAATCCCCCACACTAACTCCCAACAAGGAACTGTCCCTCTCTTTATAAATGGGTAGATAATGATGGTGTAGGAATCTAAAGTGAAAAACTAGAACCTATGTATTGTAAGATAACTAAACACGATGTATACCATTAATAAATCCATTCTAACATGATATCACATAAACATTTAAACTATATCAAACACATGAAATGACAATGTTTAACTATAACCATTACTTTGGCCAAGGTTTTCAAATAGTTAATGATCTCTAAAATCAGTCAATTTCATACACATAATTAAATAAAATTGCACCTCATCTTGCATTTATGGAATTAAATAATCTATTGAAATTCATCCAATATTTATTTAGTTTCATAAATGAAAGATTTGGTTAATTATATAATAATATAAAAACTAATAGATTAAATCAAAATATTCCCTTTGTTAGATATAAAATATGCTAAGTATGGAATATCAAATACATACATTTAGTCCATCAAATGTAATTCAATGAATATAATATCATCTTATTTATTATTATATAACAAACATAATCATAAATAGTCCTCAATATAAACATACCATCTAGGTAATAATTATATCTAGACTATGAGTTATCCAATATCAATATGTAACTTAAAATGTTATTTCATCCACAAAACATAACATTAATCATAGATTATTTATTTTTTCATATTCCACAAAAAAATGAAAATCCAATCATATAAAAAACTTAATATGATATGTATTTAAACACTTTAAATACTTTATTTCAATGTTTTAACTAAACATTAAATACATAAAAAAATCACCCATATTACCCTACTATATAATAATATTCACAAGCATACAAGTTGTATACATCTATATATGGTATATCCATTCTTATATTTATAACACAATTGAAAAATCATAGGTAAATACCATGTATTTATGTATAATATTTAAACTCTTAGATATACACATAAATTTCTATACAGTCACTAACCTGAGAATGTATACGTTATACTCTAAGTACACAATCTATTATCCATGATCTTAGAGTATCTCATATACTATCATTATGCATTCAAACTACAATAATTTGTCACAAACCTTTAATATACTAAACAATTCCCAATTTAATCATTTTGACTAAAAATACATAGAATATACATGATTATCAATTAAAACATAGACAAACAATGATTTACCTATTTTAGAATCTCAAAATACATGAATCAATTTAATCGTAGACCTATTCAAATTTATTGAATATATAATGATCAAAGATTGTATACTTAGCCATCAATGTAAAAATATTGAGATTTATGTGGTAATATAACACAGTCCTTGATCATGTATATACTCCTCATACAATATACTATTAAACCAAATACTCAAAACCTACTATAATTTGTATGAGGGTCTCACTCATAATTTAAAAACCAATTTGAGTGTTTATAATACATAGATAAAACAAGATAATCATTCCACTAATAAACTCAACCTTATCATTTATACAGTTTACCCCAAATTGAAAATAAAACTCCTTTATAATATACATTTCATCTATGTCGATGAGTACATTGTTTCTCTCTTCAGTCTAATTCTTAATAATTGACATGTAAATATATATACCTATGCATCATTCTGAAACACAACCAATGAAATGTACTTCTACCATATATATCATTATTAGGTTTCAAACTTCTATATGTTTATGGCTTGGCAAGAATTAAACTAAATTCCATATATATTAAATTATTTATGTTATAGGCTTTATTAACAGAGACTAATTATATATCCCATATCACATAATTCATAAATCCATTCAAAACCAATACACACAAAATATATTCAAAAATCCCTAACCTTTGGATACATACATACATATATACACACACCTATGTATATAAATTTTTATATGCAGTCATAATTATTATAAAAAATTATAATGTACTTACCCAAATTCTAAGTTAGGTATATATAGAGTTGAATCCCTCATATTGAATACAAAATTATATTTATGTTTGAACAATAATTATTATATCCCCAAACTAGTTTGACATCTAAAACTGAGTCTAATACCCTACCTAATCTAGTATAAATACCCATTAAATGAAATAACCGTACAAGGAATTCATAGGATTTAAATTTTTGAAATAGGTATTAACATAGAGCTTTCATGGTGCTAACTTAAGCATGGTAAAAATCATATAGTTCTAGCCATTCCACTTAGGGTTACTTTGGGTTGGATGTAGGTTTATATGGATGGTCAATCCATCCATAGGGCCCTACATTCAGTCCATATTTTTTTAATTTCAAAATCAACTAAAACTAGTAAACCTTTGACTCATTTCATTTCCAAAATATATCAAACTATCAAATAGGAATTTAAAGTACATCACCAACCTATAAAAGATGATTAAAATGCCAAGGAAAACAAATTTGTAATCTCCTCTTAGCTCAAAATCCCTTGTTCTAATTCTACCTAAAATACTCATGTATGTCATGCCCCCATAGGCCTTTAAGACATTTATTTTATTCTCCTCCATGTCCTTACTCACCACACAAATTTATCCTAATTCCTTGATATATTAATGATTGTAACAATGCATGTCATGAAAAACTCAACTGAACAAACAATCTGCACCATTTTCTCATGCAAACTCCTTCCAAACTCGTATAATGGTTTTGTTAAAATGATTATTAACTTGAGTCAAAATAGATTATAAACCTTAATAATGTTAATTGTTCCATATTTAATAAATAAAATAATCATTATATAATCCTTCAACATATGAATGTTGATTGACCCCGATAAACATAAATGCATTTGACTTTATAAAAGTCATCAAACATTACCATTCCATGTAATGTCAACTAAATTACATGTTCAATAAATAATATTATTAATATGACATGACTGATATAGCATATTATTATTTAAAAGATCATTTATAATATTAAAAATTCAAACAACATTATATTTTCTAAAGTTAATGGAACAAATCACAAACCTTCCCAATAAGTTATAAAGTCATTGATTAATACTATGACTTCGCCTAGTCATATCATTGTTTAATATAGTGATCATATTAAAACCTTAGTCAACACTAAGATAAACATAATGATGTTTCCTTTAATCAATTAACAATTAAATTGTCTATATTGACTTTTATACTTAATCATTATAATAATAAAAATCTTCTACGTATGATATCCATTTAATAACTTGAGTAGGGAAAGTATTAGAATCCATTTAGTACTTAAAGTTATTAATATAAATAAAGCATATTTTATAAAAACATTAAACTATGTTAAATATAATGGTAAGTCACAAAAATATAGGTAGATATTCATTCAAACAACTAAGCAATAACATCATACAGGATAGGCTACATAAGACTACCAGGTTAGTGAAATCAATGAGATCAACAAAAAATAAATAAAATCACCATAGACATATATAATAGAAATCAAAACATACTATAGCTATCTAACTCAAATAATAATCATAAAACATGTTAATCTACTATGATATGTGTGCGGGTTTTAATTTTTCCTCTCTATCATCCCCTAATGCCTCTATCTACACCATCCTCTCTGATGATTCCATCCCTTTGTCACACTCTAAGGTATGGATTTATCCTACATCCACCTCACATTCAATGAATTTAGTTAACCTAAAACATAAATATATCCATAATAAACTATTATATAAACTAACAAACATGATCATAAGTATATAATATAAAAGTAAAACTAATCTCATTGCAAATAAATCATGTAAATCAAACATCATATAACTGTCCCATAACCAGCATATGAAATACAACTTAATCATATAGTAATAAATCAACTAAAAACCATAAAAATCCATAGATCAAAAGGTTATTAAAATTAGAGAGAAATCAAGATGTGACATCCTTGCCCCCTAAATCTGGTCATCATCCCAATGATACTTATTCAAACATAAGTTTTGAATTTAAAACATTATTCAGTAGAAAATAATATAATATACAACAACAAATCAAGAAAACATATGTGTAAATGGCCTATAAAAATCATCATAGTCCTCCGAAGTGGCACTATATTCAAAATATTTATCCCACTTGACCTGGAATTTTGACACTTGTCTATTACACAAATTGAGTTTGTGAGTGTCAATTATTCTGATTAGTTATACCATGACCACCCCAGGATCCAGAACCTACAAAACATTCCAATCCAACACGTGTGAAGGATTAACAACATACTTTTTAAGATAAAATACATGGAAGACATTATGAAAAATATCTAGAGTTGGTAGCAATACAAACCTATACACTATAGGATTAACCATTTCTAAAACCTTGAAAGGTCTTGCATATCTAAATGAAAGTTTTGTTGACTACCCAAAGTTAATCAAGCTTTTCTGAGGCTTAACCCATAGAAACACTTTATCACCTATAATGAATTTCCTTTTTATTCTGTTTATATCAACATAACTTTTCTATTTATCATTGGCCTCATCCAACCTCTACCTAACTGTCTTGACTTACTCTTCAATTTCCACAAGAATCTTAGGTCCAAAGACTAAACTGTCATCTAATGTATCCTACCTGATTGGTGTCATACACCTCCTTCCATATAATGCCACAAAAAATCCATCTTCAATTTAGATTGGTATGAAATATTGTAAGCAAACTCAACTAATATAATTTATTCCTCCCATTTATATTGTTGATCCATGCAATACACACAAAGGAGATCTTCTAAATCTTGGTTAACTCACTCTATCTATCCATCAATTTTTGGGTGATAAGTAGTACTAAAATTTAACTACATACCTAGAGCTAAATTTAGAGTCGACCAAAATCTATAATTCATTCTCAGATCTTGATCTGAAATGATCTTTTCTATAAATCCATGCAATTGGTAAACCTCTTTCATGAATCTCTTTGCAAGCATAGGTGCATCATTTGTCAAGTTTCCTGGTATGAAATGGGATACCTTGGTTAGTTTTTCAACTATAACCAATATCATATCATGTCTATTCTATGATAATGGTAACCTTTGGACAAAGTCCATAATAATCACCTTCCACTTCCACTCTGGTATATCATGTAGATATAACAATCCATCCAGATGCACATGTTCAACTTTTACACATTAACATTCCAAATAATGAGACATCAAATCCATTACATCTCTCTTGATACCTTTCCATAAATAGAGTGGTCTTAGCTCAACCATGAGCTTGGTTACTCCTAGATGTCTTGAATATGGGGCATAGTGTAGTTATTTTCACACCATGCTCATCTAAATTTTTTTCTATAAAGCACATACATCCTATCATTATACCTCAAAAAACCATCATTATCTAACTTAAACCCTTTATACCTAGGATTATAATAATTTTATGATAATCCTTTCTTGACCTGATCATAAAATTCATCTCCTAGTGAGAATTTGATTACCTAATCTCTAAAAGTACTCTTGATAGTAGCCACAACTACTATATAGCTTCTACAGCGTAGAGCATTAACAACTTTGTTCATTCTCCTTGCCTTTGATATAATTAATATCAAAATTTTATTCAAATAAAAAATATAACCATCATCTCTTATGATCATTCAAGTTTGGTTGGGTGAAGATGTAATTGAGTCCCAAGTTATTAGTTTTGAGTTCAAATGGTTTTCCTAATCGACAATGCCTCCAAACTTGCAAGGTGTGCATGATTTCCATAATTTATAAATCATGAGGGGAATAATTTACCTCATATGGATTTAGCTTCCTAGACTTGTAAGCTATAGGTGAGACATTTTGCATAATAAATCCTCTAAGTCCATCACTTTATGCATCGATGATCATTGAGAATTAAACATTGGGATTGGAAACTCTTAGCACTAGTGCCAAAGTAATCCTCCTTTTCATCTCTTAAAATGATATCCCACACTTTTATGAATAGATAAAACTCTAATTATTCCACTAAAGAGAGTTAATTGGATTAACTATCTTAAATAAATTCAAAATGACTACATAATTCTACATCATGTTTACATATCGATTGCAAAAAGCATGAGGGATAGGGTTAGAAAATACATCAACCCATATATTATATTGAATTGAAAGATAGTGCTAGGTATTCATACATACCAAATTGATTGGAAGATACAACATGAAAGTGACATTTTCTTGATGGTAGGTAGTGGATGACTCACTTGGTAACTACTTTTTGATACAAATGAATGCATGTATAGCATCTTCGTCATTGTCCTCAATATCTATAAGGCATGGGAGTGTTTTATATTCTTCCCATATTATAGACCTTACAAATTTGTCATTAGTGGTCAAAATATGTGGAGATATGAGATGAATAATGTCATTCTCAACTTGAACCTCCATTAGCATGACTTTCATTCAATCCACTGTGCTCATGAATTCCTACTTTGATAGCCTTTATTGTTGATAGAAGTATTTAAGTGATATCAATTGATTTGGAGGTGAGGCTAAACTAAGGAGAGGGGTAATCAATTTTTAATTCTTCCAACTAATTATCCTCAAGTGGATAACCTCTTTCTTCTTGGTTTACTTCTTCTACTTTTTTCCCTATTGATGATGTAGAGAAAGTCTCATTGCCACCATATAAATGTTGACCATATTAGATCAATCCATTAAACACAGGAATAGTAGTAGAGGGAAAGAATGAAATATTTGCATAATATGCATATTCCTTATATAATAGATCTAAATCCTTCAATTTTTCTTCTAGATGATCATAAGAGATGTTCATTTGTTTATTTTATGTGGACAAATTCTCATCAATTTACCTTTCAACCATTGAGCTGACATTAATAATTGTTACTTATTTATATTTAGTTTCATAATCATTATTGATGTATCATTCAAATAATGGATCATGATTATAAGATGGGATGTCCTCAGTGTGCATGATAAACTCTACATTATCAATGCAACTAGATTCATAGACTCTAGATGGTGCATTAGGACATGCAACTTCATAGCTTGGATTATGAATTTCCTCTTGATTATCTCCTAAAATAAATGGTACCTAATTATTAATAACACCCAAAGATACTAAATCATTAAAATTATAAGAAATAGACTACTGATTATACATAGAATTAACTAAGTCATAGGCATTAAATAACCAAGAAAGACTCAAATTTATCACTAAAATGTTTGGATAGATAAAGGATTAGAGCAATGTTTCATTATAAGGTGCATATCGGTCCATGGGATGACTTGTAGTCATGATACCTAAAATATTTTGGGTAGAAATATCCTCAGTCATTAGCTATTGCTCTACATTGATAACCTCTGGATAGATAGATTATAATGGGGTGAGCGTAGAGGGGTTCATCTTAATGAACATAGAAATTAGAGGATCCAAGGATTGGAAATGTAACTCAATTTTCATGTCCTCTATTTGCATGAAAGGACCCCTTTTCTTATTTTATATTTGATGGAATATAAGGTTGAATACACTAGTTAGATCATTAGGCCCTTTACAAACTATGGCAAATTGGTAGAACAAGACATAAGGGTTAATGGGCACCCTAAAATGATTAAGAAATGGTCTCTCAAAGATGTCCCATGTTATGATACACCCTTTTTATAGACCAAGGTACCAAGAATAAGTAGTTTGATCTAAAAAATGTGAATATGTGATAGGTCAGATCTTCATGTTGAATTTGCTTTCTGATAAGGGCTTCTCTAAAATCCTAGATGTGTTCTTTAGTAGTTGAACTACCACCATGGATCTAATTTGAAAAAAAATTATGGCGGTTCTTAGTGAAGTCATGGGAAGGTCTTGGAATGTCCACATGATAAATACATCTTCCTAGCCAAGCTAAATCCATTCGAAGACTCAGATAAAAAGTTTTCTAGTTTAAGAAATTGAAAAACAACTAGGTTGAGCTTTTATAGACATAAGAAAAATTCTAAAATACACTATTTAGGCCCTTCTTCTAGTGGAAATATGTTGTGGGTATTTTGATACACTAACTTAGGTAGGGGTTGTTAATCCCTTCTCTCCTAAAATGAGAGGTATGTGAACAAATCTCCCTAATGTCTCAATTACCAGGTCTTGGTATGTAGAGTAACTTAGTCAGCTTATTGTGACCATACCATGTTAAGGGTCTTTGGTGTGTATTTATTCCAGATCAATATACATTAAAAAATAAAGATCTTATACCTATGGAACCAACCAAATGATCTAGCTATGAATAAACAACCAATTTGAAATGAAAATGACTATTGATTATAAGTTCAACAATGCATAAACAATAATAGACAAAAGAGAATGTAATGAAAGTAAGCATTATATTTAGATTAAAACTCAGAAACTAAACTAATCTAAATGAATAGAATGATCAAAAAAAGGAAAAAAAGATAAAGACAGGGAGAAATAGAAAAAGAACCCACTATTTAATGCCGACCAGCCTAGTTTTATTGAGTAGATGAATCTTTGAGTAACCAATCCTTAGTTGAGCCAGACCTAACACAAATCCAACTAAGGATAGTGAAAGAGTCTATGTAATAAATTAATATAGCCAAAGAGGAAAATAGAGTCACCACAAACATGTGTAGACCAAGTTTATCACACGAAAAATCTTTCAAATTAAAGATATTTATACTAAATATTATTTGAGATTCATCAAATGCTCAGTGAGCTTCAAACTTAGCTTCCAAATATCCTTGACTTAGAAAACTAACCTAAAAAGTAGGTAAATGCATGAAATAAATGATTGATCCACTAATCTAAGTTCTAAGCTAAAAGGAGCCAACTAGGCATAACCTCTAATCCAAAAAGAATATCCTATGCATAACTCTCTTAATCCTAAAAAAGACCATCCCTTATTAATTTGAAGATTTGATCTTATATAGGAATGTAGGATTGAGGGGTTTTAACTCCATTTGGTTTTCCTACTAATGGGGTAGTTATAAACATTCATTATTGGTTCAGGGAATGTGGTTGAGTAGGTATTTTGAAATATCTAACATATTAAAGGTGTGCCTAGAATTGGTGCAATGAAAATGTGCCTCAATTTAATTATACAACTAAAATTAGTTGAATTGTATCATGATTTTGAGTTACCCACATCTATGTGTAATTAATACCACACCTCTTTAAGACTAAAATTCGTATTTTTTATTCTATGTTTGGTTTGAATACACATGCAATGCTAATTATTCTAATCTCACTCATGATCTGGGACACCTTCTCAACCACTTTGACATCTGGACTGCATTGTAAGTGATTCTAAAAATCAAATCAAATACATATTCAATTCTTAGCCTCTAAAAATTTTGATAGATAGATGGGCTATTAAATTAAATCTAGTGTTTTATTGGCTATGTAACCAATGTGTCATTTGCTTTAATGATCCACTGCCACATGGATTCTCCTTTAGTTTCCTTCACTACATGATCAATTTTGATTTTATGGGTCCTATTTTTCCACTTGGTATCATGTCTACACAAGTGGGATTTAACATTTCCAATTAATTTAATTATTTCCATGTCTATATGGAATTTTATCACTATCTCAAGACTTTTGATAGTTTTTATGGGCATATTAGTCATCAAATTTAGACTTATCCTTTTTTGGTTGTCCATCCAATGTGTCTTTAGCTTTGATGGGTTTCCTACCATGTAGCTTATCCTCATTCTTCCATTACTCAATTCAATATTTAAGTGCATGCTAACTACTCTTTTTATTATGAGGTGAGATTTTACCATGCATCACAATATCACTTGCCTGGGCTATTAAAAACTACAAGGCTTGTATGGACCACCCTATGGCTATGGTGAAATGATATTTCACCACATGATGTCATATTGCTCACCCACTTACCTAGGGATATAATATCATTTTTGGTGCTCTAGGGATTTCCCTAGGGTTATGGAATAATATGATTTTACCATGTGGCATCATACTTCTCACTTCCTTTCTTAGAGGCTTCACAATCTATATGAACATATCTAGGATATTAGAGTAGTGGTATGATACAATGTGGTATCATATCATTGAACTACTAGCTGAAAGGCATTGCATTGGTACAAAAATATATGGGATAGTGGAATGGTGGGATTATTCCATGTGGTATCATCTCACTGACCTGCCATTCTAGAGCATCAATTATGTCATTACCCCATTGAAAAATCTTGAATAAAATTAGCTAAGTATTAAAATATTTTTGAATAGGCCTAATATTACTAAGAGAGTGACATGTGTTGATGGGAAACTTTACAAAATCAATTAAGTCTTTTGAAGATGTGAAAATGTGTCATTTGAGTATGAAAAACTTTTGTAAAATTGGCTAAGTATTTTGAAGATGGAAAAATGTGCCACATGGCTATGAATAACTTTTGTGAAATAAAATAAGTCCCAAAAGTCTTCTTGGATAAATTTGGGTCATTGGGAGCCACAAAAATTTTCATTGAATAAGAAGAGAGTTGGGTTTTGATTTGTGTACCTATGGACACAATACAAAAAGGTATAGTCAATGAATTTATTCAAAAATCGATAGCTAAGAGAATTAAAATTAAAATGACTAAGTCCAATGTTGAAAATCCTTTATTTTGGAATAAATGTTCTAAAAACCTAATCTTCACAAGCTTTACCTTTACAATTATTTTCATGATTTTTGTGGTTGCAACACATTGTATGAACATTGGTCTTTAGAAATTTTATTTGAAATGAAAGTTCCAACTAGTCATAAATAATTTTCCTGAAGACTTTTTGTAAAAACCCAAATTCTTGAACACTCTCTGTGAAGTCTTAGGAAATTTTATTTAGAATAAAATTTTTGATTATATCTTTGACATTTTTCTCAAGAGTAAAAGACTTCAATAAATTTTGTGAAAATAATTTCTGCACAAAACTTCTGACTATTTCCTTCACACACACAACTTATAACCACCCATTTGGAAAAAAAAATGTAAATGCCAAAAAAAATAGTTAAGCATTTGAATTTGAAAACCAATGTCCACAAGAATTCAAATTAAAACAACTAAGTGCAAAGCCAAAAATGACTAAGTATAGATTAGAAACTCTATATAAGTTTAGCCATTCACTTGATTTCAATCCATTTACATTAAAAGTGACTAAGTTAAGAAGTAAAACCTCATAAAATTTAGTGACTTAGATCAAATTAAAGCATAAATGGATGAAAATTGTTCATGAAAAGAGGTAGAAAACTCTAGAACAGTTAGATAATTTGCATAAACTCAAGGTAAAATAGTCTGAAAAAAAGCTATAAAATGTGTTCAAAACACAAACAAATGAGTATACTAAGACTTAGTAGACTTATGTTAATTAAGGTATTAAACTTAATCCTAGATAAAATCTTGGATTGAACTAAAGAAATGAAAATACAACGAAGTAAACCCATCCAATCACTTATAACTAGTCATATAGTATATTGGAAAGAAGGCTTAGTTAAACCAACCACCAAAATGATCTCTTGAAAAATTAATAATCAAGTCTACCACATGTTACTTAGAGAGTGGTGGGATCACCAAGTATTAGGAAAACTAGGTGTGACGAGGAGCTCTTTGTTTTGATAGCTCTGCCTATATGAGTCAGTCATTTAAGTGTAACAATTACACATGGAACTTTATTATTGGGTCAGGGGTCTGACCTATACCTTTTTATAACTCCTTTAGAGCCTCTCAAGGATTTGAAAACTCTAAAATTTCTAGGTATATGGAGACACATGGTGCCTCATTAAATAGGTCTCTCAAGGCTTAGATATATCTAGCACCTTTAGGTGCATAGAGACACATGGAACCTCCTCATTGGTTTGAGCTTCCTAAGGCTTTGAAAATTATAACACCTTTAAGTGTATAGAGAAACATGATACCTCTTTATTGGTTTAGGCCTCCCAAGGTTATGATAACTCTAACACATTTGAGTGTATAAAGACACATGGCATGGCCTCATTAGTTTGAACCTACTAGGGCTTTGAAAATTAAAATAAAACAATATTAATCTTTGAATATAAATCTAAAACCATGAGTTAATATTCTTTGACATTGGATTTAATCCAACACTGAATAAATTTCCTTGTCACCTCAAATAACATCTAACACTAAATCTCTTTATTTTGACCTTGGGTTGAAATTTGTTGATCTCTATACATAATAATATTTTAATTTTATTTTCTCTTTATTTTATATTTTCTTGTTTCTTGTTTTTAGAAACTATGCTCCAAATTTTTTAAAATTACTTAGTGACTATCATTATGGGCTAATTGGTGATCTATTTTATCGACACCATGGTGTGAAGGGTATTTCCCCAATATTCAAGCCATTATACAACACTAAATATAGAGTTTAGTTTCCACCTACCTTGTGATATATTGGAAATACCTAGGGTCCCTTGTTTATACTACAAGAAGCCTCTTTTAGCTATTTTATTTGTGGTGCACCTAAGAGGATCATATCACACAAAGATGTTACTCTCACTGTACCTCAGAGATGGGATAGTGAGCTACAATCATATATTTGACTATGTAGTTAGTGATAATCTAATAATGATAAAGCATATTTGATATCCCACAAAGTCATTCAAATCCTTGCCTAGATCACCCTTTATACCTAATTTTTTTAGTTATATTTTATTCATAATGGGTTTAATGATTTTTTTATCTCATATGTTGCATAGTATTAAGAAATTTATTGTTGCATATTATATTCCCTTTCAACGTGTTATTTAATATGTCAAAGGATTAATAATATATTAATCAAATCAAAGGGATAAAACTTTTAATATATAGCCTTAAACATTTTTCATTTCTTATTGCTACAGTTTTACATCATCTAATAATTCTCTTGAAAGATTACCATCATCAAAAGATATTTTTTTCACCATTTGTGGGAAATAATTCATAAATATTTCACACAATATTGAAATAAGAGGATTTGGATACAAATAAGAGTATACCTATTATAGACAAAACCAACCAATGTCATATCCTAATCTCATACTTGTTGCTAATACTTATTTCTATAATATCCAATCCAAGTTACTTCATATAACAACTCAATGTCAAAGATAAATCTCATTACCTTTTATGCTTCCTCCTCCTCACCCTCAACCTAATCCTATTTTCCAATCTATTCCTATTATCTGTCCAAGGCTCATATTAGATTCCCATGTTCATGTTGTTTAAACTAGAAGAGGATAACCACCTTTACCTTCACAACAACATCTTACTAATAAAAATATTACTCCTCCTCTACCTCCTTTAAGGAAAGTTTATTACCCCAATGGATATGATCTTATTGACCAATTGAATAATGATCCAACCAATATTTCTATTTTCAAACTATTAAAGAAAACACTAACATAAAAGGATATCTTATATGCAATGTTTCCAGGTACCACTTTTCTTATGGATACATAACTAGCTTAATTTGATCCTATCATGAATACCTTAAATGATAATGATAATACTATTACTTTTTAAAATTAACCTAAACTTCCCAAGCATATCATTGAGAAAAATCTTCCATTATTCATTCAAATTGAAATACATGGAAAGTTATTCAATTGTGTACTGGTTGAAAATCGCTCTAAGATAAATATTTTCATCTATGAATTCATACATAAACTAGGCTTAAATAAGGATAATAGTCAAAAATATAAACAACCTATACATGGATTGAATATCACTCCAAATATTTTTTTATAACTATCACATTAGATTTACTTTTAGGCCCTAAAATGGTATCTAGTGTTTTTAAAGTCATACCTGATTAGTTATAATATAATATCATCTTGGGTTAAGATTTTATTCATTCAATGGAAGTTATATCTCATACATT
>JARHVA010002119.1:795000-812500 GCA_037957365.1 Torreya grandis | reverse complement strand
TTAGTTGTGATATAAATCCTTTCCAACTTATCTTAAGGCCTCCACATCTTCAAAATTCATGTTATTAACACATTCATAGAGGTAATGATGTAGATCAGTTTCTTGAGGTTTTAGGACTATATTTTGGTCTTGAAAACCCTCCATTCTCATTTGAAGTGATAACAAGCTTTGGGGACTTCCAAGGTCATGATCTTATTTTACCACCATATTTCTCAATAGGCCTTTGAAACTCACTTAATTATAATGTATACATACTCTTGGCCTATATACCTATATATGATTTTTTAGAGAAATGAACCTAACCTTGAAGTCTTACATTGAGATTAGATCCTCTTCACATAAGCATGAAATGTTTGAAACTATTCATAGGTTATAGAGACCTATAAATATTTTATACCTATCTTGAAGCTATTACGATCACTACCAAGTAGGTCTTGAAGCATACTAAAACCAAATTGTATTTGATATTGTAAGGGGTATTCAAGTGCTTGATAATCTAAGAAAATATATAAAAATTATAATTTTTCACTTTACAAACTTGTAACATTAGATAAAAATTGAAACTTTACCATGTGATCCTACATAATGGTTTGTACAAGAGTTGAGGGACCTATATATCATCATTTTTTCTCATGAGAGCTCCTAAAGAAGTTTGAAATGATTTTTCTAACATAAAACACTAATAAAATATTAAAAACTCATGGATTTGAAACACCATTATAAAACCTTGTTGAGGTATCTTATTACCATAGAATATATAAGTTTCATCAAAAGGCCTTTCTAAAATATTGATAGGTTTTTCAGTAACCTTGAGAGATCCCTTAAAACTTAGATAACTCATGCATAATTCTCAAAACCTTTAGGAGTTTTTTATGGACCTAATCATTCTTATAAGACCAACATTTCCATATATAATTGACTTTCAGGCTTTGTAGGTCATGGAAACTTGTCCTAATGTAGACATGATTTCATCATACTCTAATAACCCTACACTCCTTTTTAGTAGACCTATAGGATTTCATCTTTGATTATGAGAGCTATGATCATATTTGTAGGATTTAAGGTTATTGGAGAGAATTTTCACTTAAGGTACATTAATAGGAATTTATTTAGGTATATTTTTCCATTCATGAAGGTTATTTATAACCCCTATGGAATCCCTGTAGGTAGGTTATTTGGATCTTGAAATATTAAAACTTTTAACTACAACCCTATGCCTATACACACTCAAGAGTGATTTAGGGAATTAAACATTTGATTTTTAGTCCTATAGCTATTTAATGTACTTTTATAAAGACTTTGGGGTTTTGTTTACTATCTTTATGGTTTTATGTCCTTAAAAACACTTAAAAGTGCAAATACCCAAGCTAGGGCTTTAAAAGGGTTTATGGATTATCTTCCATCTCCTTGGTGAAACAACATGCTCTCTTTCTCCTATATTTTAATAAATAGGATTTAAGTATGTATCAAAACATTATTAAAATTATCCAACCTAATTGGATCCATGCAAAATGAGGGGTGTAAAAACCCTTTGACTAGTTCACCTAAAATTTGCCTATAACTAGTTTTTTTGCACTCTTAATGATTGTTTATAGCTATTTTACCTCTATTTATATTATAAACACCTATATGTGACACTTAGAGGATTCCTCCATGTCTTCCAACATCTATGATTTTCCATTCAACTATAGATTGAATATGGCATACTCATGAAACTTACCAATAGGTGCTTATAAATAGGGTTTCAAACTGGTTTTGCCTTTTTTGGAGGGTTGTGAGAATTTTTATATTCATTGAAGGAATGTGAAGGCATGAAGATGATGAGTGGAACCCATTTGAACTCTATCTTGTGATTTAAAACCAATGTTAAAATCTACAACTCAAAGGAATACTTCTTGAAAACTTACAACTTCTTATCATCCTCCATGTTTGAGATTTTTTATGCCTTGTGCTACTTGTAAAGATATAAAGAAGGCTTGGTACACCTTGTGGTTGATTTAACAAGATTTTTATAATTTGGTTTCATGCATGAAACTTCTACACCTATTATAACTTGTGCATATAATCCTACACATGCAATCTCTAGACCTGTAACCTATTGTTCATGGCTTGTCTTCATTAGGATCTTCCTTGAAACCTATTATTTATTTCATGAATTAACCTAGTCTCCATATAAGGACCTGACCATGACTATGAGACCATAACCTCTTCAAAAATCATGGTTTTTTCTCCATTATAACTCTAATATACCTATAAAATTTTATCAAAACTTCATGTTTTAAAGCTTTATGCCTTAAAGAGGTTTAAAATCATGAGGAATCCTTGACTTTGGATTTGGATTTGAGAATATCTTTAATAGACTTGAAAAAAAACTCCTATCATAATGAAAACTACCATGAACATGTTTAGGTATGGATAATGGTTTATTGATGGTCATGTACACTCTCCTCATGTTGAGATAAATGAATGCCACTAAGGAATAATATGGAGGGAAATAACAAAATTCAACATATTATTTGACCATTTGTATGGATTGGAGAGTTGGTGAAGAGTCATTAACCACCAAAATGAAATATGATAAATTTATAGAACATTTTACCCTCTCAAAATGATTTAATGAGTGAAATAAGACCTCTTGACCCTTTATGAACTCATAAGCACTTTTAGGATCCTTTTGATTTATTTCACATTAGGGATACTTGAATAAGCCTATACAAGGATATCATGATACCAATGAATGACCTAGACTCTTTTTGGATTCATTTACCCTTGAAAATCATTTCACATCTCTAGCTATCAAATAGGCTTTTGTTAGGCCAACATGATATGAGGATGACTTATTAGACCTTACAACAAGATATTGCATTAGGTATAAACTTGGATGCTTTTAGACATGGAATAGGGACACATGAGGGTAAACATACCTTAAAGACACATTTTTTCATTTAAAACCAACATAATAGACCTCTTGCAAGGACTTAAATGAACTCTTGACCTCAAAAAATGACTATTAGTCCTAATTTAGTGAAGCAAAAAATGAAAGTAACCTCAATGTTCTCAACATACCTATTTTTGGGTGGACACATTATCATGAAGGTGATTTCAAGGACTATACTTAGTTTTTAAAAGCATAAAATGATCCATCTATACTATAAATTAGGTGTCAAAAGACCCAAGGTGGCTAGAATAGTTAACATTCTAGAAATTTTTGAGTTGTGTTTGACTACCTAAACACCTAGACTAGTTGCCCTAATCATCCATTAGGAATGGAGTCATATAATCCTCTATTAAAATTTATTCTAAAGGTACAAACATGGACACAACATGCTGGACTAGCCTTGAAATAACTAAATATTACCTTAAAACACCCAACAAAGAAGTAAAGAACAATAACAGCTGTGCAAAAACACTTAGAGGAAAGAGAAAACACTACACTACTTAACAAATGATGTTAAAAAATACTTGGAAAAATGAAAACAACTAACATATTATGTATAAGGTCTAAAAACAACCTCAATAACAATGCTTAAGATGGATCCCATTGACTGGGATGGGCAAACCCTCTCCATTCACCTTTGAAAGCTGAAAAGCATTAGCTTGCTTGCAGTTGGTTATGAGGTAAGGAACACTCCATATAACATCAAACTTTGTGCGTTTACTAACCTTTTATCTATCCTCATCCCATTTCAAGACTAGGTCTCCTTTGTTAAAACACCTATCAATAGCTATTTAAGTAGTTTTTGTTCATTTTATTATAAAATAAACTACAAAAAACTTAAATTAAAATACATGGTTTTGAGGATTACCTATGACCTAGAAGATTGTGTGGTGTTGATCTAGTGAATGTGGGAGATCCTTTTTGGCTATGAAGGATTTCTTTTGCACATGATAAAAATATTAAAAATTGATTAATAGGATATGTTAGTGGGATACTTGGTACTAGACCAGTCCCATGAAGTGGTACACTTCCTAATAAGGATGTCATCCCACTTTATGACACAGTTAAGTAGACAAAAATAGTAAATGAAATCTAAATATACATGTAATGATATAAATATGAAATTTAAATAAATTAAATTAATCTACATCTATTCCATGGAGATTTATAAAATGAACATGCCAATAAGCTTTAATTGAGCCTTCTTCTACTTGTATGACTTCTAAATGATTTAAAATGGCCTCTATGATGGGGAAATACAATTTCAAAAAGTAATAAATTAAAATCAATTTCACTCTGGTTAGCAAAGAAAGGCAATGGGATTATAGGCAAATCATGAATGGTGATTATGCCATGCAAAACTCTAGGCAATGTCATCTACAAGTAAAACCTATGGCTCAAGAAATAGATGATTTAAGATTTATGTAGGGGTGTTCGTAGAAATAGGTTTAGATTGTAGGCATAAAAGTATTTAAATAGAGATTGGTGTCGATCTTTTAAGATCAATGCTAATTTTGTGAATTGACATTAATTCTTATAATATAGGAAATGTTTTGAAAATAAGGGGATAAGGATTGGTTAGGTGGGATCTAGGATAGGTTAGGATGGTCTAATAATAATAAGGATGAAAAATAGGTATGTAAAATATAAAATAAAAATATTTAATTGATTAAAATAATTTAATGTACTTAATTTCACAATACTCCAAATCTATAGTGATTTTGAGGTTGATGAGCCAATTTAAACCTTTGGATGAATGTTGAGGGGATGACATAGGAGTGTGGATTTATAATAGGTGAGCAATTGTCTGGAAATCATCTTTGAGAAATTCATTTAGTGTTATAGTGAAAAATTTTGGTCCTTTACTCATGGGAGTTTTGTGATTAAATCTATTTTGATTATACTAAATTGATGTCGATCATGGGGATCAATACCAATTCTAGCCTATTTTTACTAAAAGCTATTGTAATTATTTTAACCATGAATTTAAACTAGTATTTAAGTTGTTAAACATATTTTGTATGGTGAAATATTTGTTAGGGGGTTAAAAAAATTTACTTTTATTATGCTTCAGTAGATTTTGATATATTTTAATTACTGGTAAGTCGTAAAAAATTAATTACGTAAGTGAAAAAATAATTAGGTAAATTAACTATGTGGGGTAAGATTAAAATATTAATTTGGAAAATTAATTACATTGGGTGAAATAGGGATGGAATAATAAAGGGGACTTAATACCTACACTAGCACAAATATTATTGTGTGAAATCCTAATGCCTTCATTTACCCCTTTTTATTGATCAATTTTTAATAACCTACCCTAAGATAAAAACTAAGAGAGTTATAATGCCCCAGTTTTATGTGAAGAGGTATCCCCTCTCAAACCAAGAGATAATGAAGGATAATGAGTTAGTGATGGGTTTAAAATGAGGTGGTAATGGATAAGATAGATAAAAAAATGAGCATCAAAGCTATAAGGGTAGCAAGGAAATAAAATGTTGCACAGACAAGATGCAGGATATCCAATAAAAAATGACCCAAGTCAAACAAGTAATAGATTACTACAACTATTAATAAGTGGGATCAATTGAAGGAAATCAAGAGAACAAAGGCTAGGATGGGTTAAACAAAGCATCTGGTGTGCTTGGGACATGTGTGCTACCTATAGATAGTTATTCTCAATATGAGATACACTCTCAAGATCCATAGGGGATATTATCCTAAACAAGTGTAGGCCTCTTAAAGGTTATGTGATTAATAGGGGGTCTATGTCCACTCACTGATAATGCAAGGTAATAAGTAACATAATAGTTTTAATAAAGATAACTTAGGTCACCTTGGTTCAAGACTGGAGGGATGTAAGAAATGCGCAAGTAGTGCAAAAAATGAGACAAATGGAGCCAATTGATATCAATATATAAAAATAAATGTCAATTGCATAAAATTGACATCAAGCATAATAGAATTGATGTTGATATCCAAGGGCTATATATACTAAGCCTAACATGTTAGGCATTCATGAGAGTAAAAAATTAACACCCATTTACACTTCTTGGATAATTAAAAATGATGGAGGCTAGCAGAAGATGATAAAGGAGGAGGCAACGATCTCACGATGAGGTAAGTTAATTTTTGCTTTTTTTTTTTGAATTTTTTACATTTTTTGGTGTAATTTGAGATTTTGGATACTAGTACATAAAGACATAGGGATAATCATTGATTATTTTTAGATTAATGTTAATCTCTTTTATATCATCATTAATTAATACATAATTGACATTGATCCTTAAGGATCGATATTGATTCCTTGGGATATTGTTAATTTAGGCTAGGGTAGTAAAAAGTTAAGAGAGCTTAGGAGTATAAGAAAAAATTATGAACGCTGACCTAAAATTGTAGGCATGGACTTAAATAATAATGTGGGACTAAGTACCACCACCATTAGAGTGGCTAAAAAACTAGATGAGTGATGAGGACTAGGATCACATAGAGGCCATTATTTTTAGAGGATTGTGCCACAATCACTATGTACATAAGGATGTGGGGCTATTGGTAGCTTTGTTGGAGTAGTGGGATGTAGGTATAAAGACATTCTATCTATCAATAAGGGATATTACTATGTCTATGGATGAAATATACCATATACTATGGTTACCAGTATAGGGTGTAATGATTATGCTAATGGATGAGAAGGGACGTGAAGTAACATTGGCATAGTTGTACATGGAGGATGCTATAGACATCACATTTAAAGTTGGAGGTTTTGTTTTTAAGTGTTTATACATGGAGGATGTAGAGGGGAGACTAATCATGATGACGATGATGATGTTGTCCATCTCTTTTTATGCATTACTAGATTCAATGGGAGGTTAATTTCCCTGGAGATTGATAGGTGTTATGGTAGACATGTGGGAGCACCACATAGTATTTATGTGGGCTTTGACCCTTTTAACATATGTGTACAAAGATTTTTGGGGGTGGAGGACACAATGGATGTTTGGATAATATGTGACCTTTATCTTATAGTGGTGGGCTTATTGATGAGGCTAGGATATGCCCAATAAAAGATAATAAATGACATCATCTTACTCTCTCTTTCTATTAAGTTTGATTGAATTTTTAAACTTTTATTTTGATCTAAGATGAGTTAGGATGGGATTATCCATCTTTTGTTGATGGTGATTCTAACATTTTAAAAGACCTGTAATTCCTAACAAGTGTGTTGGAAAATTCTAGTTTTGCAATAAAATAGGTCATCATCAGGCTAAAGAAGAAATATGAAGTGGATTGCATGTTTTTGGAAGCATTGGACTCAATTCAGATTAGTTTTGAAACCTACAGAATCTATTCCAAAATCATCATAGTTAGTTCTGAAACCTGTAGAATCTATTCCAGAACCATCACAGTTAGTTCTAGAACTCCACCATATGATTTTAAGTTGTCACATTTTTGGACTTAGCTCCAAAACTCTATATTTAGCTCTGGTACTCTTATAGATAAGCTCTAGAACTTTTACAGCTAGATATGGAACTGATGAGGATCTATTCCAAATGACTAGTGATCTATCGGATCAATGATCCCATTAAATTAAGAATAGATTCCTAATTTTCCAAACTTGCAGAATCAAGACATTTATCACACAACTAGACATCTAGCCAGATCTTGATTTAGTATCTATTTTTGGTATGATTCAGTTCCATTATATCTATGAAATAGTTACAACCATCAAAACATCTATATATATAGACCTAAGAATATAGAGAAAAAAGGATAGATCAATACATTTGTAATACAAAACATTTTATCAATGAAATAGCCATTTCTATTTTGAAAGCAAATTAAATTGTTCAAATCATGTTCTAGGTAGAGCAAGGGCTCCCTCTTCCAAAGAACCAGGATCTTCATTTTTGTCGGTATTTATATTTCTATTCACAAAAGTAAATAGGTAATTATATTAAATTTATAAATGCTTCCAACTCCTTAAAGTTAAGATTTATTGTAAATTTGTTCCTCTAGGCATTTTAGATTAAATTTTCATTTTTGCAATGTGTGTTTATTTCTAGCAATCAATTTCATTTCTGCAATGTGTGTTTGTTTCTAGCAATCAATTTCATTCCTACAACATGTGTTTATTTCCAACAATCTATTTTCATTTCTACAATGTGTGTTTATTTCCAGTAATCTATTTCATTTATACAAAGTGTGTTTATTTCTAGCAGGTTTGCATAGTTTGATTCTAATAAGGTTTTAACCAAGAAATGCTTAAGACATTAAAAACCCCTCAAAACAAAAAAAATAAAAATACCTCCATTAAATTACTAAATCACTACGATTCCTCTTGTTGAATATAGCTTTAGACACAACCCTAGTTAAATATGACATCAATAGAAAGTTGATTAAATTAAGGGGATGATGACACCCATCATTTTTGGCACTGTTGCCAGGGAACACTAGTTTGAATTTTATAATTAGGTGTCAATAAGAGCAACAATCATTCATTTAGTAATTAAATAAATTTTCCATAATGTATGAGTAGACCATGAGATTCTAAGGGAAATATTTCTCCCCAAAATATCTAAACAATAAATTCCATCATCCTCTAGTTCAAGAAAGGATGTTGAGCAAGAATTGGAGGCACCATTATCTCCTACAAGACAAGAAGCAAAATTTCCATCTTTAGAATTTTTGGATCAGTCACCAAAACCAAGTAAAACCTTAGGGAGGAGGATTATTTCTCAAGATCCATTTAGGGAATGTTTTGATTCTCAATTGAGTATTCAACCCCCTACTCTTGACTTTTCACCATCCCCAAAATAGACCACATACCACATTGATTAGGAAAAGGAATTAGAAAATACTAGAGAGATGGAACAAGAAGCTGGAATATAACCTGAGAGAACCTTTACCTATCCCATTCATATCAAGGATGATGAAACCACTATGAAAAACATTTCACCTACACACTTGCCCACATTTAAAGGAATGTCATCTGAGGATCCTAACCAATTTTTGTTTGAGTTTAAGGTACTATATCAGACTTATGATTACAAGAAAAATAATCAAAAATTGAAGTTGTTTCCATCTACCCTAAAGGATGTAGCAATGAGGTGGTTTATGGGATTAACATCTAATTCTATTACCAATTGGGAATAAATGGAAACTATCTTCCTAGATAAATATCAAGATTATTGTAGAGGAAGAAATTGAAAGGAAGAATTTTTCAAAATCAAACAGGAAGAAGATGAAAATATGGTAAGATTATTTGGATAGATTCCTCTTTGTGAGTAAAAGATGTGGATTTGTACTTCAAGAATATTTAAATAAAACCATTTTTGTCAAAGGTCTGGATGATGAATCTAGGGAAACCCTTGATTTAATTGGTGGAGGAAACATTGCTCAATTAAGAATGGATGAAATCATATAAATTTGTAGAAACTATTCAAGAACAAGGGGTGGACCTAGAAAAGGGAAAATGGTTAAAAATTCAAATCCAGATATGAAAAAATTGATGGATGAGTTGGAAAACTTTAAAATAGACATATTAGTTCAATTAACCTCCACCATGGATGGATTGCAAGCTAAAGCAAATTCCCAACTTGAACCATTAGCGATGTATTGTCTTAGATGCAGGAAGAAGCATGCAATAAGGAAATGTCCTTTAGATAAAATAGAAGTATATATTGTCTTTGAATCTAAAGAACATGATACTCACACTTGTTCTCTTCTTCCACTCATAAAAAATCATCTCAAACAAACCAATACATCATCCACCATAGAAGAATTGAATTTTGTTCAGAGACAACCTAACCAAGGACAGTTTATGCCAAGACTAGCTCCTAATCCCTAGATGATGCCATGGGTAGCTAAAATAGTACCACAAAGTTGGGGATAGCCACCTTGGGCCCCTCGACCCACATGGCATCCTCAGGATTGGGCAAGTCAATCTTGTTATACTCAAGGACATCAACAACCTTGGGTTGGTCAAGGAAATCCTTATGCTTGGCCACAACCTAGATGGAGCCCTAGTAATTATGTGCAAGGAAAAACATATCTAAATTAGAACTAACAAGCCATAATGGGACCTCTAGCACAAAATCCACAAATCAAAAACATAGTCCAAACCCAAATGCTAGCACAACCAGTAGCAAACCCAAGAAACAAACAAACAACTCCTGTATATGAAATAGAACCAAAAAAATTAGTTGATTTAAATACAGTGGATTGCAAAAAAATTCAAACCAAATCTGGAAAAATAGTTAGCAATCCACCTATTATAATCACTAAGATGACAGAAGAAGCTAAAATGCCTAGCACAGTTACACCTAAGGAAGATGACAAAGAAAAAGATAAGAAAATAGAAATAAATTCTAATAAGATTCCATTTCCAGAAAGACTTAAAGAAACCATAGAACTTAAAGAATCTAAATTGGTACAGGAACTAAGAAGATTTAATATTGAAATACCATTGTTACAAGCAATTAAGGATATTCTAGAGTTGAACAAGTTAATCAAATTGTTATGTTTTAAAAAACCTAGAAGAAAGGAGCGATACCCCAGGACTATTCAGGTAGACAGGAAACTTGCTAATTTATTAGCAAGAAAACTCCTACTACCTAAATATGGAGATCCTAGAACCCCTATTATTTCTATTTCTATAGGGAATAAAGATATACATAATGTTTTGATTGATTTGGGCATAGTTATCAATGTGATGATAGTGGACACTTTGAAAACATTACCATTAATAGGCATACAACCTATTAATACTATATTACAGATGGTAGATCAATTTGTAGCAAAACCAGAAGGAGTTATTGAAGATGTGGTAGTAATGGTGGAATCATGGGAATATCCAATTGACTTCCTTATATTGTAGCCAAAAGGTAAAACACTTGGTTATCCCATTATTTTTGGGAGACCATGGTTAGCTATAGTTGCTTCCTTAATTGATTGCAGGTCAGGTGATATGACTATTTCAAATGGTAAGAATTCTAAGAAAATTTTATTATGTCCATCTGCAAGACCTTTTATTGATAATCAAGCAAAATTATGGGTTGATAATCCTGATATTAATGAGCAAAATTTGTCTTCTTTGTCTATGATAACATTACAATTAAATGAACAATTAAATTTATCATTGGAGTAGTTAGGATTAGTTCCAAAACCATCACAATTAGTTCTGAAACCATCACAGTTAATTTTAGAACCATTACATTTAGTTTTGAAACTATCACAGTTAGTTCTAAAACCACACCAATTCTTTGCAAGTGAAGATAACTTCACTCTGAAGGAACATGATTTCTCTTGGGGAGAGGAAGGATCTGTAGCATTAGCTTTATAGATATTAGGAGATGGTGAAGAATTTTTGTAAAATAGCAGTAACAAGGAGTTTGATCTATAATAAGATAAGTATCATAACTCTTCCTATTGTCCTTTGTCTAGCATTCTGCCTCTAGGAACTTTCAGAGATGTTGCTACATATCATATATTGTTACCACATGGTTTTCCACTAAACACCTTAATGGAACCCTTTCAATAAATAAGTTCATCATATCCTAGAACCAAACATGTTGAAATTTAACCAAGAAAAATTTTGAATATTAATATTTGGTTAAAGAATGATGAAGAAGCCAAACTGTTTGATGTTCTGTAGGATCATACTAAAGCATTTACTTGGGAATATAGAGATGTGAAGGGAATTCATCCAAGTATTTACACCCATCACATTTATACTAAAAATATTAGACCAATTAGGCAACCTCAGAGAAGGATTAATCCAACCTTAAGGGATATAGTCAAATAAGAAATTGAAAAACTATTACACGTAGGTTTTATCTACCCTATCTCAGATAGCTAGTGGGTGTCTCCTCTTGTAATTATCCCTAAAAAGAATGGAAAATGGAGAATTTGTGTTGACTATAGGGAACTAAACAAAGCCACCCTGAGAGATTATTTTCCCTTACCATTCATAGATCAAGTCTTAGATAACCTGTTAGGTAAATAGTACTTTTCCTTTTTGGATGGATTTACTTGATACAATCAAATCAAAATTGTTGCTAAGGATCAGGATAAAACTACATTTACTTGTCCATGGGGTACCTTTGCTTATAGGGTATTTCCATTTGGACTATGTAATGCTCCATCAACCTTTTAAAGAGCTGTATTAGAAATTTATGTAGACCTAACAAATGAATGTGTGGAGGTATACATGGATGACTTTACTATGTATGGAGATACATTTGATGATGCCTTAAAAATTTTGGATAGAGTATTAACAAGATGTAAACAACATAACTTGTCTCTTAGTCATGATAAATGTTTGTTGATGGGTGACAAAGGGATCATATTAGGGCACGATATTTCAAAAAGAGGAATTTAGGTTGACCAAAACAAAATCAAGATTATTTCAAGCTTGCCTATTCCACAAACTCCCACAGATATCAAATCACTCTTAGGACATGCTGGATGTTATAGGCATTTTATCATGGATTTTAGTAAAATTGCTGCCCACATGTTTAAATTGCTTACCAAGGATTGTGAATTTCTTTGGGATGAACAATGTCAACTTGATTTTGAAAATTTTAAAGAGAAATTATTAACTGCCCCAATATTGCAAGGACCTAATTGGGAGAAACCTTTTCACATCCAAACTGATGCCTGAAATACCTCAATTGATGTAGTTTTGGGATAGAGAAATGAAGAAGGAAGAATGTATGATATTTAATATCTTAGTAAAAATCTTACTCCCACTGAAATAAATTACACTACCACTGAAAAAGAATTTTTGGTTGTTATCTACGCAATCAATAAATTTAGACATTACATTACAGGGTATAAGATATTTGTACATACAAATCACTCAGTAATTAAATATTCAATAAAAAAACCCATGGTTAGAGTTAGAATAATTAGATGGTCATTACTTCTACAAGAATTTGATATTATCATTGTGGACAATCTAGGAAAATCTAATGTGGTGGTTGATTTCTTGTCAAGATTGCCCAGTATAGGGGAGCAGGATCCAGTCAAGGATAACTTTCCATATGAATAATTGTTTGCTATTTTAGCTAACACACCATGGTTTTTTGACATGGAAAATTATCTTGTAATATGGAAATTTCCTCCTTCTTTCACTAAAAAACAAATAAAAAAATTAATCAAAACCAGTGCACAGTTCAAGTGGTTAAATGGAATGCTATTTAAATGTAGTCCTGAATTGGTTTTATGCATGTGTGTACGAGAAGATGAAATTTATGACATCCTTCAGGCATGCCATGATAAACCAAGTAGAGGAAACTATTTAGTGAA
Organism: Torreya grandis; assembly: GCA_037957365.1. NCBI lineage: Eukaryota > Viridiplantae > Streptophyta > Pinopsida > Cupressales > Taxaceae > Torreya > Torreya grandis. The sequence continues at coordinate 799,254 of JARHVA010002119.1, read as the reverse complement.
AATAACATCTCATAAGATACTTGGTACTAGTTACTATTGGCCATCTCTGTACAAAGATGTGAAGAGATATATCAGGCAGTGTGATCCTTGTCAAAGGATGGGATAGCCAACCATTACCAATGAAATGCCTCTGAAACCACAAGTTGTGATTGAACCATTTAAGAGATGGGGATTAGATTATGTTATACCTTTAAATCCTCCTTCATAAGGAAAAGATCACATTCTTGTGTGTACTGATTATGTAAGAAAATGGGTAGAAGTACAGGCTTTAACAAATGCCACTGAAAAAGCAGTTGCTAATTTCCTTTGGCACAAAATTATGGTAAAGTTTGGAGCACCAAGAATCTTAGTTTTAGACCAGAGACCATAATTTATATCCAATATGATCCAGGCTTTCATAATGTATTATCATATTAATCATAGGAAGTCATCTCCCTATCACCCACAAGCAAATGGACAAGTTGAAGTAATAAATAGAGAATTATAAAACATCCTCACTAAAATAGTTGAAGCTGAAAGAAGAGATTGGGTAAAAATACTATCTAAAGCTATCTGGGCTTACAATACAACTTAGAAAACCATAATAGGGTTTTCACCATATGAGTTAGTCTATGGTAAAAATCCCTTGTTACCTATTGAGTTTGAACTACAGACATTGAGGACATCAGCTAAGGTGGGAATTGAATTGGATGTAGCTCAAAAAGAGTGAATCCTTCAACTCAATGAATTAGATGAATTTATAATGGAAGCACTTCACCCAACAGAGATAATCCAAGGTCAAAGGAAGCAATGGCATGATTCACATATCAAGGAAAGACAATTCAAAGTAGGAGACTGGGCATTGTTGTTTGATTCTAAGTACCAACAATTTAAAGGTAAATTAAGAACCAGATGGTTGGGACCTTATCAGATCAAGAAAATATTTGACAATGGTTATATCCAATTACTTCTCATTGATGGTAGCAGAAGAATACTCTTGGTCAATGGACACAGGCTAAAACTTTATAGGAAACCTCCTACTAAGGATGAATTCTTGAAGTAGATTGAAGCAAGCAAAGAATTTGATCATATGGAAGAACCCAATTCTTCCAAAATGATCAAATAATCAGATGAAGAGATCCAAAATAAAGGGAAGAGAATGAAAACCAATAAATGTTGTTCTCTTCCCCCCCCCCCAAAAAAAAGGGGGAAGGGAATGAAAACTAGTAAATGGCATTCTCTTCCCAAAAAAAATAAATAAATTTAGAGATCAATTAAAAATCAATGATGACAGTTGATCTTCTCAAATAAGTGGCTAATTCAAATAATAAAAATTATTCTAACTATTTTCTAACCATTTTTCAGGGATGATGTGTCAGCATGATGGAGGGATTACATCATCAAGGATGGTAATTATGTTTTTAACTTGTTAAAGGTTTAATGAAAGTTTGCATGTGTGATTAGACTTGATTTAGAAAGATTAGTATGATGAGTCATCTATTATACATCATGGTTAAATGTGCAAAATCATGAGAAGCATATTGATGATGGCATGAGTTGGCAGATAACCATAAAGAATCATTCTTATGATTGAAGCAACTAAATTTGCTAGTTCTGCAACTAAGTATAGTAGTTCCATAGCTGAAATTGATAAGTTACATAGCTAAGTATAGTAATTCCAAAACCAAATTCACCAAATCAGCAACCAAATCCACTAGTCCTATAGTCAAAATCACCAGTTCCACCAAGATGAGAAGCAATTTTTAGCTAACTTGTGAAAGATTCAAAGAAGATCGAATCATGGGAATCAAAAAGAAGTTAGAACCAAACAATGATACCCAACTCTTTGCAGATGAAGAAGTAGCAAATATATTTCAACAGGTAGGATGGCTAGAGTTTCTGAAGAAATTTCGCAAATATAATGATGAACTGGTAAGAGAATTTATTATCAATTTAGAACAAACAAGGACAAAGAATAGGAATGTTTTCATTCCTTTTTTTGTGAATATCATAAGTGAGATGTCTAGAATACCAATAATGCATGTCCCAAACCCTGTCAAAGGGACATTGAAATACTTGGTTGAAACCTTGTTGAAAGAAGGGGAAGTTAAACCCCAATATATTTATAATATAAAGAAAATCATCAAAAGAGTTAAGAGGGCTAGCTTGCCCAAACCCTTTGATAGAGTAGCATTCTGGATAGTCAAATATTTAACCTATGATGGACAATTTGGGATAGTAAGAAAAGAAGTCTTAAAAATCCTTATACATCTCAGATATGGAGCCAAAAAACTAGAATATATAGTAAACCTTCCAGGGTTTATTTTTGACTCCATCCATACCATGGCCTAGAGGTATTCTTGGGGTGTAGGAAAAATTAGACATTATGGGTTAGTGCATTTAGTATGCCAACACCATTTCCTTTCCAAGAAAATTGGGGAAAAAATGTGGGATAGATTTCTTGGCAAGTTTGGACAAAACCTTGGTATTCCCAGAAGAACAATAGAAACTCCTCCTGCTCCTTCAGTTCATTTTAAAAATGCTACGATTGCTGAAGAAAATAAAATATTGGAGGAAGAGGAAATACCAACAAGAAGAAAATATGGAAGAAAAGTTAAAATTATAGACCTTACTGTACTTTCTCAAGCCATTTCTTCTTCTACTAAGGCTATAGAAGAATTGGTACCTGTCTCTGACAATGATAGTTCACCTAGGCCTAAGCAAAAGGTGAAAACTAGAATAAGTTCTAAGAGAAGACCTATGCTTGCACATTTTGAGGCTCCTCAAGAAAGAAAATGTCATAAAAATTCTAAAGAAAGTTCAAAGGAACTGGAAGAACAAGAAAGGCTAGAAACTGGAGCTACTGATATTTTGGGTAGCATGGCCATGACTTCTCCTGAACCAAGCCAAGAAAAAAAGGAAAAAAGAAGATGAAAGATTTGAGGAGCTAGTTTTCCAAGAAATGAGTGAGACTGCAGCACCATCACATGCAGAAGATGAATAAGCATCTTAGAGAAGGAAAGGGAAATCCCCTATGGTAGAAGAGGAATGCTTAACTCCCCAAGAACTTTCAGAAAAAGAATAAAACCAGTAGATTAAATAGGCTCTATTTTTGTCTAGAGTAGAAGTAACTATCAAGGAAAAGGATGGGGAATTGAACTTCCTCAAATTCAAGTTAGAACAGAAGGAAATGCTCCTTGCAGAATTAACAAACTAGTTCACGACCAAGAATGAGGAATTAGTAGGAACTAAAAGGCAATTAATGGAGAATGAGGAAAAATTTACAAGACTGACCTTTATGTCAATAGTCTCTACACAGACTGAATTGACTTATTTTCCACTCAATCAGTTATGGGATGAAACATGTAGAGAACTCAGTGAAATCAAAACATCCAATACATACTTGAAAGTCAAATTGGCAGAAGAAGAGAAAGCAAGGAAGGAATGGGAAGACAAATTTTACGAGGAAAATGATAAGTATAAATGTCTTGTGAAAAAACAAACAGTTTGTATGATGAGTGAGAAGTTGCTTTCATGCAGAAGAACTATTTATAGCATGTTTTTAGAGGAACAATTCATTCACTAGTAGTTGGCAAGGATAACATGTGGCCTTCCACATGAAATAAAAGATGAAGCTAATTTCCCAGCCACCTACTCCTTAGCTAATACAAAAAAGAAAAACCTTCTTTGTAAATTTTACCTCTGCAATTTTATGCTGGAAAGAAATACAAGTTTTATGATCAATTTGTATGCAGGAGAGAGCCAACTTAACGCATCTGTCTCTATTCTTCAAAATCAGATTGCATGGAAAGAAAGGGAGTTAGAGCATTGATCAAAAGCTAGTTCATCCGGTCTCTGTATGAGAATTCATTATGGTAATTTATCTACCTTTGCTACATATTTCCAATCCCATGCATTTAATGATAAATTCAAGGGACCTTATCTTTTTAGTTTACAACAAAGCATGGATGTCTTCATCTCCTATGAAAGGGAAAATTTTGATAATATCTATGATGCATGTTTAAAAAGATGGGAGTTTCTCCCAGTGGCATTGAAAAGAAGGGAAGTAATATCCCCTTCAAATTTGATCTAAAGTTTAGAAAGGGCAAAAGCTTTATGCACAATAATTCCCTAGATCAATGAAACTCCCTTGAGCATATGGATAGGAATGTAGATAAGGCCACCTCTACTTCTCACCCCCATATCTCCTTGGAAAAATAGAGAACCTCAACATCCCACTCAATTTGAGGAATGGAAAAGAAAAGTAGAAGCAGG
>JARHVA010002119.1:765000-790000 GCA_037957365.1 Torreya grandis | reverse complement strand
ATGGGTCAAATGCTAATGTGATAAGCCCATAAGGTGAAAGGAATGTGAAGATGCTATTTATTTCTAGCCTCATTGATTACTATGGTTAGAATTTTGATAAGGGTCTTGTTAAATGCTTTAGCCTATCCATTGGCTTGTAGATAATAAGGAGAAGAAAAACTTAGCTTAATGTTAAAATAATCATAGAGTCTTTGGACTTGATTATTTTTAAAATATTTTCCATTATCTATAATTATCATATGAGGGACACCAAAGTAATAGATAATATCATGATTAATAAAATCAACAATTTTATTTACTTTGGTTGAAATAAGGGGAATAACCTCCACCCACTTAGTGAAATATTTGGTGGTAGTAATTATAAAATTATGTCACTGGAAAGATTTGGGATTAATATATCCTAAAGGTCTATTCTCCACTTAGAAAATGAAAAGAAGTCTTTGGATACCTATAATGCATGACTAGGGACATGTGATATATTAGCATGTTGTTGACATTTTATGCATTTTTTGACATATTTACAATAGTCCCGATTCAACATGGGACAATAATAACCTATTCATATAATATTCTTGGTAATAATTAGATTGATAAAGTGTCCCCCACATAACCCATCATGTGTTTTTTTTACTACAAGGGTAGCCTCAAAATTTTGAAGACATCAAAGGAGAAGACCATCAAATCCTCATTTATAGAAAACATCCCCTAGTATAACATAATAGGTGGTTCACTATTTAAAAACACATTTACCATTTTTAGATAGATCAGGAGGGATAATACCTTTAGACAAATAATCGAACATCTACATGTACCATAGATCTAAGTGATTTTTTCCACATTATGTACAAAAGGTAGATTAGTTCTTATATAAAATGGTTAGTTGATTTTATGGATGACGACAAAAAATTTGGATTCTTAAGGGGAGGATGGGATAAAGGAAGCTAGGGAGGCCATGGTATCTATAAATTTATTGGTTTACTAAGGAATGGCTTGGAAGGCATAGTGACTAAAGGTGGATAATAGCTAATTTGCTAACATTTTTTACTTCATAAGGATGCCATTATTGCATTGATACATGATATTTATTTTATTGACAACCAATTGGGAATATCCATAGATACAAAGTGACCTAATGCCTAGGGTTAAATTAGTTTTAATATCTATGATTAAATCTTTGTATTCTACCATGTTATTAGTGTATTCAAAATTGAGATTAAAATATAAAGGTATAGGAGTGCCCTATAAAGGTGCCAAAATGATTCCACCACCCCCTCCATTCTCACATTTGTGTCCTTAAAAGAATAAAGTCATCTAATAATTAAGATCCACCAAGTATGTGGAAATGATAGATTCATTAGGGCATTCAAAATTAGATGGTTGACCATATGTAATATGTGACTCAACTAACTGATTAGTGATAATCTGGCCTTTAATTATATTTTGATGAAAAAACTCCACATTAAATTTATCTAAGAGCATTATCCATCTATCCATATGCTGATTTTGGTAAGGCTTCAATTACATAAATTTAAGGGGGTCAATGTTCATGATTATGTAGATCTTGTGATTAAGTAGATAATATCAAAGCTTAGAATCCATAAAAATGAAATCTAGACATAATTTTTATATATGTGTATAATGTGTCTCATATTCAATGAGAGTATGAATTATGGAATAAAATACCTATTCTATATGATGCTCATCATGATGGGCAAATGTAGCCCCTAGAGCATGATTTGTGAATGAAAAATATAAGAAGAAAGGCCACCCTTCCTTAGGAGGAATAAGAACTGGTAGGGAGAGGATATAGTTTTTGAGAGCTTTAAAGACCTCTTGTAAATTATATATCTAGATGAATTGGGTATCTTTCCTCAGAAGGTGATGGAACAATTGAGATCGATCAAATAAACAAGAGATAAAATGATGAATGGACTACAATTTTACGTGTAGTATACAAAGTTAATTAACATTGGATAGGGGTGGCATATCCATAATAACCCTAATCTTAGTGGGATATAAATATATACTATGAATAAATAAGATAAAACCCAATATCTTATTGGTTAATACTCTAAAAACACACTTTTTAGAGTTGAGACAAATAGAAATTTGGATCAAGCGGTAAAATATTATTTTAAGAACTAAGAGATGGTATTTTTAGAGTTTTAACTTACCAAGGTCATCCACAAAATATTTGACATTTTTTTGGATTATATCATGAAAAATATAAGCCATATCTCTTTGATAAGTGGCTCCCACATTCTTTAGGCTGAAAGGCATAACCTTATAGCAAAAATTCCCGGAGGGGGTAATAAAAGAAGTCTTATGTTGATCCTCTAGGGTGATAAGGATTTGATTATATCATGAAAATCAAATCAATCCATAAGTGACAATATTTCATGGATAGTTATCAATTCTACCAGTTGATTGATGTTAGGAAAAGGAAAGTCATTTTTAGGACAAGCAAGGTCGAGGTCTAAAAAATTGGTAAAAATGTGGAGACCCCTATGGGTTTTGTGATAGGCAAAATATTAGATACCCATTGAGGTTAACTGATTAGATGAATAAAATTAATGGATAAGAGGCATTTTAGTTCTTATTTGACTAAAATGACAATGTGAGGATGCATATTTCATATTTTTTACTTCATCGATTTGGTTTCATGGATAGTGATAATATTTTGAATGATGATAGTAGTGTCAATACCTAACATGCTATTATAGGACCAAGCAAAAGCCTCACTATAGTTTTATAATAATGTGGTGAAGTCTTGATGCTCCTAATGGTATAAATATTTAATAACTTTAACAATGTGTAGGGCATCTTAAAACCATATGTTAATGTCTATAGTGGCTTTATTTAGAACACCAGACATTTCAACTAGTAAAGAATTATGTAAGTGTGAGTTTTTTATGCCTAAGTAATTCAAGATAGAATCATCATCTTGGCACTAAAGAATGGGGATGGTAGGGGAATAATTTTATATTTTATTAGGGTAGGTAAGGGTAATGGATTTAGTTTATCCATTATTATGATACATGAGAGGTCTTAGGTTGATAGTTTGACTAAAAAACATTTGGGGAGATGGAAGTGACATCATCTATTTTAAGAGTAATGTTAAAAGGTGAAACTATGATATTTTATTTAGGATTAGATAAAGGGGTGAATTCAATAATAACTTCAAGAGTTATATTAAACTCAAGGCCATGTTTTACATGGGGTTTCATAAAATCTCCTAGTGTGACATCATGTGGTCCTTGCTTATAATGTCCCATACCAAAGCCTTTCTAAGCACATCATTTTAAGTACATTTAAGAAAAATGTGGTTTGTCTAGGAAAGATAAATTTGAAGAGAATGGTTTGGCATGAGATTAGACTTTGAGATATGAGGAGGATCAATCAATCCATTCATAGATGAAATGATTCTAGAGTAAGTAAGGACTGAAGGAAACAACATCTCCTAGGTTAGGATGATAGTTACACTATTTATTTGGATGGCCATACTCGTGAGGAGTAGGAAAGGTGTTAAAGTGTTAATAATTGATACTCTCTTATCAAGAGTTATTGGGATATGGATTCTAGGGAATCCTTATCATGTATTTGTGAAGGGGTTGATGATGGCTTGATGTTGTTGTGAGGAATTCTCAATGAGTTCATATAGGGACATCTTGATTGGGGTTTGATGGATTTACTTCAAAAACGATATTTGTATGGGATTTAAGTAATTATTCTCTTGGGTTTTCCCTAAAATGGAGACTTTTGGTTTTTTATTTGAGGGTTTAGAGGTTTTCATGGTTGGGATAGGGGATTTGGCTATGTAAACTTTGGATTTATTTGGTTTTTGGGTTTTGAGGGCTTGCATTTGAGACCATTTGGCTATGTTTATCATATTAATTTAAAATAGTAGGGGGATTGATGAAGTTCTCAAGTTATCCATACTTGAATGTCCTAAGAGGAAGTTGGAAAGAGGTTGATCAAGGACAAAATCAAGACTATTAATCATGTTTTTTGATAATTGTTTTGATTTTTTGTGTAAAGGATTTAGGGTATCTACTATGTTAGTCTTAGGAATAGTTGTGGTTTTAATGTTTGGGTTTAAGAAGGGATCATCATAAGGTTGTTTAATGAAGAGATCATTTCATCTAAAAGATTTTAGATTATGAATCTAATAGCATTGTAAATTTTAGTGTCATGTCTAGGTGTCCTATGATAAACACATACCTTATTCGCCCTATACTAAGCTAGTTTTTGGATACATGTATTAACTAATTTGATAACAGGTATTGTGATAAGGGAGGTTTTCAAAATTTGATCAAGGATGGTGGAATAAGATCATGGTAAAGGATATTAGTGTGGATTTGTCATCTTTTAGGGTATCAATTTTTGGATCATGTTTAATTCTAAACTTTCCTTTTTTGTGTTAGTGGTATGAGTGATTTTAATGGGTGGTAAGGGTATTTTAGATCAGTTTTAGGGATAATAAAAGTCCATAAGGTTAATATGAGGTATTGGTGTTGGTATTATGGGTAGAGGTTTTTGAGATAATTTAGATCCATTGAGAGATGGATATGTAATTATGATCTTTAATTTAGAATAAGGATGGGGTCATAACATGGATGTCCTAGTTTGTCCTTAGGGCATAATCATTTTCCACTTTTGAGCATGGTTAGAGATTATGGAAGTAATTTTATGAGGATCCTCATTTTTGGATGTTTGGGGGAGTTCAAACCTTATAGGTGGATGTTGTAGAGCTTTACCCTTTGGCATACCAAGGAACTTATCCCTAGTGGTTAGAGTAACTTTTTCATCTTCCACTTTTTGTGGGTGACTTTCAATGTGTTTGGATTACCCTTTTTCTAGAAGATCCCATGTAACAAGATCATGAAAGTTTGTGTAGATGATATAAATGGGTTTAGTCACTTTAGATGGTTTAAAATTATCTTTTTGTAATAATATATGATATTATTGTTACTACAAAGGATGATTCAGGTGTATTATCAATTTATTTAAGTAGAAGTTGATTGTGAATAGTGTTTATTACATGGAATCCTAATCTTGGGTGCCTCTTATTTTTATTAGTATAGAATTAGATTAGGATGGATAATTTGGGAATGAAAACCTAATGATGTAGAGGGATTGGTTATGAAGAGTATTTGGATTATCAAAATACAACTCCCCTCAATTGATGAGGTTTTGGACTAGGCTTTGAAATATCATCTATTAATCTCATGACTAGGAATGTGATGGTAATTGTAAAGTCACTTTATTTATACTAATTAGGTTTTATTTGGGAGTCATCAATAGGTCTGATTAGAGGGAGTTTAGTAACCACTATTTTTAATAGTTTGTCCAAAATAGCAGCATAAGATTCCCCTAAGTGAATGTATTTCCTAGGTGAAAACCATGTTAAGTTTCTTTGTGGTTATGTCTGGGAAGAGATTAGTTAGTTTATCATGGATAGAGAAGCAAAATTTAAGACAACATCATTAAATATGCCTTTTGGCTTAGGATTTTTTGTCCCTTTGGAAGGATTAGGTTTATTTTTTTAATTTCATAACTTAACTTTCCCTTCTTCTAAATCTCATATTTATAGCTTAAGAGCCATGGTAAAGGCTTTGTCAAAGGTTTTAAAAGATTGAAATCATAGTGTAAATTAAATATGGTTTGCACATGACCTTAAAAATAACTCAATATACTCAATTTGAATAAGGGATAATGTTAATTGATTTATAAGGCCTCACCACCTAGCCATGAAGTCCATAATGGACTTATCTTTAAATTTCCTAATGGCATAAAGGTTGGTGATGTTTACTTTCCTTGTGATATTAATCAAAAAGTGTTCTAAGAAAATTTGAGCTAATTATCTAAAGGAGAATAAATAATGTTGGGGGATATAGCTATACTAATCTAGAGCCAACCTTGCTAGTGACATAGGGAATGTCCTCAAAAGAAGGGCATGATCATGGATTATAAGGTAATATGCATGCATAAATTCCCTAATATGCTATTGAGGGTCTTCATTATTATAAAACTTCATAAACTTGGGTAGTTTACACTATGTTGGATATGGCTTGATTGGGATGATGGGGTTAATAGTTTCATTACAGATTTGTTCACATAGTAGCATGTTATTTTCCTAAAGATAAAAGCTTCCAAGTTTATGATCTTATCCATGAGGATGAACATGATGGTAGGTTGGTCATTATATTGAGGGATACCTCTTAAAACATTTTGTTGTAAATATTGATAAAGAAGAAGAAAAATTAGGAGTGGTTATGAATGGGGATAGCCAATGGAAGTAGTAATGGTCAGTTGAGATGAAACTACATAATACAAGATTAGTAGGGGTAATATTTGGTGTTGGGATGGGTTAAGATAAGAACTCATAATGGGTTGCAATGGAATTTTATATTGGGTAGTTAAATGGATTTATTGTTGGAGTGTTTGACTCAAGGGTATTTTTTGTGTTGATGGTAAAATTTGGGTGGTATGTTAAGGATTTGAGGTTACGTAAGTTTGGATTAATAGGGAGAGTTATCAAGATGGAGACTACTAAATTATGAAGTGTGGGAGAGGGTGGTTGGTTAGATGTAAGTTATAGTGTAGTAATGTTTTGATTTTGAATAACAGTTATGATAGGGCTACTAGATACTATTGTGTCATGCTAGTATTGGAACCTATTAGTGTTGGTGGGTTGATGGAAGAGGAAGCCATAGCCCATAAAAATTTTCTAATGGCATTCCATATAAAAATTAAGAGGATTGGCCTTGAGGGGAAATATGAATTCATATGGATCATGTGGTAAGGTAATGGTTTAGGATTATCATATTTTTATCTAGTATATTTGAAAAATTAGGATCACCCTAGGGTAAATTTGAGGGAGACTATCCCTGATGGATTTAGGAGAGGTAGGGGGCTTGAAAAAATTTCCATTGATGAAGATGAATGTGGTGACTATTCTCATGTTACAACAATGTAGTACTAAAATAATAAAAATAAAATATAGATGTAAAAGCACATAACTTATTTTACTTATCTCATTCTTTAGTGAGAATAAAGAACATACTCTATTTAAATGTACTTAATTATTTTTAATTTTCTTAATAAATAAGCTTTATAATGTGATGGGGCATTGGATTAACAAAGTTCCTAAGAAGTGGTAAGCTAAGTTTGGTTTTGAGTTTGTTTAAAGTTGAAGTCCTTAATATAAATGAAAATATAGTGAGGCCTAAATTTGTGTTTTTGGTAATACATGGATTGGTATTGGGACCTACCCCCTCACTTCATGACCTCAAAAAAATAAGGGTATTAGGAACTTATCCTTTATACTTCTAGTATTTTTTTTATACTCAGCCATAACACTGAGTCAACTTTACCCTTAGTGATGAAATCTAAGTGGGTCTACCTGGGTAGGATTTATTTGATTACCAAATTTAAGATTATTATGATTAGGTAGTGTGTGGAAAAAGGAGTGAGACTAGAATGGTTAATTAATCCTCTTACTTACACTCTATATGATTCTTAAACAAGCAAATTGAAAAAGACTATTTCTTTCAAAAAGAAAGTAATTTATATATTTTTTCATTTTATTTCTTTTTATGAACACAAAGCAAAAGTTTTAATAAATAGAATAAAAAAAATTAGAATGAAGAATCAATAAAAATGAGGCCCAAAAAGGGTCCCATTAACCATGCCAAAATGGTTAAGTAGTTTCATTCATTCCTTTATAAAATAGAGTACAAAAACTTAGTCTAAAATATAGGGTTTTGAGACTTACCTATGAATTGGAAGATTGCACACTTTTGATCCACAAATGTGGGAGCTCCTTTTTGGCTAGGAAGGACTACCTACACACATGAGAAAACTCAAAAAATATTGATTAATAGGATATAATAGTGGGCTACCTAGTACTCACAGTGGTACACTTCTTAATAATGATGTCACCCCACTTTATGATGCAATTAAGTAAATAAAAATAGTAAAGGAAATTACAATATGCATGTAATGATATAAATATGAAATTGAAATAAATTAAATTATTCTACATCCATTCCATGGATATTAGTAAAAATAGCATTCCAATAAGATTCAACTAAGTCTTCTTCTACTTGTATGACTTCTAATTGATCGAAAATGGCCTCTATGGTGGGGGAAATACAATTGCACAACGTCCTAACTCAAAATCAATGTCACTTTAGTTAGAAAAGAAAGGTTATGGGATTATAGGAAAATCACAAATGGTGATTATGTCATGTATAACTCTAGGCAATGTCATCTATAAGTGAAAATCATGGCTCACGAAATAGATGATTTAAGATTAATTTAGGGGTGATAACAAAAATAAGTTCAAATTGTAGACAAAATAATTTAAATAGAGATTGATGTTGATCCTATAAGATCAATGATGATCTTATAGGATTTATGTTGATCCTATAAGATCGATGTCAATCTTATAAGATCAGTGCCAATTCTATGAATTGATGTTGATTCTTATAATATATGCAATATTCTTAAAATAGGCGGTTAAGGATTAGTTGGGTGGGATCTAGAATAGCTTAAGATGGTCTAACAATTATAAGGGTGATAAATAGGAATGTAAAATAGAATATAAAAAAACAAAATTGTTTAAAAAAACTTAATGTACTTACTTCACAATGCTCTAATTCTATAATAATTTTGAGGTTGATTAGCTAATTTTTGACCTTTGGATGAATGTTGAGGGGCTGACATAGGAGTGTGGATTTATAATAGGTGAGAAATTGTTTAACACTGATCTCTGATAAATTCCTTTGACATTCCAATGCAAAATTTTGATCCTTTGCTCAAGGGAGATCTGTGATTAAATCAATGTTGATTGTAGGGATCAATATCGATTCTAGCCTATGTTTACCAAAGGTTATTGTAATTATTTCAACCTTGAGTTTAAAATAGGCTTTAAGTTATTGAATGGATTTTGGTATATGAGGGAGTTATTAAGGGGTTAAAATGTTTTAATTTTATTATGATTTGGTATAATTTTCTATATTTTAGTTACTAGTAAGTAGTTAAAAAATTATTATGTAAGTGAAATAGTAATTAGCCAAACTAATTATGTGGGTAATGGTAAAATAGCAATTGGTAAAAGTAATTACGTGGGGTAAAATAGGGATAGAATAAGAAAGGTTAATTAATAACTACACTAGAATAAATATTATTATGTGAAATCCTAGTGCCTACAAATTTCCTATAAAATGTTCTCTTTATTTGGACTTGAAACTCTATAATATGCATTACATGGTTCCTACTCTCCTCCAACTCCATCAATTATACTAATCTCAATAACATAACATCATTATCCATAAATTCTAATTTTGAGTGAGTTCTAAATTTGGAAGCTCAAGTGACAAAGGTATCCTTTACTCTATTCCATAGACTAGCATGAAAGGGGAGTTACCAACAACCCTCTTAGGTGCTATCTTATCAGCCCACAATGTTGTTTTGAACTTAGTATGACAATCTATTCTATTCTTATTCATGTTCCTCTTGATAATTTCCTAATTAGGTCATTTTTTTAATATTATACTAAGCCATTACCTTGGGTGTAATAGTTGGAAGAGGTGCACAAATAGATGCCATACTTTACTACCCATTCACTTATCTTGGTTCTAACAAAATCTATAAAATTATTAGATATGATAGTAGATGGAACACCAAATCTAGTGATAATACCTTCATATAAATTTAACACAAAAATCTCATTTGAATATCTAAGTTCTAATGCTTCTATCCACCTTGTGAAGTAATCTATAATAGTTAAGACCCAATTGTGACCAACACTTTAAGGTGGGTTAATCATTCTAATGAAGTCCAAACCCCATTTCATGAATGGCTGATCTACTTGGATGGGATGGAGAGGGAGGGATACTAATTTTTATTTACCTATAAATAAGTCACACTTATTACAATTTCCCACCCATGTGTTTGCATTTATGAATAGATTGGGCTAATAGTAACCAACCCTCATAACTTGACAACATTTATCATGGGAGAGAAATGGCCTTCTAATGGGCCATCATGAAACTCTTCTAGAACCAAAGCCACTTAGTTAGAATATTTAGCTCAAATAAAATCCATTTATGTATTTTCAAAATAATACACCATCAAAAATGACATATGGAATTGATTGAAGTCTGAAATACCTTATTTGAGCCTTGTTAAGGGCATATGGATACTCAATAATTTTCAAGAAGGTAGCCATGTGTCTATTCCAACTATGAGGAACCTCATGATTAACTTGTTGATAATATTTTAGAACTATTACTACCTTATTATCATCCTATAAGTCTACTATCAACTGCTCAAATAGTCCTTATTAAGGTGTATTCTTATTGTTGGTGTTGTGGCATAAATCTTGTCATTAATGTCAAAGTCAAATTTGGTGTCATGCATGGTGAAGTGGTATGTGAAAAGATGTATTATGAAAAGAAAATTTTAAGGCAACATATTGTCTCTCTATTTAGAGAGAATTTTAAGTCAACTTGGCAATTTTTCTGAGGTTGATGACATGTTACACGATCAAGATATAAGGTAAGCATACTGTTGAACACTAATTTTAAGAAGTCATATCATAAGCATGTGTGTGAATATGGTATTTAGTAATATGGATACACACATGTATTAGTGTATGTTTAATAATTCCTAAAAATGTATATTAATTGTTGAAATACTTGGTAATTTTTCAAGGTAAACATTCAGGGGTATAGTTTTAAGCTTAGACTTTGTCTGACCTAATGAGGAGTATTGAGGTGTTATCCTAAATTAAAATATTTTTTATATAATATGAGAAGATTTTTTACAATGTGTAAACATGTTTATAATCTATATAACATTTTAGAGGAGGTTTCTAGGTCAGTTCTTGGCTTCCTCTTTGCTTAAAGAGACCTAGTGAGAAGACATAGGCTTGGTAACATGATGAGGTGATAATTTTAAGTATTGTAAGAATAATGTTGGTAGTTTGTGATCAATTTATGAGGTTTTATTACATGATAATTAAGTTATTATAGAAATATAATAGGTTTCAAGGTGTGTTCAAGGTCTAAAGTATGGATTACAAGTTTAGGCCTAATATGCAAAGAGACTTAGTATGGCCCAATGAAGGGTAAAGATCAGTTTCTAAGCTGAAAAAGCTCATAATATAATTTTAAAATGTTTTATTAGTTTTACCAAGTGCATTGACCAAGTCTGAGGTCAAATTCTAAAGGAAAAAGCATGAAATGTGGTCTTGAAGTTTTCCATGTGCATAGAATGAGGTAGAATAGATTTGATAAGAATTTTATTATGTTATTTGGGATGTGAAAAATTTCCATGATATTTTAATAATTTAATTTAAGTTTAATAAGGTTCATATCTAATATTTCATATCATTGGTTTTTGGATTTGAGGGGCAATCCTTTATGAACGATTGTTAATAATAAAAGGTAGTATATACCCTCTTAAAACCCTCATAGTGACCTGATAGGGAAGATATTGTTAGAAATGGATCAAAATGGATTGGATGACTTATTTTTATTATTTTAACATTTATAATAATCTCCCATTTTTCTCCAAGTGTAATTGGTATGTTAGAAGAGTGAGTGGAAGCTATAGGAAACCCCTTGTTTCTCAAATTTTTGATGTAACAGGTAGTGTTGACCAAGTCAAAGCATGAAACTTATTGGAGGATGATGTGTGATAATTTTATTTTATGATAATTTAATTTTTTTTATTATTTTAAAAAATTAAAATAATATAAACTGGTCATGGAAGTTGGCCTATCGCTTAAAAGGCCTAATGAGGAAGATAGTGAGAAAACTAGGTAGAAGTGAATGAGATTAGGGATGGGTTATAGTGGATTAGGGATGGATATAAATGTATGGGTTTATTTTTAAATACATATATCACATATAAAATTTGAATTTAATATTTTTATATGATCATATACAAGCAAAATATTGCAGTCAAAGTGACCTATCTAACACAGTGAGATCTGTGTAAGGTGAAGACATGAGATTGGTCTGTAAGACCAATATTGATATTTAATAATGTAATATATATCTAAATATTATATAATTATGTTTAAGGATAATATAAACACATTATAAGTTCATAAAATTGTTCACAAAGTTGTTTTAAGAATTGGTTTTCATGACTATGTTTCAAAGTATTTAGATAGTTTTCTATGTGTTAGTGAGAATGATGTTACTGAGTCATCATGCATAGATTTTAATAATAAAATAAAAATTAATTTTTTTATAGGTATCATAGGTTAATTTAATTTATTTTTATTCATGAGAAACTCCTATGAAGGTGTGAAAATTTAAAGGTTCTTGACTGGGTTTTGAAGCTTATTTGCAGTTCTGAGTGAGCATATGGAAATGATCAGTTTGAGGTCTTTTGACTTATATGATGTATTATAATGGAAATTATGATAAATATAAGTTAATTTATATTATATTAATGATATTTTTTTTATTTTTTATGTGTAAAATCAGATTATATTCTTCAAATTTTCAAGATAGACTTTCTGGCAGTGAGAAGGGCTATTTGTGAGTAGGCCCAATGTCATGGTTCAAGGAGTGAAATGAGATAAATGGTGTTATGGACCTAATGTGAGATTATAAGGGGTATAATATAATAATTTTTTTAATTTTTTCATCCATGTGATTATGCTTAATTTTTTTCAAGGTGGTCAAGGTGAAATGTGTGCCTTGAGAAGGCCTAATTGCATTAAGTCTCTATTAATCCTAATGGTGGTTTTTGTCCTTATGGGTAATGAACAACATATGTAATGTTTTTTTTTTAATTTTAAATGTTTTTTTTATCTATTAAATTTTTTATCCAATTATTTATAGGTTTTTGTCTGAATAAGGTGGGTGAAAGCAAGACTTAAGTATAAAAAGGTCTAATAGGCATAATTTAACTAGTTAGAATATTAAGGTAATAAATGAATGATATAAAAGTTTTTAAACTAGTTAGAGGGGTTAAATACTATTATATATATATTTTTAATATTTAATTAATTTATAAAAATTATTCTACATATGATGATCAAGTTCATATGACCTAATTCTGCCAAGAATAGGGCCAGTTGAGCAAAGAGGCTTAAAAGATTGTTTGAAGGAGATGGAAGAGTGTGAAAAACAAAAGAAGGGGATCATAATAATTTGAGTAATAAAAATGTGTAAAAATTTTATTATATTTTATAATTATTTTATTTGGTTTTGATTTACCTAGGGTTTGGTACCTCTTTGCAAGTTGGTGCTTGTTAAAGGACTAGTTGAGTTGGTGTTTGACTAGTGAGGGATTGGTGCTCCTTGTGGGGGTGATGCCTCACTAAATATTGATTAATTTATTATATGAATATATTAAAATATGTGTTTTATTTGGTTTTATCCCACTTTAATGTTTCCCACATTTCTCTTGTGTTCATATGTTATTTGCTTTTGTGGATGATTGTTTATGTATTAGTTGATGTATGTGTATGAATGAATGCTTTATGAATTAAAAGTGAAATTAAAGGATTTTCTTTAGGGAAATAATTCAAACCCATATAAATATATTTAATTACAACATTTGGTATTAGATCAGGTCTTTTTTATCAAGCCTAATAGCCTAAAGAAGATCATAAGTAAGTGAATATGGTTAGTAAAGCACAAGGTGGTTTTCTTACAAGTAAGGCTCTATTGTTTGATGGATATAATTATGATTTTTAGAGTGTCAAGATGATAACATATTTTATGTCTCAAGATCATGATGTTTGGAAATAATTTTTACATGGATATACTACACCCCTTATTTCTCCTATAGATGCACTAGGTAAGAAGGCTAGTGACAACAATTCAAAAGCAATGAATGGTATTATGTGTGGCCTATCAAAGGTAGAACTTGTGAAGGTGAGGCATTGTATGTTTGATAAATAAATTTTGTGAAAGTTGAATAATATCCATGAGGGAGAATCCAAGGTAAATTTGGATAAGTTTCAAACCCATAGAAGATAGTTTGAAATCCTAAGGAAGAATGAAGATGAGACTATTGCATCTTACTTGTTGAGGATTGATGAAGTGGTCAACATCATAAGATGCTTAGGTGAATAATTGAAAGAGTCTACTATTTTTAAATGTTTTTGAGATCTATAAATCCTAAGTTTGATTCTAAAGTATCTATTATTGAAGAGATGTAATATTTAAAAAAGATAGAGATGGATGAACTTGATGGCACCCTAACAATATATGAGATGATGATAAGTGAAGGAAGACCTAAAAATAAGGAAGTTGCATTCAAGGTAGAAAATAATTCCAAGGAGAAGAAGGCACAAGGTAAGAAGCTCAAAGATAATGATTATTTTGATATTGATGATGATGAGTTGATAGCTATGTTTGCAAGAAAAATGAAAATAGGTTCAGGTAAATACAAGGGTAAGTTGCCCTTTAAATGATTTAATTATGGAGAGATTAGACACTTTTATAACAATTACCCTCATAATCATAAATAAAATGATGATGAAGAGTATTATGAATGTCATGATGATGATAATAAGTCTTATAGGTTTGATAAGATCAAGAGAATCTTTAAAAAGTATGATGACAATAAAAAGGTTTTCAATAGAAAAAGAAGATTTTACACCAAAGAAGACTAAAACTCATCTGATGAGAGTGAGAGAATTGATTCTGAGAGTAACCGTGAAGGTGATGGTCCTGATTTTAATGAATTTCTCTTCATTCCTAAGGAAGAAAATTTTTCAAATCAAGAAGAGACCATGTGGTTTTGAGGTGGTGTTGGTGATTTAGATGAAGAAGAAAATGAGGCGAAATTTGAAGCTGAGATGATGAATGATCTAGAAGAATTAAAGATGGTGAATAAGAATAATAAGGTGATGAGGTATCTTATCAAAAACTAAGAGTATAAAATAAATTTATTTGAATATAGATTGAGTAACATGTCCAAGAAACAAAAAGAAATAGTCAAATAGGTGGAGACTCAAACTGAGATTGTGACTAGAAGCCTAAAATCTAAAAAGGAAGAATGTGCAAGGTATGTAATTGAAGTAGATTCTTTGAGAACTAAGCTAAATCAGGCATCAAGTAGGGTGAAATACTTTATAAAGTTTTAAAATAATACCAATGATATAGACAACATTTTGAGTAGTCAAAAGACTACTAATGACAAATCAAGCCTTGGTTTCAATGAAGACCAAAAGAAGAATGCTAATGTGATCAAGGAGAATCAAACCTTAAAGGTCAATGGTCAATCAAGAAATGATGGTGTTGGAAGAATAAATACTAATATTATCAAGTATCCTAAAGCTATAAGTTATGTTAATCCTTTCAATGGTTATTTTTATTCATGTAATTAATTTGGTCATAGAGCAAAGCATTGTAGAAAGCCCTCCAATAATGAATGTGCTTATAACTATGAGAAGAGTCATTATTCAAGAGGTATGGTTCATGGTGTGTTTCCATGAAAAAAATAGTATGCTTTAATTATCAAAATTTTGGTCATGCTTCAAAGTTATATAATCATGGATTCTTAAGTCAAAATAAGAAAGTTGAGGGCCCTAGAGTGCAACAAAGAATAAAAGAGAGTGACTGGAAACCAAATGTAGCTAAGGTGAATGATGACCAATATGTAAGTCTAAGTGGACTATTTTACATGGTGGATCATAATTCAGATGCAAAGGAGTGCCAATAATACTCCATATCAGTTCAAATTATGGATGAATAAGTCAATAAAAATAGACCAAGTTAGAATGTTGTTCAAACATAGATTGAATAATTTAAGCCTAAAAGGATCATGAAGAAAGTTTAGTCTAGTAAGGATATGGATATTTGGTAATCTCCTGAGTTTATGTTATTTTAGTACCCAAGAGAGAAGAGGTGACTCCATTTGGATTAATAAAGGCACTCATCTGGTGAGTATAAGCTTGATGGATGCTTTGTCTTAGGGGGAAATTTGTGTTCTTTGTTTCAAATCCAAAGTTTAGTAAAGAGTTTATTGGAGGTGTGATTACAAGATATGAGTTACAAAGCATTTGTATGATGACTTGATCAAACCAAGTCACATTCATGATACTATCTAAAATATTGATATGTTCATGAATTTAGTTTGTTTTGAGCCTAATCTATGTTTATTTATTAATAAAGAGAGAGATAATGATCTTTTTTGAAGAGAAAAGGTGTGTTTTTCCAGGTCCAAGGATCAAATAGTTGTCAAGAGATGACCCTTTGTAATTAATTTCAAATGAGGAGAAAGTTATAGTTTGGGAGAATGGTAAATCTAAAGAGATAAAACATGGGGAGATGAGAATGATCAGATTTTTTTGAGTTTTTGCCATCAATGAAAAAGGGGGATATTATTGAGGTATGTTCCTATTATTGGTGTTGTGGCATAAATGTTATCATTGATGTCAAAGTCAAAGTTGGTGTCATACATGGTGAGGTGGTATGTGACAAGGAGTCCTATGATAAGACAATTTAAAGGTAACCTATTGTCTCTATATTGAGAGAGAATTTGAAGGCAACCTGGTAATTCTTCTAAGGTTGACATGTTTCAAGATCAAGATACAAGGTAAGCATATTTTTGAGCACTAGTTTTATGAAGCATTATCATATCATGAGCATGTACATGAAGATGGTGGTCTAGTAATAGGGATACACATAGCTATGATTGGATGTTAAATAATTCCCAAGCATGCATATGAAGTGTTTAAACACTTAAGAAAGTTTTAAGGTAAACATTCATGGGTATAGTCTTAATCCTAAACATGCAACTAGATAAGTCCTAGACTCTACTTGTCCTAATGAGGAGTATTGAGGTTTTATCCTAAATTAAAATCATTGGTAGAGTATATGATAATATGTTTGACACTATGTAAACATGTGTATAAAGTATATATTATTTTAGAGGAGGTTTCTAGGTCAGTTCTTGGCTTAGTCTTTGCTTAACAAGACCTAGTGAGAAGACACAATATTGGTAGCATGATGAGGTGAGAAGTCTAAGGCTTATAAGAAGAAGATTGGTAGTGTTTGAGAAAGGTATTAGGTTGTATTAAATTATAATGAGGTTTTGATATCAATACAAGAGGTTTTAATGTGTGTTCAAGGTCTAAAGTATGGCTTATAGGTTTAGGCCTAGTATGCAAAGAGACTTAATGTGGACCAATGAGGGGTCAAGATCAGTTTCCAAGGTGACAGAGCTCATAATAGAATTTTTAGAGGTGTGATAGGTTTTATCAAGTTTTTTTACCAATTATAAGGTCAAAATTTGAAAGATAAAGCATGAAATGTGGCCTTGAAGTTTTATATGTGCATAGAATGAGGTAGAACATACCCGAGAAGAATTTTCTTATGCTCATTGGCATGTAAAACCTTTACATGAGATCCTAATAAGTTCATGAAAGTTGGGGAAGATTCCTATCTCATATTTACATGTATTGGTTTTGTATTTTATGGGCAATCCTTTATAAACAATTGTTAAGAATAGAAGGTAGTCTAAACCCTCCTAAAACCCTCACAGTGACCCGATAGGGAAGATCTTGTTTCTCCAAGTATGGTTGATATACTTTTATATCTTCTAAAATTATATAAAATGGAATATTTTTCATAGAATGGATTTATGAGTGTATTTTTTGAGAAACTTATCTCTTGATTGACTCAAATTTTTCCTTACATTCTCTTTTCCAGCTGAAGGTAGCATTCTTCTTAAGCATAAAAGTTAGAGGTTTGACCAAAGTTGTAAAGTTCGAAATGAATTTTTTAACAAAGTTGATATTACCTAAGAATATTTGGAGATCCTTATTATGATTTAGGAGTGAAATATCCAAGTTTACTTCCACCATTTTAGGATCATTTGTAAGGCCTTGTTTGGAAACCACATGCCCCAATAACTTGCCTTCATTGATAATGGGTTCAAGGACACACAAAATTCTCTACACTTATCAAAGACTTGCCTCAAGTGATCTAAGTGATTAGTTACATGATTAGAGAAAACAATAATTTCATATAAATATACCAATTTTAGATCATTTATGAGGCCTTAAAATACCATATCTAAGTCCATTTGGAAGGCTTCACTAGCATTGGTCAACCTAAAAGGCATTTTTATGTAAATAAAAGTACCCCATTTTATGGTAACAACTATCTTGTATTGATCACATGCTTGGATAAGTATCTAGTTATATTCAAAATAACCATTAAAGAGTGAAAAAATCTCATCCCTTACTACAGTTTGTAGGATCCACTCCATAGGTGTAAGAGAGTAATGATCCTGAAGGGAATTTATATTAAATTCCCTTAAGTCCATAGATAACCTAATCTCCCCATTTTATTTATAATTGGGACTAAGTTAACCAACCATGAGTAATTTTTGATAGATAATATGATATTGGATTATATAATCTTATTTAACTCTTTCCTCATCAAAGGTTCAAGCTTGGGGTTTATGGCTCTTTATTTTTGTCTAACTAGTTTTGCATTAGGGTTAAACTCAATGGTGTGTTGAGCCAAGCTAGTATCAAACTTTCTCAATTCTTGGTAACTTAAAGAAAATATGTCATCATATCTTCTACAAAGACCAATAAAATCCTATTTTTTTATATTGTGTACATATCTTACCAGCCTTTTAAATATTACCATTGGATATAAAAAGATTCATAGTTCCCATCCTTGATTATAATATTCTTCTTCTCAAATTTTAGGTGATCATCTAAGTTGAACATGATTTCTAAAGTGACTATCCCCTTAGGAAACTTGTTACCTTTTAGTTTAATTATTTGATCTTCATATTTCTCTTCAAGCCTATGCTAGTTCTTAACTAAGAATTATACTTCTTATTGCATAAATTTGATGATTTTTTCATCATTTTCAAACGCTTTCCAGCTAACATTGTTATCTAGAATTATAGGCCTAACTACTAGCTTGAAAAGATATTTTTAATCATTCATAACATCATGAGTAATGTTATATTAATAGTTTATAGTATAAATCCTATCAACATCAACATTGTTTGTCCTTGGTATAACTTAAATGTTTAAGGAATCAAAGCCTTTAATGAGATATTACACCCTATGATTGTAGCCTTCTAATGGGTTATTATTTATTAAATTTTGGCCTCTAACCTGATTCAAACTATATCACTATCACTCAATGCATGAAGCATTGTTATTCCTCTTTTTTGTTCTTACTGAAAGCCTTGGATCAATGCCTCATACCATGAATCATTGTTAGTGAATACAATATATATTATATATGAAAATAATTATTTCTCATTTTTAGATGAAATCAATATAATACTTACACCAACACCATTTGTTCTTTTAGAACCATCAAAGAATAGATACCATACACCTACAAGATCATCTTGAGACTTGAAAAGATTTGACATAATTGTGTCTTCCTCAAGAATACATTAAGTACTCAATCAAATCTCTTCCAAATTATCATAAGAATCAAATCCATAGTGTTCATTTTACCACTCATTAAGTAAGATATCAAGAACCTCCTCCACATGTTTAGTAGTCTCATGAATTACAACAATCTCTTATTAATAAAACATGGTGTAATTAATGGGTGTTAGACTGAAATAATATGGTTCAATGTGGTCCCTAGAAATAAGATCATCTTTGATAGTCACTTTGGTACCATACATATTCCTAAGCAACATGTGTGACCGATTAGAAGATAAATGCCCACCCATATTTTTAGTGAATTCCCTACAAAGGT
The DNA here is from genome assembly GCA_037957365.1 of Torreya grandis. Lineage (NCBI taxonomy): Eukaryota > Viridiplantae > Streptophyta > Pinopsida > Cupressales > Taxaceae > Torreya > Torreya grandis. The sequence goes on along the minus strand of JARHVA010002119.1, from coordinate 770,267 downwards.
ATAAAGAAAAGTAAGGAGGAAGGTATATGATTAAAACATCTTGGGAGATGGATAGGATTTATAAAACTTGTAGGGTAAGGTTCAAGTTCTTAATGATTCCAATAGTTGACAACTATACCATATAATTGAATAACATTTTTTAAAACTGGAGTATACTCTAAACTTAGCATATAAACTACCTTCTTAGGCAAAACTAAGCTACTTTTACTAGAATAAATCATAAAATTGTGTAATAGGTGCTTACCGAAATGAAGGAGATGTAAAATGGGGGTGGTTTGCTAATCTTAATAATATATCCTTTCCTTGGTTGACATAAGTGAGTAGGATCAGTTAATATAATTTATTTTCTTGCTTGACGAATATGAGTTAAAGAATCTTCCAATAAGTCTCTTTGGGTAAGAATGGAGAGATTCTTACATATGGTGACATTGAGATTTGTTCTCTTCATTTTCTCAACTATATTGAAGGGAATTTTACCTCTTTTTGATTAGAATTTAGGAACAATAGCCTCGTCTCTTTGATGTGGATTGATTTGAGGCTTTCCCTTTGAACAACCTAATTTTCTTATGATTTATGTGGCTCAACAACTATTTTCTCCTTGGTAACCTCATGAGAGTCTTTGGAAGTAATAATTTGAACACTTGAGGAAGATAACCCATCTTCCATTGCTCTTATTTTTAACCTTGTATTGTAGGATACTTTAGTGCTTACCTTGTTTGAAACCTCATTCTGATCTATGTCATAAAAGTCTCCTTTTTTCCGATTCACAAGATTTGACTCACCTTGTACTTGAGCTAGTTCATGTACTTATCCTCCTTATAAAATTGACTCACTTAATTGTCCTTGAAAAAGTGGCATACTTTGGACCATCAGGGCTTGGTTGAGCACTACATTTTGACATGTAGTCTACTTGTGAGGCTAACTATAAGGATAACACCACTCATAGTCTTGAACCAAGTAATTTTTCATAGGTATAATGGATTTTTAAGTGCTAAAAGCATTGGGAAAAAAATTGTTATAGGGCGTAAGATTTGTGATTTAGCTTTGAGATTATTGATTACTTTGATAAGGCTACTTATGAGGATGATAGGTTGATTATACTATTGATATGGTATGATATGATAAGTTTCACACCTCTTTAAGTCACTAACTAATAGACAAATTTTTGAAACAATGACTTCACTTAATTTAGCTCATTAGGAGGGGAAACAAGCTAAGATGATTAGCTATTTTTTACTAGAATAGGTGCCAAAGTCGGCTGTACTGGTGGAGGTTTAAGGAATAAATAAATTGTAGTCATAGGGGAAATATTCCTTACTTGAATCAATTTATTCTTATCCCTTATGGAAATATCATATGCAACTAATATCATTGTACCTCCCATAGACTATACCATGATAATAATATCACTATTCAAAGATCTCAATTAGTATAAAAAGTAGTACTAGGAGTGGGATTCATGAAGGGTGGGATTCTATCCCATTTATTTTGTAATATAAAGTTAAAATCCACCATATATTCATGAGGATTTTTCTTTATGCTTGAAATTTATTCCATGAGAGAGATATGGTCATCTTATCTTTGAACTACTAGTAAATTCTCTCTCCAAAATCATTCTAGTTATGTATTAAAATAGGTTATAACCCTATATACCATTAAATATCTCTTCATTTCAATGAAATAACAATAATTCTCACTAACACATTTTATTAAATGATGTGGATTACACCAATGTTAGAAATGGCATGGATAGGCTCTATAAGAGTAGTAGTATCCTCACCAGTGAAAGAGGGAATGTTATTGAGAGCTAAAATTGGGATATCATCATATTTTTTAAGAGATAATGGGATGAATCCATTGAAACCTACAAATAATTGATTCATTTGAGTAATCATATGAAAAAATAGATTTAATATCCCTCTTGGTTTAGGAAAACTACTAAAAGGAGGTGTTGATTGAGCTCTTGGAAAAGGCTACCTAGAACTTCTTATTATTCTTTCTATAGACCTTGAAAAAGTTATTATTCTTCTTCTATGAGTAAATTATAACTCAATAAAATTAAAATTTGTGCCTCTTATAAATACCTTATCTCCTTTGTCATGAAAATAAAGAGTTGATCTTGAAGAAAAAATCTTTGGAGTCACCAGGTGCCTCTGAAGTGTCTTCAATCCTAATATTTAATAAGGATCATCATAAATTCCTCATATAAATTATTATAATCCAATGGAAATCATCCCATCAGTTTTACTAGAAACTATTGGTGATTTGGATTTTTCACCCATTCAATAAAATAGTTGATCTAGTGGTAATAATGATATCATCCCAAAGGTGTGGGACCTTTAATATTTAGGGGTGAACGTCAAGAGAGGGCCAAATTCATCCTAAAATAAGATACACATGATTTAATATTAGTTAAAAACCTAAAATTATTATAAAATACCTATCTATAGGTAATGCTAAGTGTTTTTTTGGTGGTGAAAAAGGAAGAAAATGAATTGAAATTGAAAAAACTATGATGCACTAATAGTTTAGAGATCTTATCCTCCTATTAGAATATCACAATAAACCTTAAAAATTTAAAATAACTCACATAAATACTACAAACCTATAACTCTCTCAACACTTACATAAGTAATTTACATGGACGTAAGATTATACATAGCATAAAACTTGAAAATAAAGGTGTAAAATTTAAAGGATGACATTAAAACAAACTAAAACATCCATAAATGATGATCTATAGTCAAATTCACACAACAATCAAGAAATTTTACAACATAGGAGATGTAAATATCAATCTTTATTAGATTCAAGGCTCAAAACTAGTATTACAAGTCTTCATAAGAGTAGAGTCTCATCATACCCATAAGGATAGATCTAGAATAAGGCATTTCTAGCCCTATATATAAGAAATATGAGATAATAGAACACTAGAAGATTTCATAAATATTAATATTAAATCATAACCCATCCAATGTAAGAGAGGAAATAAGTGGAAATGGGTTCATTAATCCCTCTTCAATGCCCTAGGCCTACTCCATTAAGATATCTCAAGAAGGTTTGCATAGTAGTGGGAGAGGAGACCTTGTTACTATTTTTATCCTTAGGAGTGCTTGAACATGGTGAATATGATCCTCCAAGGCTACTATATTTGAGAAACTCCTACATTAATAGCCTCAACTCACCCATCTCTTCATACCTATATGTCAAAGCTTGTTGAATGGTTGACTTAGAAGTAGAAGTAGGCATCCTATGCCATTTTGAGCCTTGAGTTGACTTGGAATGACCACCACTCCATGAGGAGTTACACACCTTAATAAAAAAAAATCAAATGCTTTCATGCCCCATCATGATTTTAATGATCACTCACACCATCTATAGTCTTGAAGAGCTAATTAAGAGACCTATCCAACATGCCTTTCATGCTTGAAATATGATGGAATTGGGGACTTCAAATTATTAACATCGCCATTTATTACATCCTGATTTTCCTTTAGACTCATTAATATGTTAATTACTAGATTTCATGGTTAATTATTGGTTAACTTAATGTGTTAAGTGGTTGAATTAGTAATATGTTGATTATATATAGTTATTTACTACTTGTGATCATGATAGTTAACTTATTGTTAGATATTTGTATACTATTGTGTACATTATGATCATGATTATTTAATTATCAATTAAAATAGTTATTTTGATTATTTAATGATATGGTCTAACTATTATTCATTATATTGAGGTGGATGCAGGATGAAGTCCATCATCCTAACTATGACTGAGGGAGGGTATCATCATAGAGGATGGAGCATATGGAGATGAGTGGGGAATGAGATAAGGAAATGGTAACCCTACACATACCACTTAGAATAGAAATCTATTTGATAATATTTATTTGGTTAATATTTATTGTTTGTAGCATGAATCATATTATTAATGTGTTTCCTTATTTGTCAATGATTGATTATCTTTCATGATTTCATTTTTTTTTAATCTTAATTGAGGTGTTTGGGATGTGATTGATTAATTTAAGATTTTTATTGGTTGAAATTCACATATCTAGTTGTCATAATTTGTGCATTAATTATCTTTCTAGAAAGTGAATTCTTATTTCATTGTCTTGATAATGATTACACTTATGAGTGTTATTTTATGGTTAAAATATCATTTTTGTCATGATTACAATGTTAATTAATATGTTTTATGTATATTAGATAGCACATTATAAATCTCTATGATGTTTTAAACATAATTGATATATGTATTTCATGCATACCCAATAGCTATTCAAATGTTGTTTTATGAAGTAAATTGCATATTTATAAGGTTTGTTCACTAAACTTAGGACATATGTTTATATTAAATTAAAGTCATAGTTTATAATAAAAATGTCTTGATTGTTTTATTTATTGATGTTTTTACTTAGACTAAGTTCAAGTTAGTGAAGGTTTTGAAAATTAAATCAAATCATATTGCTTGTGCAAAGGTCGAGGGTACCTTAGACTATGTTCTAAGATTTTGTTAAGGGCATGCTTATTTTGTTAGGGTCAAAATCTATTTTTCAAACCTTAATATATTTCATGATTATTTACTTGGAATGTTTGTTTTGGTCAAATACCAGCTTATATATTATAATGTTAATGTGATTATTAACATGGGAATACTTAGGAATCTAGGGTTTGCAATCTTTTTAGTTTTTAGACTCTTCGAGTCATAATTTGAAGTTTCATAAAAAAAATTGTTGCATGGTTTGGTCATTCTAGTTTTTCTATTGGTTAACTAGATTTTTGAGGATTTTTTGGCAAGATATCATGCCATAATTTTGGGAAAATAATGATGAAACTAGAGATTCATCTGGTAGAGACCCAATTTTATTGAGTATTTTTAGGGTTTTGGAATGCATGTTAGATAAAAATGGAGATATATAGAGGGTGAGAGTTAGATAGAGTAGACGGTGGTGAGGAGAGATGAGAGGAGAAGGAGATATATTTTCATTACCTAGATTTGTGTTTTGAGGTAGGGTCTACTAAAATTTTAATTATGGTTACCATTTTTGAATGTTTTAGGAATACACTATTGAAATGGGTTTTTGCTTCTAAGTTAATAAATTTAAAAAAATCGTGAAATATGTCATTGACCATGAGGATGTGTTGACCCATTTACAAGGATAAAAACATATTAAATCCTTCCCTATTCATATCAACTGCATATTTCTTTACATTGTATTTATTGAAGGAACTCAGGTTGTATTTTTAGCTTATTTTTAA
>JARHVA010002119.1:717500-760000 GCA_037957365.1 Torreya grandis | reverse complement strand
GAGGAGGAACTAACAACAATTGAAGAAATATCAACTCTAGAAGGAAACAATGAAAAAACCTACCAAAGGGAAAAATAAGATATGTGCCAATTTCACAACTTAGGGGCAAGGGAAGAAGCTTATTGGTGACAAAATTCCAAGTACACTTAGTTGAAGGAAGGAGACAAGAACACCAAGTTCTTTCATCACTTGATGACTATAAATAGGAATGTGGATATAATTACTTAGTTTTAAATGGATAATTGGAATATTAGCAAAGAATATGAGGAGATATCCTATCACACAATAAATTTCTTCAAAAATATTCTCATAGAAGAAGGCCCTCTTGATGAATAGTTGGAAGACAACATTTTGAATAACTTTAACAAAGTCATATTTGATTCTGACAATGCTTCCCTTACTAAAATACCATCAGAGAAAGAGGCAAAAAATGTGTTATTTATGATGGAGGGATTTAATTCCATAAGACTTGATGGTTTCCCCCCCTTTTTCTTCCAAAAATTTTGGGATATTATTCACACTGAGGTTAAGGCAATAGTTAGGGAATTATTTCAATCTAGAATGATTCTTAGATAAATGAATAATAATTTTTTTGATCTGATTCCAAAAAGGCCAAGAGTAAACAACCTATAGTTTTTCTACCCAATCAACCTTTTTAATACCATTTACAAAATTTTCTCGATCATCTTGGTGAATAGAATGCAACACCTCTTGGATAAATTCATCATGGAACAACAAGTAGAGGTCATGGTTGGAAAAAAAATAATAGATTAAATCATCTTGGTGTATTAATCCATTCACTCCATCTCCAAATCCCCAAGACAAGGAATGTTTCTTAAGATGGACATGAATAAAGCATATGATTAAATTTCCTAAAATTTCTTAATGAAGATCCTTGAAAATTTTGGATTCAATCAGGACCTAAGGAAAATAACTTAAAATTACATAGCTACCCCAAAATTCTCCATAATCATGAATGGAGTCCTAAAAGGCTTATTCTCATATTCTATTGGACTAATATAGGGGGACTCTCTCTCCCCATATCTCTTCATCATCATGGCATAAACCTTGGGGAGGAGTTTGATAAAATCCCATACATAGGGTTTGATCAAAGGCATCTTAGTAGCACTCAACACTAAACTTCTCACCCATGAAAAATTCACAGATGATATGATCATCTTAGGTGAAGCTTCAATAAAAGAAGCTAAATAGATGAATTCCATTCTAAAAAATTATGAATCTATCTCAAACTAGTGTATAAGATTTTGTAATATTTCTCTTTTCTTCATTAATACTCAAATAATTTTGCAAAAAAGGATTGAAATAATTTTGGAATGCCAGGTGAGTCAATTATCAACAATATATTTGGGTATTCTACTATTTGAAGGTAAAATGTATTTTGACGTCTAGAATCCCTTCATTATTAGAATTCAAATAAAAATTGTTGGGTGGGAGGAACACTTCCTCACTTAGGTGGGAAAATTTTAGTTACTCAAATCTTTGATTTAGAGTATCCTAGTATACCTAATGTTAGTTAGTATTCTAGATATCCACCAAGGTGTCATCAAAAATAGAACAAATTCAAAATAAATTATTATGGAGGGGCATCGAGGATCGATTCAGGTTCCACCTAGTCTCTTGAAAGAAAGATTGTCTATCTAAAGCAAATGGGGGATTAAGGCATAGAAGTATTAAGTACATGAATAGTGCCCTGCTATAAAAAATGGTATGGAAACTTATGAAATATGATAGATAATGTGCTAGAATATTCAAGGCCAAATACCTAAAAAGGCATGAGAAAGACTACTTTATATGGGAAAAAGGCCTAGCAGATGGTTACACATTCTAAAAAGCCATCAATAACTGTAAGTACCTACTTATAAAAGGAATTAAATGGAAAATTAGAGATGGGGAGATAATAAACTTCTAAGAGGATGCCTATATTTCCACCATCCCCTTTCTTCACAAGGTATTTGGGATAACTTATGTTTGGGATTCAAAAAAAGATGAGGCTCCAAATTCAAAGACTATTGGTATGTGAATGAGGGTTTGAAGAGTTGGAAAGTCCTTCGCATAAAAATTTGTACTACTAAAGAAGTATAAGAAATTCATAATCTCAATTCCTCAATCAAATAATTTCGCATCCCTATGTTTTCTAAGGAAGATCATTTTATATGGGTAGTTGAAGACAACATAATGTATTCAGTGCCCTATAGGCATGCCATTAATTTGAATCTAGAAGATGAATGGAACTATTGGAAAGATTTATGGATAAAACACTTTACTCCTAAAGTAAAATTATTTTTCTGGTTGGTGGTCCAAGACAATATCCTAACCATGGATAACTTGGAAAAAAGAGGACTTATTATTCCCAGCTAATGCCCACTATGTAGGAAAGCTAAGGACTTAATCCATCATCTGTTTCTAACTTATCCATTCAGCTCAAACTTATTTGATTGGCTATTAAACAAATTAAAACTCTCATGGGTTAAATGAGATAATATTTTAGACCTCATTAAGTAATGGAAACCTCCTTAGAATATCCCTTCCCTAGAATTCTTATGGAATATGGTTCTCCTACATTAGTTTTAGATTGTTTGGAAAGCCTGTAATAACAATCTATTTTCAAAGACAAGACACCAGCCAAAAGGGGGTTTTCTTTGAATATTCCATGCCATCACTAGGAATTAGAGAGCCTTCACTCCCATAGATAAAAATCTAAGATCTAACTTATCATAACTAATTTTTAGTAATTTGGAGGTGGTACAAAAATAATTTCCCCATCCAAATATTTAACACATAAACACACTAGGTGGAAGACTCCACCTAAAGACTAGGTTAAATTTAACTTTAATAGGGCCTCAAAAGGAAATCTAGGTCTTGTAGGTGGGGGGGGGGGGGGGGGGAGCTATAAGTAATTTGGAGGAGAAGTTGATTATTTCCTACACAAGCCCCATGGGAACACATAATATCCATGTACATGATCAAAGTCAAGGAAACATTATGGGGCATCCAACTTACCTGCAGCCTTAATATGGAGATAATTATTATTTAAGGGGATTCTCTCAATATTCTCAATGCCCTTAAAGGAAAAAAAACCCCATCCCACACAATAAAATCCATAATTGATGATGTTAATAAGTATTTTATGGAGATGACACAATTATCCATTATTCACACTTACCATGAAGGGAATGGGGTTGCATATATACTTTCTAATATAGGAGTAGGTATCCCTCTTTTAACTAAGTGGCATATTGGATGCCATGTCCCTAAAAGTGTCTCATCAACCATTCAAAATAATGTACCTCAAGATAGGAGGTGATTTGGTAGCTACATGCATAAACTATACTCCTCAAGTGATGGATTTAAAATATTATGACCCATCATTATTCAAACATGGGGATAATTAATTACATAAGGTGGGGGGAAGTGTGTACTACAAGTATTTTTCAAATCATTAACACTAAGCTATATGAGGAACTACCAAATTCCATCTTTGGTTCACTGAGTACTATGGAGACGGGTGGAGATAGGGACTACCTTGAACTGACTTCCTACTCAAAATTCTAAAGTATGAAGAAGGTGTGGAGGGATTCATAATTTATGTTGAGGGTAACTAAACATGATGTGGTATTAGTGAGATAATTCATTATCAGGTGGAATAATAGGGTTAAGGAGCTAAGAATGGTTAGAGTCTTAGTCATGAAGGAGTTTATTAGAGAAGATATGGGTATGTCATGCGATGGAGCAAATGTATATAAATACCAAACAAAAACTTATGAGCTTCTACATAGGTTCTTTCACACCAATGAATTCATCAAGATAGACAAAAGGGGTTCCCTTATATAGACCTCCCATACCAATGGCCTAAAGTATGCCTATAAGTAATGAAGTATTTGATTTTTGAAGATAATCACAACATAATCTTATCTCATAACTTTCTACTGCTAAATAATTTTCTAGGGTATAAAATCAGCCCCCCTTTTTTATCTCCTTGAATCCTTGAAGATCACTACTCTCACACACCAAATAAATTAAGTAAATCCCATTCTACACTAGGGCTTAATCCTATTAATGGTTAATCATGTAAAAACCTTTCTAGGTAGGGAGGTTCTTCTAGAGGGGTCCTATGTTGAGGAGGACTCCCCTAAGGAAGGCCATACCTCAGGTTCCTACCATCCAATAATAAATACTTCCCATGTTAGCCCTATATCCAAAACCTTTATTAAAGACCCTCCCTTGAAACTCTCAATCCCAAAACCTAAACCAATCCTACTAGATAAGCGAACCTCTAGGGAAGTGGTAGGGAAAGGAAAGACCCACCTAACTAAGGAGATCAAATCTAATAAAGATCAACTAGATATTTTTAATAGTAAGCTTCATGAGACTAGGATGTGTCTAGTAGGCCTTATACAAGATTAGAATGCCATGAATAGAGAAGTTGAAAAAATAATCCAATCCTTCACCCATTCTATTAATGTAGACCAAACCCCCTGAATAAACACATAATGGTGGTGGAGACCTCTTCTCCCAAGATCCCCCTCATAACCCCCACCAAGAAGACCCTGATGAAAGAATAGGTGCAGAAGAGACCCTGGCTAATCCTACCCAGGGAGGATGCAAAACAGCCTAAAAAAATAACAAGGGAAAAAATTTCAAAGAAAAAATAGTGTGCATAGGAAAATATGATCGAGGATGTGAAGGAACCAATGGATGGATCCCCCCTCTTGGAATAGTTTATTATTTATCTATCTACTATTTTGCCTTCTATATGGATAGTTATTATTATTATTATTATTATTATTATTTGTTGTTCAGCCTATGGAGCTTGCTACTTTACTTTACACTTAAAATCTATGGTTCTTAATCCTTGTAAAACTAGGTTATTTACCTTATCAAATAAAAATATAATAAAATAATTTTTTTTAAATCTAAAAGGTTTATTTAAATATCAATTAGCTAATTTATAGTATTTAGATGTTCATAATGGAATATATGAGATAATATGATGTCTTTGTATGTTAGAAATTTGTGGATTATAGCATTAATATTCTTGGATAATATTAATGACATTAAATAATTAGGTGTAATAGAATTCACATACTTATTTAGTGTCACTAATAGGCAGATTAAGGTTATCAAAATGAGTTGAGTGTGTTTAAATTTGACTGATCTTGAAATCTAGAAAAACTATATTAATAATTTGGCTAAAGTATCATTTATGTTTTGAACATTATCATTTCACTTGTTTGATTTAGTTTTCATGTATTACATGATATTATGTTAGAATGTATTTCTTTATGATATGTTAAATGTAATAGCTATATTACAACACACAAGTTTTTAGTTGACTTTTTAAATTTTTTCACTATCACTATCTACCCATCCATGAAGGGAGGGTCATTCCATTATTGGAAGATTGTGCAATGGATCAATGGTCCATGGTTGGTTGTGAGGCTTTATTTAGGATTATATTAGGATATTAATGAGTTCATTGAGACTCATATATTTTATGGAACATTATATATTTTTAATGTGATATTTAGATATGTAATATTATATTAATGTACTATTTGATGTTAATTTTTTAACAAAATAGTTGGATATATATATTTATACCTATTGTATTACTTAATCAATAGTGGATGAATTATTAACTTGGGTAATTTAGTACTTTTCATTGTTGTACTTGTAAAAGTAAATCAACATTTATTCTTAATAGATCATTATCTAAATGGAATTAAATAGTTAACTTGTTGGTTAATAGCATAGTTTAATTAAATGATACATTTATTTAAATATCATCAAATGCTAAAGTAATTTTTTATTGAGTTTTTAAAAAAACTAACTTATTTCTAGTTAACCCTGAGGGGTTGTTACATTATGGTATCAGAGTTGAGGTTCAAACTCTTGGACTTAATGAGTCCATTAAATTATTCTTATTCTTATATATTTAAAAATAATAATGTTATGACGAAGGCTAGATGGTGAGGGTACATCCAATCCCAATAATGTTAACCCTCTAATTGAACCAAATGAGTTTGTCACTAAATAAGTTCTAAAGTTTGATCAAATTCTTACAGCCATAAATGAGACTAGGAACCAAATACCTTCCCTTAAATAGGAGGTTCATGGACATGTTGATAAAAAAATTATAATGAATTTGAAGAATATCCTACTAAATAATAAGTTATTTAATAACCTAGGCAAGAGGAGGTACCTCAAGATGTGAGAGTATGTGTAGTTATCGAGCTTGCATGTGACATGAATAAAGTTAATCCACACAAGTTTTAAGGAACCATTTTTGAAGATGGATTATAAATGTGGATAACTAAGATGGAAAAAATATTTAGAGACAAAGAATTACTTTAAATTCATATTAGCAGTTTAGGTAGCTTACCAGTTGGTTGGTGAAGCAATAACATGATGGGAAAATAAGAAATTAGAGATGAATATTAACTCTACTACCACCACATGGGAACATTTCATGACCTTGTTCAGATCACAATGGTTACCTCAACTCTATTTTGGTCATAAGCTATCATATTTTCAAAATATAAAGCAAGGAGACCTTCTAGTGAATGAATACTAGGAGAAATTCACCAAACTCCTAAAGTATGTTCCTTAGTATTAGGTAGATGAGAGGTTTCAATTCAATAAATTTATAATGTGATTAACACCCCAAATTAGGTGCAGGTTAGATATGCATGGGCCATCTACTATGGATCAAGTCTTTGAAAAGATAGTAAATCAAGAGAAAAATTGAAGTCACTTGCTTAGGTTAGAGAGAAATTTAAGAAAAAGTTTGGAGGTCCTATAATGATTTTCAAAAAGAAGCATTGGAAAAGCAGTGGAAACTCTAAAAATTAATTAATAAATCAGAATGTCAAGTTTAGTAGTGATTCATGGAATATGAAATAGGGAACTGGTTTCAAAGGAAATCAATAATCTAATATGAAAGGATCACCTAGTGGATGTTTCATTTATGGATGTGATCATTACACTAGGGAATGTATTTGGGGTTTTTAAGATAGTAAGAATAAGGGTTCCACTCTATAGCAAGGATATTTTCAATATATAATTCATGAAACTATTGACAATCATCAAGTTGAGTTTTAGGATTCTCCTATTGAGCTATCAAATACTTTATTTGGTCATCCAATTTTAATTTTGATTGACATAGGAGATAGTAAATATTTTATTTATACTAAAATACTTAACAAGTTGTCTACAAAAGTTGGAGTTATGTCAAATGCATGGTTAGTTCAATACATGAATAAATCTAAGGTCAAGGTTGATAAATGTTTGGTTGAAGTTGAAATTAAATTACCTAAATTAAATATGGTATTGGATATGTTTGAAGCACCACTCAGGTCATATAATGTGATCCTAGGAGTAAACTGGTTAGCTTAGCATAAAGATAAGGTGGATTATTTACTAAAAAATGTTGAATGTATAGATGATTTGGGTCATCAAACCCAAATTTAGGGAGTAAAAAGGGATTTTAAACTTAGACATATTTCAACAATTTAGTTGAAGAAAGCATAGATAAAAGGGTGTCAAGCATATATTGTAAAGATAAATGATATGGAGGAATCAAAGGAACCTTCCATCTAAGATTATCCTTTTCTTTAGGTTTTTCAATATGTTTTTCCTAAATAATTTATAGGTTTACACCCTAAAAAAGAGTTTGATTTATCAATTCATATCATTCTAGGGTTTAAACCTTAGTCTAAAGCCCCATATAGAATGACAAAAACCAAATTGGTAGATTTAAAGGCTCAAATTCAAGATCTATTATCCAAAGGGTTGATTCGACCAAGCATGTCACCATGGGGTACACCAATTGTGTTCGTTAAGAACAATGATGGAACCCTTCACCTATGTATTGATTATAGGAGGTTGAACAAGACAATGTTAAAAAATAAGTATCCTTTACCTCATATTAATGATATCTTTGATCAAATTCATGGATCATAAATTTTATTTAAGATTTATCTTTGATTAGGATATCATTATTTAAGGATTCACAAGGAAGACATTCTAAAAACAACTTTTATAACTTGATATGGGCACTATAATTTCATAGTTCTTCCTTTTGGGCTAAGGAATACACCATAATCATTTATTAATCTCATGAACAATGTGTTCAAGGATTATCTAGATCATTTTATGTTGGTCTTTCTATAAAATATCCTCATGTATTCACAATCTAAGGAGGAACATATAGATCATTTGAAGTTGGTTTTGTAATGGTTGTGGAAGCATAAATATTTTTTGAAGTTGACAAAGTGTGTCTTATTTTAGAAAAAGGTACAATAATTTGGGCACACTATATATGCATAAGGAATATATATAGATCCTTCAAAGATTAAAGCCATTATGGAGTGAACAAGACCTTAAAATGTCCATGAAGCTAGGAGTGTTATGGGTTTGGCTAGATATTATAGGAATTTTGTTCCAAACTTTTCCAAGATAGAAAATCCTATTACCTCTCTTCAATGGAAGATCAAATTTTCATGTGGTTAGTGAAGTGTGAACAATTTTTTTAGGAGTTGAAAAAAAGGCTTACCTCAGCACCAGTGTTGATAATTTCTGATCTAAATGGCCAATTCTTGTTAATAATCAATGTTTTAGGAGGTCTTAGAGGAATTCTCATGCAAGAAGGTTCTATTTTTGTTTATTATTCCAAAAATTTGAACATATATGAAGTAAATTATGACCCACATGATCTAGAATTAGATGAAATGTACATGCCTTACAAGTTTGAATATATTATCTATTAGAAAAATTATTTGATCTCAACACTGATAACTTAGGGCTCACATATATCTGAACCTAACCTAACCTAAATGCATGTTAGAGGTGATGGTTAGAGTTCTTGTCAGATTATGATGTTGACATTAACTACATAAAATTAAAGGAAAATAGGGTTGTAAATACTCTTAGTCAATAAAGGTATATAAAAACTTTAACTACTATCAGGAGTACCTTTCATGATCAAGTACTTAAACTATCTCTGAGAGATGAATTTTATAAATCGGTAAAGTTTGGATTAGCTTAGAATGCTTAGGATCCTAATTATGAAGGATTCAAGTTCAAAAATGATGGTTTATTGAGGTACAAAAGAAGGATTTATGTACTAGACAAGGAAAATTTGAGGAATATAGTACTCAAGGAACTACATAATTATCCTTATTTAGGCCATCTAGATGTGACTAAGCTCTTGGCAAAGTTGACACCATTATTTTTTTGGAAAGGAATTAAGAAATATGCAAAATATTTTTGTTTCATAATGTTTAGAATGTTAGTGAGCTAAGGCTGAGTATGTGCATTCTAATGGGTTATTATACCCACATGCCATACCAAATGGAATGGTAAGTCATTAGTATGGATTTTGTCTAAGGGTTTTTGATATCTCAGAACTGACATGACATGATTTTGGTGGTTGTTGATAAACTCACCAAGGTAGCTCACTTTATTCTTGGTAATATTTTATATGATACACCTATGCTTGTGAATAGATTCATGAAATAAGCATATATATTGCATGGTTTTATAGAAAATATTATTTTGGATAGGGACCCAAAAATAACTTATATAATCTGGTTGACTGTCAATTCAACTTTGGGTACATTGTTTAACTTTAGTATAGTGTACCATCTGAAAATAACTAGATAAATATAGAGGGTGAACAAGTTTTAAAATATATTCTAAGGATGTACTACATAGACCAATAATACAGGTGGGAAGAATATATTTCATTGGTTGAGTTTTCTACAACAACTCATACTAATCAACTAAGAAAATGGCTTCATTTGAGGCATTATATGGAAGGTTTAGAACACCAATTAGTTGGGATAGGTTAGAAGATAGGGTAGTCTTTGGTCTAGATATACTTCTTGAAATGGAAGAACATTTTAAGTTAATAAGGCATAGCATGGATAAATCTAATGATAAAAAGAAAAGCTATGCTGATTTGAAAAGAATAGCAAGTTAGTGGGAGATAAAGTATTTCTATAGGGTAATCTACAAAAAAACTTGATTTAATTTGGAAAATCAACTAAATTATCTCCTAGATATGTATGAACCTTTAAGGTCTTGGAAATTATCAATCCTATGGCATACAAGCTAGCTTTTACACCAACTTTAGCACTCATATGTAATATTTTTCATGTGTCCTATCTTAAAAAGTATGCCGTTGATCCTTCTCATGTATTAGATTGGAATGCTTTATAGGTTCTGGATCTTGGGGTGGTCATAGTATAACTACTTATAATAATTATCACTCTCAAACTTAGTTTGGGTAATAGATAGTGTTGTAGTATAATATCTAGTGGGACCAATATTCTGAAGATAGTGTTACTTGGGAAGATTATGAAGAGTTACCTAAGTTTTTTCCACATTTGTTTGCTTTATTTTTCTAGATATTATGTTTATTTTTTACTAAACACTATTTTATTTTAGAACTTTTGCTGAAATAAGTGTCATCGGCATGATGACCAACTTTAGGGGGGGAGGATGTTACATCTCAATTTCCCTCTAGACTCATTAATCTATTAATTACTAGATTTTATGGTCAATGATTCGTTAACTTAATGTGTTAAGTGGCTGGATTAGTAATATGTTGATTATAGATATTTATTTATTACTTGTGATCATGATAGTTAACTTTTTATTAGCTATTTGTATTTTTTTGGTACATTATGATCATGATTATTCAATTATTCAATTATAATATTTATTATGATTATTTCATGATATGGTCTAACTAATGTTCATTGTACCAAGGTGGATGCAAGATGGAGTCCACCCTCTTGACTATGACTAATGGATGGTGTCATCATAGAGGATGGAGTATATGGAGATGAGTGGGGAATGAGAGAAGGAAATCGGAACCCTCCAAAAACCACTTAGAATATAAATATATTTGTTAATTGCTATTTGGTTAATTTGATTATTTGCAACATGCATCATATTATTAACATGTTTCCTTTTTATCAATGATTGATTTTATTTCATGATTTTGTATTGATTTAATCTTAATTGATGTGTCTGGAATGTGATTGATTAATTTAATGTTTTACTTGGTTAAAATTCACATATCTAGTTTTTGTAAGCTATGTAATGATTATCTTGCTAGAACATGAAGTCCTATTTCGATGTCTTGACAATGATTGCACTTGTGAATGGTATTTTCTAGTTTGAATATCATGTTTGGCATGATTACAATGATAATTAAGATTTTTGATGTCTATTAGATAACATGTTATAAATATCTATGATGTTTAAACCATAATTAATATATGTATTGAATGCATACCCAATAGCTATTCAAATGTTGTTTTATAAATCAAATTACATATTTATAAGGTTTGTGGACTAACTTTAGGACATGTTTGGATTAAATTGAAGTCATAGTTTATAATAAAAAGGCCTTGATTATTTTACTAATCGATGGTTTTACTTAGACTAAGTTCAATTTAGTGAAGGTTTAAAAAATTAAATCAAGGCATATTTGTTTTAGTCAAGGGAATATTACTTGTGGAAAGGTTGATCGTACCTTAGACTATACTTGAAGTTTTTGTTAAGGGCATGATTATTTTGTTAGGGTCAAAATACCTCTTTTGAACCTTAATGACTTTCATTATTATTTGTTTGGCATGCTTGTTTTGGTCAAAGACCATCTTTTGATTTATAATGTTAATATGATTATTAACATGATCATATTCAATAATCTAGGGTTTACAAGCTATTTAGTTTATACACTCTTCGAGTCATAATATGAAGCTTCATAGACTTTTTATGTTTCATGGTTTGGTCATAATGGTTTTTTTATTGGTTAATTATATTGTTGAGGGTTTCTTGCTGATCTATCATGCCATAATTTTGGGAAAATAATGATGAAACTAGAGATTTGTTTGGCAAAGACCCAGTTTTATGGAGTATATTTAGGGTTTTGGCATGTAACTTAGAGAAAATGGAGATATATGGAGGTTGAGGGTTTGGTGAGGAGAGTTTATAGGAGAAGGAAATAGATTTTCACTACTTGGATTTATGTTTTGAGGTAGGGTCTATTAAAATTTTAAATTTGGTTGTCATTTTTAAATGTTTTAGGAATACACTGTTGAAATGGGTTTTTATTTTTGATTTAATAAATTAAAAAAAGGGTAAATTATGTCATTGACCCAAAGGATGGGTATGACCCATCCAAATGGCCATATTCATATTAAACACTACCATATTCATATTGACTATGTATTTATTTACATTCTATTGGTTGAGGGAACTAGGGTTTCTTTTTTAGCTTATTTTTAAAAAACTAGGTTTTGACTAGCTATAAAATTGGTTGGTGACATTGTTTTTTTGTTTGAATACTTCTATGAATTATAGTGGTTGTGTTTGTTGATATTCAATGGGGTCAACTTAACTTCTATGAATAAGGAAATATTTGTTGAAATTTCTTTTTGTGTTGGAAAAAAAGGTTCTAGGTGAAATATAGAAATATTATATTTGATTATTTTATTATAAGTAATCTATGAATGATTTTGAGTTTTATAATTTATGAATAAAAATAAAAAAAATTGTTTATAAATGACCCTATGGAAGGGTTCATCCCATCCACAAGGTCAAGTATAAATAAAACCCATGTCTTGTCATATTTTGGCTATGCGTATTTGATTTAGCCATGAATGAAATAATCTTAGGGTTTGTCAGATCTTTAGATCTTAATTTCTTATGTTTGAAATTTATAATAAGTTTTAGATACTGAAATATAAGGTAAACTGACTATCTTAAGGCTGAATACATTTATCTTTTGGGGTATACACAATTGGGTATCATTCTATAAGTGTATACATAGTTAGAACAAATAAATAGAATCCATGTTAGTAATGGTTGTGTGTATGTAATATTTTAAGAACCAAATAATATTTGAGTTTTTATTTGTATTTTGTGTTTTTGACATTGAGTAAGATGGAATGGGTACAATATTGTATTTTATTAAACTCAATTTATAATTGTTGAATTTGCTTTCAAAATGAAATTACATGAGTATCATTTGATATATATAGTAATTAAGGATCGACTTAGTTGTTGGGTTGATCCTGTAGTTATACGGGGTTTTCCATAAGATGATTGGTAATTTAAGTTTTTTTAAATAGTTAAATGAGAATATTATTATGATTTTATGTTTATAAATATTTGGACATTGATAAATTCTATAGTTTTGAAGAAATTACTTAAATTGATGATTAAACTCAAATTGTTCAATTTTAATATATATATATATATATATATATATATATATATATATATATATATATATATATATATATATATATAAACTATGGGTCAATGGAATAATCCATAAATACTATACTATTTATGTATACATATATTTATGCATGTGTGTGTGTGTACGTGCACACGCACACGCACATATTATAATTACTATATATAATGGTACTAAGGCTTCATACTATTTTTCATTTTAGTGTTTTATATTCTTTTATTGGTAATTGAGTATTGTTTGGAACGTATAATCTATGTTGAGTATGATTATAAACATATACTTGTATATGTTTATGTGGATATAATACAAATCATACTTGGTATTAAACTTTTGTTTGAAGTGATTTTCATAATTATGAGTACGATGGTGATTATTATATGAGTAATTAATGGTATTTATTATTAGGTAGTTTAAAAGTAAAAATGTATTTTTAATATACAATAATTTTGGGGGTTTATATGGCTATTTTTGGAACATAGAATTCTATATGTATTGATTAGCCTTTTATGAAAAATATGAACCTAGATGGAAGTTGGTTTGTAAGTAAATGATCATTAATTTATGAGAGATAATCAAATGATTAATAATTTTGTTTATAAGATAATAAGATCATTTTTTTGTCTAAAAGGGTTTATTTAAATATCAATTAGCTGATTTATAGCATTTAGATGCTCATAATGGAATATAAGAGAGACTATGATGTCTTTATATTCATACATGCTATATAATTATTTATATAAGTATTTTTATGTTTGGAATCGATGGATTTTAGAATTAATATTCTTGGATTATATTAATGTCATTAAATAATAGGTGTAACAAAATTCATGTACTTATTTAGTGCCACTAATAGGTAGATTAAGGTTATCCAAATGAGTTGAGTGTGTGAATTTGATTGATCTTGAGATTTGAAAAAACTATATTAAGACTTTGGTCAATGTAATGTTTATGGTATGAACATTTTAATTTCAGATATTTGATTTAGTTTTCATGTATTTTACGATATCATGTTATAACATATTTCTTTATGATATGTTGTATGTGATATTTATCTTACAACACACAGGTTTCTAGTTGACTTTCTTGATTTCTGCACTATCACTATCTACCTATCTATGAAGGGAGGTCCATTACATTTTTGGGAGATTTTCAGAGGGATAAATGGTCCATGGTTGGTGTGTAAAATTATTTTATTGATACTCTCCCTCCCCTTACAATAATAAACCAATAGAAGCTTTACTTAGGATTATATTTGAATATTAACAAGTTTATTGAGACTCCTATGTTCTTTAGAACATTGTATATTTGTAATTTGATATTTAGATATGTAATATTGTATTCATTTACTATTTTATGTTAAATTTTTTTTATCATCAATTGGTTGTATATATGTGTACCTATTATCTTACTTAATTGCCAATGGTTGAATTATTAACTTAGGTACTTTAGTAATTTACATTATTGTACTCATGAAAGAAAATCAACATTTATTATTAATTTATAATTAGCTAAATGAATCAAATATTTAACCTATTTATTAATATCATAGTTTATTTTATGATATATTTAGATAAATATCATTAAATGTTGTAGCAATTTCTTATTGATTTTAAAAAAAATCAACCTATTTCTAATTAACCCTGAGGGGTTGTTACACCATTCCTATAACATTATATGTGTGGGATAATTTTAATTTCTTGGAGCACTTGAAATTATTTAAAATAGCCTTGGATATCATATTCTCACCCTTGAGTACTTCTAGGCTTGAAACCCATTTTTAGGCTTCACAACACTATCCTCTATCCTACTAGGCACCTTAGAACCTTGCCTTGGACCCTTGGGATTTGATGAAAACTTTTAAGTGTATATTTCATTTTAAATACCTTCATATCTCCCATGATAATTATTGCTCAAAGGCTTGTCAACATTGAAATATAATGAAAATATTATTGTAGGAATATAGTGCTTTGAAACCAATCATGAAACCTACTATAGATTTGTTTGTAGGTTTGGAGGGATTAAAACTCTAATTTATACCTATAGGTATTCCTATTCATGCTCAATACATAGGTATGAAACTCATTATTTTATACTAAATATATTCACATATATATACAGTGGACCATTTGTAACACATTCATAGAGGTAGTGATGTAGATCATTTTCTTGAGGTTTGATGACTCTATTATGGTTTTGAAAACCTTCCATTCTCATTTGAAGTGATAGTAGGATTTTGGGACTACCAGGGTCATGAATCTTATTTTACCACCACATATCTCAAGAGACCTTTGAAACTCACTTCATTCTACTTGATACATACTCTTGGATTGCAGACTTTTATATGCTCTTTGAGAGGCATGACCCTAGAATTCAAGGATTAAATTGAGATTAGATCCTCTTCACACAAGTATGAAATGTTTAAAATTATTCATAGGTTATAAATACCTATGAATGTTCTATAACTAGCTTTAACCCACTATGATAACTACCAAGCAGGTCTTGAATCCCACTAAAAACACTTTATATTTGATCTTATAAGGGGTATGTAGGTGATTGAGGATATAATAAAATGTCAAAAAACTCTACCTTTACACTTTACAAATGCGTAACATTAGATAAAACTTAAAAATCTACCATAGGATCCTACATAATGGTTTATAGAGGAGTGAGGGACTTTTATATCATCTTTTTTGCTTCAGAGAGCTCCTAAAGAAGCTTGAAACCCTTTTGAAAACCTAAAACACTAAGAAACTCTTATAAACTCATATACAATCCCATGTATTTCATTTTTGTAAGATTCATAACATTAAAAACTATCATGGCTTTGAAACACCATTACAAAACCTTATTGAGGTCTCTTATTACCATGAAATCTACAAGTTTTTATCAAAATGCCTTTCTAAACTCTTGACATGATTTTAAATAACCCTAAGAGATCTCTTGAAACTAAAATAAGTCATGCACAATTCTCAAAACATTTAGAAGTTTTGTTTAGACCTATCATGCTTGGAATACTTTTGTTTCTCTATATAACTAACTTGAAGGATTTGAAGGTCATGAAAGCTTGTACTTCTGTAAATGATATTTGATCATACTAAAGCAACCCTAGACCTATAGGAGTTCATATCCAACTATGAAAACTATGATCATAGTTGTAGGATTGAAGTTTTTTGGAGATTTTTTGCACTTAAGGTACAATACTAGGAGTGTCTTGAGGGATCTTTTGATTTCATTAAGGTTATTTATAATCCCTATGGAAGCCCAATAGGTAAGCTATTTAGATCTTACAATATTAAAACTTTTGATCATAACCCTATGCATGTATACACTAAAAAATGATTTGGGAAATTGAAAATTTGTATTATATGCATAAATATGTTCCATGGACATTTATAAAGACTTGGGGGTGTTTTTAACCATCTTTATGGTTTTAGGTCCTTGAAAACACTTAAAAGAGCAAATACCTGAGCTAGGGTTTTAACAAGGTTTATGGACTATTTACCATCTCCTTGGTGAAACTACATTCTCCCTTATTCCTATATTGGTATAAAAAGTATTTAATTATGACTCAAAACCTTATTAACTTTCCCCAAGACCTGATTTGAGCCATGCAAAATGAGTGGTGTGAAAAACCTTTGACTAGTTCAACCAAAACCTACATGTAATTAGTTTTTTCACTCTTAACAATTTTTCATATACCTTTTGACTCTATTTATTTTATAAAAACCTATTAATTACAATTAAAATATTCATTCATGTCTTCCAACATCTGTACTCTACCATGAATCTAAATAACAAAGATGACATGTGTTGATGCTTCAAATTGTACCATATGTGCTCTTAGTGTTGAAGAACACTTCTCATTTTAGGATTTTGAGAATCCATGGCATGAGTTGTAGTTTTTGACTATTCAGTGATTGTCTATGGTGAAATAGAAGCAAAGTATGAAAATTGTCCACAATATTTATTTGATTTAGTGGTTCGGAGCCACCAGGGTCTACACAATTTGAATACTTAGTACTTTTGAGGACTCAGAAGTTAAACTAAATGATTATTAACAATGATCTTTAAGATAGAGTGAATTTTAATAAATAATAATAAAAAGGAAGGGTAAGGAAGGAAGAGACATGATTATAGGTTTTCATATCAAATATTATGACAAAATTCAAATTAAATTGAGTACACATTAAACAAATTTTATGCTATAAAACAACATAAGCTCAAATTACATCACAAATTAGGCAAGATTTAGAGGACAAGTATGAATCATAAGTAAGAACCAATTTTAATTTAAAATTTTCCTATTATGATCTGAATAACATAAGTACATTTAAATATAGAGCAAATAAAACAAAGTATACTTGAAATATTTATAGTTAATCTAGCATTTAGCACAAATTAACTACCATATGACAAATAATGTGACTCAAAACAATAAGAATCATTTAAATTCAACATGAATTTCCACAATTGAGAGATAGCATAGACATTTAACAAAACTATGTAGACAATCTTTTCAGAATTCCTTAGTTGTATTAAATGATCTTGGTATCCATTTATCAAAAATTCTCCTAAAAATGGTAACCATCTACCTATTTATAAGAAACATAGGTGGTTAACTAGTTAACTTTAAAAATATCCACATGCAAATAAGGACAAATATCCTTAATATAAAGATACAATGTGGAAGGTCACATGTTGACGTGCCAAGAAAGAGTATATGCTAAAAAACTAGCATATATTTTACAAAAAGAAAATTCTCTTAAGAATTTCATTGGTGAGCCCTTCAATTAGCCCTATCTAAAGAAGTCTTTCACCTTAGTGTATTTTTCCTTAATCAGCTCAAAATATAATGTAAGCTTCATTAGACATCCTCTTCTTTATCTTCTAACTTGTCAAATTAATTATCTGCCCAAGATACAAGTTTCTTGATATATTATGCTTCAATAATTTGATTCCCTATAAAAATAATGGTATCAAGGATCTTATATTTATCCTTGGATGAATGAACTTTGTTATATTTGATACTTTTAATGTTAGTACCAACCCTCTACTTGAATTATTCATCATCAATTAGGCATTTAGTAGTGGTTTGAGAAGGGTTATCTAATAGATTCCCTAGAAGTTTATCAATCTAGTTTACCAAGTCTATGTCTCTCTTGATGAAGTCATTGACATCATTGCTCCAAGTGATCAAATCCTCTTGTTTATCTATCAAAACTACCATGAATATGTCCAAATGTCTAAGTTTGATAATCTTGAAGTCTAATACCTACTTTTTC
The DNA here is from genome assembly GCA_037957365.1 of Torreya grandis. Classification (NCBI taxonomy): domain Eukaryota; kingdom Viridiplantae; phylum Streptophyta; class Pinopsida; order Cupressales; family Taxaceae; genus Torreya; species Torreya grandis. Next base: position 741,421 of record JARHVA010002119.1, on the reverse strand, counting down.
TTATGCACCTTGATGAGCTCCTCCATCTAAGCTTGAGAATTTAGTCACTATGTGATTAAGGCTTGTGCCATCTTAGCTTGATGGTTTAAAGCACTTAATTTAAGATTTATGATTTTAAAATTCTCAAATGTGTCCATCAAAGATTTATTGAATGCTTGCAATACATCCTTAGGAATTGAAAGGAGGACTTGAGCTTCTAAATCATGTTTTTCTTTCTCCAAGTTGAGAATCTTCTACTTCATTCCTTGAACTCCAGCCAAGGTCATTGTTGACTACGTTATTACCATACTAGATACATCTTCTTGAAAAATAGGATGCTCCCTTATTGCCTACCCTGGAATAGGAGTTAAGCCTAAAAATGGTTCCACCTTCTAAAAGGTGAACTCCTTTGTACCAATAGTAATTTTTTTGGTCTCTATTCTCTCAAGAGTTGATGTATCTAGATTAAATTAGACTTGAGGGTCAAATTATTTCACCTATGGTTTTTCAATAATCTCTATATTTGCATTGTCAAAGGCTCTAAGGGTACCAACCCATTGGCTTTCCTTATTGTGAAGAATTTGGATGCTTCTCTCTACTTATTTGTTCAATATATCCTTAATCCAAGGCTTGACATTATCTTGAACAATTATGTCCACTCGAGTCAAATCTAGTGAAGGAGAAAGAGATGGGATTTTTTTTAAATTCCCATAAAAAAACCAATAAAGAATGGTTGGTCCATAAATAAGATTCTCATCACTGAAGAGGTTTATCTCACTAGTAGGGTGAGTGAAAGTTAACCTATGACTCTTTCTTGTAGCCAGAGGAACTAAGGCTAATTTTGTCTATCTCTTTCCACTACCCAATGGAATCAATTCCTTGCCTTCTTCCTCAGATGGGTCTTCTTCCTTATCTAAACCATAAGAATCTATGATATTAATAAGGGCACTTTCTACTATTTTTATAGTTTCCAAAGCAATCATGTTAATAGCCTTTATATGGGAAGAATGCCTTGGTGGGGATACCTAAATTTGGGGAACTTCACTAGGTCTATGCTCAGTGTTAAACCCTTGAGTCACATCCTTACCTTTTCCTTTTACATCCTCAGGTTACCCAACCTAGGGTGATTTTGTCAATTCTCTCCACTGAGGCTCAGAAGCTTATCCCTCAATAGGTGGTTCTTGATGGGTAGTCCTAGATGGTCTTGGCAACAAGTGATACTGTAAAGGATGTAACTACCATATTTCTCCTAAAGGCTTATCATCACTAACCAGCCTATGTTCTAAATTTATGTTGTAGTTTTTAACCCTAGACAAGACTTCTTCAAACTTCCTTGCCTTTGTGTAAATACCATCTCCCACACCTAGTTGATGTTTATACTCAATCTTTGGGACCTTCTTATCCTAAATATTGTTAGCCACTCTATCATTAGGGTCCCACATATTAATATCATCTAGTTAGAAATCAAAAGAGTTCTTATGCACCACCATAATCTCCATCTCTTTCTAATCCTTGATTAAAATTCTACTAATGTCTAATGGAAAGGGATGAACTTGAGCTTTCTTATTCTTCTTGCAGTGCCAATCCATTCCCTGTAATGAAATTACTTCAAGAGTTAAGTATAATAGCAGAATTATATCCAAATATGATTGAAATATATCCAAATATATGATAATAGATAATCCACTTTGAGGGGAAACCTCCACAAGCTTCAATAAGATCAAAATTCACAATATGATGATAAATAATTACCCACTACCTCGTATATCTAGTCTATCTAGGCCATGGTTACTCCATAGGCTGACCTACTAATCAAAACAAAGCATAGATAAATGTAATATAACATCAAAGAGGGATAATTAAGCCACAAGTTGGCTAATACTATCCTCATACATGTGATAGGTTAGGGGCATAGCATGCCCTTCCCCTTCAAACCAACATTGTCCTCAACATTGAACAACTCTAGATGTTGTTGTAGAAAATCTTCACCTTACCAAGTTGCATCTTCACTACTCTGGTTTTTCCACTTGATCAAATATTCCCTAATCTCTCTAGTTCTCAACCTCTTAGTACGTGTTTGGAGGATCTTCTCTGGTTCCAAAATGACTCATCCTTCTTCATCTAGTTCTAGGAGCTCTGTCTAGGTGGAAACTTTCTATCCAATGACCTTCTTCAAATAAGAAACATGAAATACTAGGTGTATGTGAGATGAATGAGGTAACTCGAGCTTGTAAGCCACACTTCCCATTTTTTTAGAACCTGATAAGGGCCATAATACTTAGGAGCAAGTTTGATCTCCTTTTTCTATTACTTCAAGGACATCTGCGTGTAAGGTTGCAAACAAATAAATAACCAGTCACTTACCTCAAAATTTTGCTCACTACGGTGTTGATCTACTTGCTGCTTCATCCTATTTTGTGCTAAGGCCAAATTCTCTCTCAAACTAGCCAAAACCTCTTGTTGATGTTGAATGTGCTCTTCCACATCTCAAACCTTGGTGTGCACCTTTAATGAAGAAGTGATGGAAGGTGGATGGTAACCATATAGTTCTAGAAATGGAGACATTTAAGAAGAGATATGGAAAGATGTGTTATACCACCATTCTGTAAGTGGTAGCCATTTAACCCAATGTTCTTGTTTATCTGATACAAAACAATGGAGATACCCCTCTAAAGATTTGTTAACCACTTCAGTTTGTCCATCAGATTGGGGGTGGTAAGATGAGCTATGAGCTAGCTGAGTACCCAAACAAGAAAATAGTTCAGTCTAGAAATTACTAGTGAAACTAGGATCATGATCACTTACAATTATTTTTGGGGTTCCATGTAATTTGAGAAATGCTTCCTTAAAAATAGCCGCTACTATACTTGCTGAAAATGGGTGTGAGAGAGCACAAAAATGGGCATATTTTTTAAGCCTATCCACAATGACTAAAATAACATTCTTACCTTCAGAACAAGGCAAGCCAGTGATGAAATCCATGGAAACCTCCTCCCACCTTTGACTAGAAATTGCTAACAGTTGTAACATACTTGGGGTCTTAACTATTTCACCTTTATTCTATTGACATATCAAGCATTCTTCCACAAAATTTTGTACATCTCCCTTGAGTCCTTTCCAAAATAATTCTTTCTTAATTCTATGATAAGTTTTCAAGAACCCTGAGTGTCCCCCAATTGGAGATGCATGCATCTCTGCAAGAATCTTATGCTTAAGCTCTGAATTTTTGCATAAGTATAACCTACCCTTATACCATAGGACATTACCTTTCCATTCAAATTTGTCAAAGGATAAATTACCTTGCTGGAGATCTTAAATCAGAACCTGTGTATCCTTGTCTTGCTCCCATTCTAACCTAGCTTCATCCACCCAATCTACTTTCAACATGGGCATTACACAAAGTAATGCTTATGTGGATGCATCCCATCTGGATAGTGCATCTACTACTACATTATCTTTACCCTTCTTGTAGATGACATCAAAATCATAACCCAACATTTTGTTTACCCATTTTTGTTGTTCCTCAGATGATAATCTTTGCTTCAAAAAGTATTTGAGACTATCATGATCTGTTTTCACCTTAAAGTGTCTACCCATCAGATAAGGCCTCCATTGTTTAACTGCATGAAGAATAGCCATCATGTCTTTCTCATAGATAGGTTTTTGTAGATTCTTACCTTTGAATTGATGACTTTCAAATGTAATGGGTCTTCCTTCCTTCATTATTACTACCCCCAATATGGATCCAGAAGCATCACATTTAATAGTGAATGTCTTTGAGAAGTCTGGAGTAGCCAAAAATGGAGTGGTACACATAGTTACTTTTAGTTTCTCAAATGCTTTGTTGGCATCATCATTCCAATGGAAAGCATCCTTCTTTAGCAATGCAGTGAGTGGAGTTGTTATGCTACCATAACCTTTCACAAATCTTCTATAGTAACTTGTTAGTCTAAGGAACCCTCAAAGGTTTTTGAGAGTTTTTGGCATGGGCCATTCCATTATCACTTTGATCTTTTGGGGATCAACTTTGGCACCTTCATGGGAAATAATGTGACCGAGGTACTCTACCTCCTGTACTCCAAAAGCACATTTAGATGGCTTCACATAAAATTGGTGCTTCTCTAAAACTATCAACACTTGTTTCACATGTTTTAGATGTGCTTCCCATGTCTGACTATAAATCAATATGTCATCAAAGAAAACTAGCACAAATTTCCTGAAAAAAGGCCTAAAAATAGTGTTCATCAAGCTCTAAAAAGTAGATGGTGCATTTGTAAGACCAAAGGGCATTACCAAAAACTCATAATGGCCCTCGTGTGTTCTAAAAGTAGTTTTATGAACATCTTCATCCTTGATTCTAATTTGATGGTACCCCAAGCAAAGATCCAATTTTGTGAAATAATTAGCACCATGCAACTCATCAAGTAAATCATCAATTACTAGAATAGGAAATTTATCTTTGATGGTTTACTTGTTGAGTTCCCTATAATCTGGGCACATCCTCCATGTGTCATCCTTCTTCTGTACCATGACCACTGGTGATGAATATGCACTTTGGCTATGCTTGATGATCCCTGCCTCTATTATCTCATGGATCATCTTTTCAATTTCACTCTTTTGTGCATATGGATATCTATATGGTTTGATATTTGGTGGTTGACTACCTGGAATTAGTTGAATGGCATGATCATGTTCTCTTTTTGGTGGTAGTCCTTCTGGCATGGCCCCAAAAATAGATGAGTGGTCCTCAAGAATTATCTATAGATCAAGATGTGTAAATACCTATGTGGGTTGAACTTATATGGAGCATAATCATGCAATAATTCCCTCAGCCCCCTTTTTTAACATTTTGGTCATCTGATGTGAACTAATCAATTGTGGAGATTTTGCATGTAATCCACATAGTTCAATTTTCTTACCTTTAGAATGAAAGTGCATGAATAGTTCTTGGAAGTTCATCTCAATGGTACCTAAGGTTGTGAGTCATTGGACTCCCAAAATAATGTTTGTGTTACCCATGGGAATAGAAAACATAGGAGAGTCAAGATTGTACCCACCCATAGTAAGCTTAATACTATGGCATTTGCCTAAATAATTAATTTTGCCACCATCTACAATCATGACCTAAAATTTTGGTGTTGGGTAGATGAAATAGTTCAATTGAGTAGCCAACTTATGGTTTATAAAGTTATGTGTGTTCCCTGAATCAATCAACACTGTCACCTTCTATTTCTTGAGAAAACCCACCACCTTAAGAGTTTATGGAGTGTTAATACCTAAAAGTGCATGACAAGAGATTGTAGGTTGAGAATCTTTAGGTACCTCCTCTATATCTTCCTCATCATCATTGGAGGCATCATCTGCTTCTTCATCTTCATTTGGTCCCTCAATGTAGAATAACTTCTTCTCAGCACATCTATGTCCTTTACTCCACTTGCTGTCACAACTGAAACATAATCCTTTTGCACGCTTCTCTTCAATTTGTTGAGGGGTCAATCTAGTAGGTGGAGGAAATATTGGTGATGATATGCTACAATATTTGAAGTGAGTTAATGGATACTTCTTGTTGGCTATGAATTTTTCCTCAACTCTACGTGCCATGTTAATAGAATCATAAATCTTAAGTGGATTAAACATGCGTACCTCATGTTGAATGTGGTCCTTGAGTCCACCCAAAAATAGGTCATTCAAGTTTGCTTTATAAATTATCTCCACACATAAGGACAGGTTCTAAACATGATGAATATAATCCTTGACGGAGCTAGTTTGTCATAATTTTTCCAGTTGGCTGAAGTAATTCTCTATCACACTATTGCCATAGTGTAATTGTAGCTCCTCTATAAAAATTGACCAGGTGACATTGAGAGTCATCTTTTTCTTTTGAGCACACAACCATCAATACCAAATGAATTGATCAGTTTCAAGATACAAGGATGCCATGGTAACATTCTATGCACTTGGAATCTAATGTAGGTCAAAAAAAATCTCCATTTTTTTATCCAATTGAGTGGATCTTTTCCACCAAATTTGTGCATATCCACCTTTGGTAATAGGTTCCTTTGTGGCCATGGAGTTAGATTTGAAGTAGACTGGTTAGGAGAACCACCCTAGTGGGATTATCCAATAGAGTTATCTTGATGATTTGATTGATTAATGTTCAAAATCATAATGATATCTCCCAAATTATCTTGTATGGATTACATATTAGATTGTATGTCTTGCACCTCACTGTAAATGCCTTGCACACTATAGTCAAGCTGGCTCACTTTGTGATCTATGTCAAAAAATCCTAGTATAAAGGGTCTAGTAAATCCCCCTTCTAGCTCCATCTCTTCCCTTTTAGGAGTTTTACCTGTAGTTTCAGCACCCTTTCCTCAGCCCTGAGTTTGTGGACCTGCCATAAAAGGGTTTTACAATGTCGACCCTTATTGGCACTTTTGATCCAACTTTGACCAAGTTATTTTGGAATTATTTCAAACTCAAATCAAAATATACAAATAAAATTACATATCAAAATTTTTCCAATCTTTCCAAAAATGTAAATAACTCAGAAAAATTCTTTGAATTGCGCAATTATAGATCAATTTTATGAAAAACCATAAAATAGAGATAAATTTTTTAAAATAGATCCAAATGAGATAACATTTTAATGGAATATTAATTTGATTATCTCTCACCTATAGTAAAAATTTTGTATATAAATTCACAACCATTTTTTATATATTGCAAAATTTAAAAATTTAGTGTTTCGCCCACAAGATTGCCCAAATTGCAGCTCTAATACCACTTGTAATGAAATTAATTCAAGAATTAAGTATAATATCAGAATTATATCTAAATATGACTGAAATATATCCAAATATATGATAATAGATAAGCCACTTCAAGGGGGCAACCTCCACAAGCTTCAATAAAAGCAGAACTCATAATATGATGATAAATAATTACCCACTACCTCCTATATATAGTCTATCTAGGCCATGGTTACTCCATAGGCCGACCTAATAATCAAAATAAAGCATATATAAATGTAGTATAACATCAAAGAGGGATAATTAAGCCACAAGTTGGCTAATACTATCCTCATACATGTGATAGGTTAGGGGCGTAGCATTCCCTAGATGATTTGAAAAGAAATTCATTTCTTTGAAAGATTATTGGGAACATATATAGGCAATATATATGGTTGGACCATGATTCCCTTTATCCTTATTATAGTGAAATCTAGATAGAACCACACATTCCCTATGGTTTCTACTTGTCTTTTGATTAGAGGATGAAGCTTGGCAATAGGGATACCAATGATTGACTAAAAAATGACTGGGAAAATACCATCACATATGAATTGCATATGATTCCTATATTTTAATATATTTAATTCAGAATAATGATTTGAAATGGTAGATCTACCATTAGGGGACTAATTTTGAATGCTAGGGAAATTAATAGAGGATAGGAGTGAATCCAAGAGGTAAGACATCATAAAGAATTGTTTGTAAGTCTTTCTCTTGATGGTTGTAAATTGTTTGGCCAAGAAGAAACTTATTAAATCTCTAATAGGAGGGTTTAAGTTTTTCTCCAACATGCAATGGACATAAGATACCCAAACCTTACTTAAATAAGTAGTAGAAGAGGCACCAAAGGCTATGTTCAATAAATTCATTGCTACCCTAACACCTTCCATGAATTAGGCAATAGGAATCTCACCATTTGAGGTGCTAAAAACATGGGAACCTTGGAGTAACCAAGATGAGAGCATTGAATCCATGTTTTGGGATTTTTTCTATTTTCTCAATGAAGGGAGATCGACATGAGGAAAAGGGAGCTTATAATAAGTCTCAAAGGCCATGGGAGCTATGCATACAACTTTGTTGATACTTCCTTCATGAATAATCCATTATCCATCTATTCTATAGTCAATGAAAATAGGAACAATAAGATAAATGCAATGCATTACCTCTAGTTTATCAGCCACGTGGTGAAGGTCTACCAGTTGAAATGATACTAGGTCTTTATATCTTTGGTGCACCGTAGCATTCCTCTTTTCTTCCTAAGAAATTGGTTGAAACTCATTTATAAAGAACAATAATTCAAACTAATTTCTGATTCCATGTGCATTCAAGGCTATTAAATCTAATTTTATGTCTCTAAATACTCTTCCTTCACCATCTAAAGTTAGGTAAAGCTCTGCTTTAATTTTCATTTGTTGTGTACCCACTACCATTGATAACACTAAAATGTAGTTGATGAAAACAAATATCTCACTACTAAGGCACTTGCTATGAATTTAGTTCACAAGTATCTCAAGTGTCACATAATCAATTGAATCAACTCTGGCCTTCTTTATAGAGGGTTTAGGGTTTTTGGATTTAATGACCAAAACATCCAACTTTGATCTCATATGTGCCTTAGATATGATGGAGCCTTACTATCATGTCTTATGTGTTTTAAATCATGATATATATTTCATTTGGATCCTCCATACTTATGTGGAGCTTATGTGTTAGGGTTTCATGACTTTCACGGTAAATTTCATAAATGCCATTTGAAGAGTGATCATTGGTTTTCAAAATTCCACTTTATTTTGCTTTGAAAAGCTAAATATAGGTCTTTTCATTTCATTGGTTCTTGATCTTTGAGATTATTGATTGTGCCATGTGTTAATCTTGTGAGGCCTTTGAAAAGTCCTCAAATTCATTGCACCATTGGATCAAATCTAGCAAGCAAGCAATCACCATTGGATCTTAGATAGGGATAGATCATTAACTGCATGCTTTTATTTTAAAAGGCTTTGGGCTTGATGCACCATTACACCAAATCCATTAAACAAGCGATCACCATTGAATCCTATAGTATGGTTGCCTTTTAATCAATTAAAAAATCATATAAATCTTAGATTTAAAAACATCATTTAGAATTTTATGTTTAAAAAACACAAAATGACTTAGGCTAAGATCTTTATATACTAAGCTTGTCTTCGTAAAAAGCTAGGAATTTCTTAAAAGGTTTTTTAGAAATGCCCCCTTTGATTAGGCTTTAAAATTTGTCTAAGTTAAATTTGATGGGTTTGGTCACATAAAATACATCCTCATAAAAATTAAATGATGGGAGTGAACCTATCAAATTTAAAATATTAGAATTTTTTTTCCAATGATTGAGTGCCACGCGTAAAGCATTTGAGAGATCTTGAGGCTTCTAGGATTATTTAGTTTAAATTTTATGGGTTTTGTCTCATCAAATATGTCATCATAGATGTCAAATGATGGGTGAAAACCTATCAAATTTAAGACAATAGAATCTTTCTATCTCATGTTAAATTTGATGGGTTTGGTCCCATTAAATACATCCTCACAGATGTCAAATGATGGGAGCAAACCTGTCAATTTTAAGACAATAAAACATTTTTGGCTCATGTTAAATTTGATGGGTTCAATCCCATCAAATATATCCTCATAGATTTCAAATGATGGGAGTGAACTTGTCAATTTTAAGACAGTAAACTTTTTTGGTCCAGTGAATGAGTGTCATGCATATAGCCTTTAGGAAATCCTGAGGCTTTCAGGTCGATGTGCACCATTAGATTAAAACCTATGAGGCAATGTGAACCATCAGATCAAGTCCCAAGTGGTTAACAACTGTTAACATCTTTTTGGGTGTCAAATTTAATTTTCACCATTAGATCAAAACCTTCGAGTAAATGATCACCATTAGATATTTAATAGTCCCATATCATTAATTGTATGTGCTTTTTAAAAGACTTCAAGCTTGTCACACTATCATATCAAAATAAACAAACAAGTGATTACCATTAGATCTATAAAAGATCATAAGATTTAAATTAATACTTGATCATGTATAAATTTTATCCTAAGGTTTTTACATTAATATTTGGTCACGTTTTAAAGAAAAAACATATTTTAAGCTTAATATATTGTTAGACTTAGGATCATTTAATCAAAAGGAAATAAAATTTCCCACTAGTATTTTTCATGAATATTCAAATTTAAACCCCCTTTAGGGTTTTTTCCTTAGGAACTCTATCTTATTCCATAGAACTTGCAACTAATCACCTTGAAGACAATTATTATCAATTTTGAACCATAAAACATAAACATGATCAAATACATCAAAGCACATGTTCCCCTTTTAAAATTGATTTACCTTTAAAATCCAATATAAGATAACTCTTCACATTCAATATAAAATACAAACTTTTTGGAAATAAATATAGGGGTTCTCCTTTCAAAAAATAAATACAAGGGGGTGTTGGTTTTAACAAATGGTGACTCACAGGGGTAACATAGCAATATGTTAGAACACAAGACTCTAGTTTAAACTTATACATGAACTCTATATCCCATTTAGACATATTATCTTTCCTAAATCAACCTTAAATTTAAATAAGCTCCTTATGTATAAAATTTGAACTTATATATTAGAACATAAACATGCAGTGTGTGCTTTGATTCCACATACTATTTGTCATGAAGTTTAGTAAACAACATCTGTATTCATGTTCTTTTGGTCCATTACATTTGATTTTGAGAATTTTAGATATTATGTAAGAATAAAAAATATTATTTCAAGGGAGGCTTTGGCATTACTCTACTACCAACTAGGCATCTATAGCTCCGATAGAGATACCTTTAGTTCCACTCAAGGTATTGCTCCACTACTAGCCAGGCATCTATAGCCCCAATGGAAATTTCCTAAATCACCTTTGCTTTAAAATCTTTTGATTTGACAATAATATTTTTTTTATCATCATATTTTTCTTCCAACAAAGGTTAGGAACCATATTAGTTATGTTTAGGGATTTGATCAAATGTTTTGGCCTTAGGATAATCTCCCTTAATTAAACTTGAGTTCATGACAAGGATATGTTTTAAGTGTAAGTAGTAATATGAGTTAATAAAATAAATTCACGTCATATGCATATGACTCTTCTTAAAACCAAGTTTTAATTTAGAATAAAATTTAAATCTTTTTAGGATATTGAGTTTGTATACCAATCTATACCAATTCCATTGGTTTCTCCACAATACTTTATTATGATTTGATGTTCACCTTTTGTAAAATTCACCCATACTCTCTTGAGAAATTTCCAAATCAATAATAATACCAAAAGATTAAACCATAACCAAGGAATAACACCAAGAAATAAAACAAAACAAAACATAAATAAACAAATATATACAAACCCAATAAAAAAAATAAAGCAAGAGAAGAAACTAACTAGCCTACCTACTCTAACTTTAACAATCTTACACATCTATTCTATGAAGACCCCAAATGGGATAGAAACAAAGTAATGTTTGAGATATTTTCCATTAGTAGGTAGTGTGGACTCTTCTCCTTGGATATCTTTCAACCTAAAAGTATTGTCACCCAAGATTTCTACAATTTGGTATGGGCTAATCCATAAAGGGGTGAATTTACCATGTTTTCCTTTAGGTTCTGATGCTTTATCCCAAAGGATTAGATCTCCCTACCTAAACACCTTTAATTTAGATATTTTATCAAACCATATTTTCATGGTTTATTGGTGCCTACTAAAGTCTATAAATGTCTTTTCTCTACCATCTTCCATTTGAATAATGTCTAATAATTGAGAATTACCAAGTTCCTGATTATCATCCATGTATTCCTGCATGAATGTGAATGTAGGAAAATTAAAGGTTATTTGAAAGATGTGTTCTTGAACATATACCAAAAAAATGGTGAGGACTTTAGAGCTTTTTTTATCCTAATTCAATCTACCCATATTGCAAACTTAAGAAGTTTATGCCATGTTCTAGGTCTATCTTCAGCATATTTTTAAATAGCTTTCATCATATTTTTATTTATGGACTCAAAAACACCATTTGCTTGAGGGTATTTATTGGAATAAAACTTGATTTAAATACCTTTTTCATAATCCCATTCCATCATTTCAATAGAAATGAATTCAGATCCATTGTCACAAACCAAAGAAACTGGGTTTCCAAATCTAGTACAAATATTTTCCTCTAGGAAATTGATCACCTCCTCTGTTATGCATTACTTAGTGGATAATACATTAGTCAACCTAGTAAAATAATCCATATTAGTTATTACATATTTATTACCTTCAAAATAATTATGGTTTATTACTCCTACAAAGTCTAATCCCCATTATGCAAAAGGTTTATCCACCATCACAAGTTATAAAGGCATAGCTACCTTTGGTTCCTTTGTGATAATAATATAGCATGAATGACACTCCCTTACATGATTATAAGCATATTTTAATAGGGTGGGACAATAATATCCATCCCTAATAATCTTGTGAGCTATGGTTCTTTTTAAAGGGTGTCCACTTCCTAACTTCTCATGGAAGGTAGTCATAATCCAAGTTACTTCTTCTTTGGACACACATCTCAAAAAAATTCCCTCAAAGTTATTCATATCCAAGATTCCATTCTTGATGAGGTAATTATATTCTTTGAGCCTCAAGGCTCTCTTTTGTTCTCTTATAAATCTTGGGGGACAAACACCATTGACAAGTAAATGGATAATAGAGTCATACCACTCATTGGGTTGGAAGTTTTGTTGATCTATTTGCATGACATGGCATTTTGGATCAATACTAGTGATTATATGAACTAAACCTTGACATTTCACTAATTTTTATATTTTCATCTCTATATCATATTCTTGTAAAATTTCCATCCACTTGCCTCTCAACATAAGCTTTATAGTTAGATCAGGTAATATGGCATGTACCTTATTTCTAAGGAGGTAATGTCTAAATTTTTTTATTGCCTTTACCAATGCATAAGCTTTATTATCAATCACATAATAATTTACTTATGAATTTTTGAATTTGGTGCTCATAAAATCTATGGGATGATCATTCCCATCAACCTTTTGAGTTAACACTACAGCCATAGTATGCTCAAAAGCAAATGAATAGAAATAGAAATCTTTTGAGAAATCATGAATAATGAGGACTAGAGCTTCAGTTATTTCCTTCTTAATTTCAATAAATGCCTTCTTATATTCTTCATTCCAATAAATTATAGCATCGTTCTTAAGCATATCATTCAAAAGTTTAACAATCTCAGTGAAGCTTGAAATAAACTTCCTCACAAAATTAATCTTGCCAAAGAATGACTTAAGTTATTTTTGGCTATTAGGCAACTTAATTTTATAAATGGCCTCTACTCTATCAAGATCTATATAAATCCCATCTTTTGTAATTATATGTCCCAAAAAGTTTCCTTTAGTGACACAGAATATACTTTTTTGGGGGTTAAGAGATACACCATACTTTTTGTATTTATCAAATACTTGTCTCAAATGTATGAAATGTTCCTCTCTATTTCTAGAAAATACTATAAGATCATCCATATATATGATGATACACTTTCCCACTAAACCTTGGAAATCATGGTCCATGGCCTTTTGAAAAGTTCCCCCTGCATTAATTAATCCAAAAGGCATTTTCTTATAAGCATATGTTCCCCATTTAGTATTAAAATCTATTTTTATCCTATCCTATAGAGAAATAAGCACCTAATTATATCCAAAAAATCCATTTTAAAAGGACATCATGGAAGATCCTAAAATATTTTGGATAACCTAGTCTAGAGAAGGTAAAGGATAATTATCCTTTTCAGATGATCTATTCAGATTCCTAAAATCTATGCACAATCTTATTTCTCTATCCTTTTTTTTATTGGGACTAATTTTACCACCCAAGTGGAATGTATAATAGGAATCACTATCCTTGCATTTAATAGCTTCTTAACTTCTTTAAAAATCATGGGTTCTAAAATAGGGTTGACTAGCCTTTGCTTCTATCTAAAAGGTTTATAACCTTCATAAAGAGGTATAGTATGAGTAATGACCCTTGGATCAATTTTTTTTTCAATATTTATAAGAACAAGATATTACATCCTTGTATTTTGTAAGAAACTCTCTATCTTTTCTATTTTCCATTTTAGTGCAAGCCTTCCCTATATTCACCATTTAGGGCTGATCATGTGGACCAAGGTTCATCACATGATAATCTCTACCATTTACCTTTGGTTGTTTAGTTTCCTTAGAAATATTTTCAATATAAAATAATATTTCCAATGAAATCATCCCTTTAGGTATCTTATTGTCACATAATTTAATGATTTTATCATTAAGTTCCTTCTCATGAGAAGTTTCATCAATTTCATTAATAATTTGAGCTTCAAAAGCACTAGAATTAGTTAATAAATCTATGATTTGGTTATCATCATTGAAAACTTGGAAATGATTTACATTATCAAGAACTAAAGGACATGGTATTAGCTTAATACTAATGCTTTGATAATCATGATTACGCATGAGGTTAGCTAGAACATAGGCAAGCTCATAAATAAATTTATTTTCTTCTCTTAGAACAACTAAGATATTGAAGGCATCAAAAGATTTGATCTAGTCCCAAACCTAAACTTATATCTTTTTAAGTAAGAAAATTTACACTAGTATTTACTCCTCACTTGGTTAACCACAAGTTCAAATTATCCATAGAGAAGGAGATCCTTTACTCTATGTTTAATGGAAAAATGCAATCCAAGTATGAGAGCCACATACTCAACAAAATTAGTAGTGCAAGGAAATTGTAATTTATAAGCTGTATGGTATTGCTTTTTTAAAGGATCTATCAATAAAATACCATCTCTTGATCCTAATTTTCACTTTTCACCATCAATGTATAACTTCCACAAACCAAAAATTTGAGGAGAACTCTTATAAACTAGTTATTTTCTAATTTCCAAAGTGAAAACTCTCAAATTAGAATATAGGAAATTTACCCTTTCATTAACAACGTTATATTCTGTTATCATGTGTTTCATTAGAGCTTCCCTTTCCAATCTTATTTTGTTTGGCACACCTCTCCAAGGAAGCCATAAGTGTCAAAAATCAATAGACATATAGCCATTTAAAGCCTTAGTCCATTTTATACTCAAAAGAAATCCATAAGCACTAGGTATTTCTACCACTTTGATATCAATGAATTATTGAACCCCAGGTTCACTAGCCAGATGTATATGCACATTAAATAATTCTCATATACCCTTAACTCTATATTTATCCAATTGAGTGATTACCTTGTCAGACTTGATTGGAGTTGACTTGAGTTGTTCACATATCCCAACAGGCATAATGTTAGTTGAAGCTCTAGAATCTAGAAGACAATTATGAACATTCTTCCCAAATATCTTGACTGTTAGTAAAAAAGGTGGAGACTCTGATTTGATTACTTGAGTAATTACATTTGCAATATCATTCTTAGGGAGATTACCAAATTTCTTGGACAAATATTCCAAAAATAAGTCTCTTTGTTCTATAATCTAAGTTAGTTCATGCAGAGTGATATTGGCTTTAAGCTTTTTCATATCTTCCACAATATTGTATTCAACTTTTCTTGGATCATCAACATTTAGCTTAGAAGAAATTCATCTAGGGGGTTCAGAATTATTCTTTGATATAGTTTCTGGAGAGGTTACATAATTGTTAGGAGGGGTAGAAGTAGTCAATGGTTTTTATTGTTCCCTATTTCTTAGAGGATGTCTTCCAAACCTGAGGAATTTTTTTAGGCTCATTATCCTCTTGAAAAGGGAATTGAAAATTTTCCACCATATGCACTTGGTTAGATGGTTAAGATTTAAAAGAATTTGTAGTAACATCTTTGTTTGGAACCACTTTAAATATGTCAAGTTCTTCTTGAAAAGCTTTACAAAACTCAATGCAATCAATCTCACCATGCTTGGAAGTAGCTTGCACCCTATAATAATCTAGTAAGGTAATATTAGTGAGGTTTATATCCATATTTTTTCTATAGGAAGGCTCATTAGCTTTTGTTATTGTAGAAAATGTCATTATGAAACCTATTCCTAAGCCTATTAAACTTTTGAAAAGTGAAGTTCCTTCCAGAATTGTCATTAGCATTACCAACTTATTTTTACAATTGCATAAAATCAGTTTTATACCATTTTCAATATAGACTCATTCTCATTTTTTGGAACCTCAATATTTTGACCTTGGTTAATGTTACTGTAATTGATAGGCACTAAAGCCTTCTTGTCATTATCATGAGATCCATTGGTAAGTTGATGGCTTAAGAAACCTAAATTTTGATCAGAGGCAACATGACTAGTAAGAAACACATTCAAAACAAAAATTTGGTTTAATGATGGAGTATTTTGGTTAATATTTGGGAAAAGGTTTAATGCAGGCATTTGAGGATTAACATTTGGGATAGAATAAGCCATTTCTCTTTAGGGTTGCATTTGGTCACTAATAACCACTAATTTTGAATAGGCTTGAGCCAATGTGATAGAAAGTATAAGGGATCTCTTTAAAAACATAAAAGTCATGGGGTCAACATCTTTATAAACCTCTAAAACTACAGCTTTGTTAGGTTTATATGGATCCATGGTCTGACTAAACATCTTTTGGAACCTAGCATTAAAGGACCTACTAGATTAACTATTATCTCTCTTAATAGTTGTAAATTGATGATATATGACACAAGGGCTTATGATCTTTCCAAATTGATAAATAAAAATAGATTCAAAGTTATTCCATGAGATGTTAAAATTATTAGGTAGATTAAGGAACCATTCATATGAAACATCTTTGAATGTAAATGGGAACAGCCTACAAGCTACACCTTCATGAATAACATTTAATAATCTTAATGTATCTTTGAGATATTTAACATGTTCTTTAGCAGTCGTAATACTAGTTGGAATAAATATTGGCAAATATTTTTTAGGATTATGTGGTAAATCATGAACCACACATGGTATATTGATATGGTAACTTCCAAGCTATGACATGCTTGGATGAAGATCAAATACAAAAATCCATTGCAAAGGTGATGATGGTAAAGATTTAAAATACCTACATCTTCCTCTATCTTTTCTAGTCCTACGAATTTTGAGTTCGAGCAAGGGTTCTCTAGTCTTTGAATGTGACCTAGTCCTAATCCTTGGTAATTCCAACATAAAGATTAAGGATCCTATTTTAAAACATGGTGTAACACATTAATTTCCAAAGAATAACAAATAATATGCACACTAAGCTTAATTTACAAAAAATTGATCATAAGAGGACAAAGGACATCAATCTTTAACTAAATAAGTTCAAAGACGTATCGAATTATGCAAAGATGACCAATTTTTATAACTTATGACTCAAATAAACCTCTTATTGTCAAATAATTGTAAATTTTAAACAAAATAAGCCATCTTAACTCTAAATACTAATAAATTCTTAGCAACAAAAGCCATATTTCCACAAAGGTCACAAATCTCTACATAATTAATGCTAAAAGAAACATAATCATGTAAAATGTAGATATATTTTGACCAAATACACTCAAAATATATTAAATATCTTTAATGAGACCCTCTTAGGGCTAGTGGAGCTTCTCTTGTTGATGCTTGAAACTATACCATAGGTTCTCTTAGTGTTGAAGAACACTTCTCATTTTAGGATTCTGAGAATCCATGGACTCAGTTGCAGTTTGTGACTATTAAGTGATTGTCTATGGTGAAATAGAAGTAAAGTATGAAAACTATCCACAATATTTATTTGATTTAGTGGTTGGGAGCCACCAGGGTCTACACAATTTGAATACTTAGTAATTTTAAGTACTCAAAATTTAAACTAAATAATTATTAATAATGATCTTTAAGCTAGAGTGAGTTTTGATTAAAAAAATAAGAAAAAGGAAGGGTAAGGAAGAGACATGATTTCAAGTTTTCATATCAAATATTATGACAAAATTCAAATTATCTTGAGTACACATTAAACCAATTTATGTTATAAAATAGCATAAGCTCAAATTACATCACAAATTAGGCAAGATTCAGAGGACAAGTATGAATTATAAGTAAGAAACAAGTTTACTTTAACATTTTTCTATTATAATTTGAATAACATAAGTACATCCAAATGTAGAGCAAATAAAATGAAGCATACTTGAAATATTTATAATTAATCTAGCATTCAACACAAATTAACTACCATATGACAAAGAATATGACTCAAAAAAAGAAGAATCATTCAAATTCAACATGAATTTCCACAATTGAGAGATAGCATAGACATTTAACAAAACTATCCAGATAATCTTTTTACAATTCCTTAGTTGTATCAAATTCTCCTGGTATCAATTGCTCAAAATATCTCCTACAAATGGTAACCATCTACCTATTTATAAGAAACATAGGTGGTTAACTAGTTAACTTTCAAAATATACACATTTGAATAAAGACAATTGTCCTTAATATAAAGATACAATGTGGAAGGTCAGATGTCAATGTGACAAGAAAGAGTATATGCTAACAAAGTAACATATACTTTACAAAAATAAAATTCTCTTAATAATTTCATTGGTGGGCCCTTCAGTTAGCCCTATCTAAGGAAGTATTTTACCTTGGTGTATTTTTCTGTGATCATCTCAAAATCCACTTAGGCTTCATTAGAAAATCTTCTTATTTATCTACTAACTTGTCAAATTCACTATTTGCCTAAGATACAAGTTCCTTGATACATTATGCTTCTATAATTTGCTTCCCTACAAAAATAATGGTATCAAGGGTCTTCTAGTTATCTTTAGCTAAATTACCTTTGCTATCTTTGATGCTTTGAATGTGAGTACCAACCCTCTACTTAAATTCTTCATCATCAATGAAGCCTATAGTAGTGCTTTGAGAAAGGTTATCTAATAAATTCCACAAAAGTTTCTCAATCTAGTTTACCAAGTCTATGTCTCTTTTGATGAAGTCATTAACAACATTTCTCTAGGTGATCAAATCCTCTTATTTATCTATCAGAACTACCACAAAGATGTCTAGATGTCTAAATTTGATAATCTTGAAGTCTAATAATTACTTTGTCTTATGCACCTTGATGAGCTCCTCCTTCTAAGCTTAAAAATTTGCCACTAGGTGATTAAGGCTTGTGCCATCTCATCTTGATGGTTTAAAGTACTCAATATAAGCTTGATGCTTTTCAAATTCTCAAATACATCCATCAGATATTTATTCAATGCTTGTAATACATCCTTAGGAATTGAAAGGAAAACCTGAGCTTCTAAGTCTTATTTTTATTTCTCTAAGTTGAGAATATTTTGCTTCATTCCTTGAACTCTAGCCAAGGTCATTATTGACTGGGCTATTACCACACTAGTTACATATTCTTAAAAAATAGCATGCTCCCTTACTACCTACCCTAGAATAGGATTTAATCCTAAAAATGGTTCCACCTTCTAAAAGGTGAACTCCTCAGTATCAACAATAATTTTCTTAGTCTCTACTCTCTCAAGAGTTGATGTATCTGGATTAAATTAGACCTGAGGGTCAAATTCTTTCACCTATGGTTTTTAAATAATCTCTATATTTGAACTCCCTGAGACTCTTAGGGTACTAACCCATTGGCTTTCCTTATTTTTAAAATTTTGGATGCTTCTCTTTGATTTTTTGTCCAATATATCCTGAACCCAAGGCTGGACGTTATCCTCAACACCTATGTCCACTCGAGTCAAAGCCAGTGAAGGAGAAAGAGATGGGATTTTTTACAACTTCCCATAAATAAAAAAATTAGGAATGGCTAGTCCATAAATAGGATTATCATCAATGAAAAGGTTTATTTCACTAGTAGGGTGAGTGAAAGTTAACCTAGGCCTCTTTCTTGGAGCTAGAGGATCTAAGGCTAATTCGGCTTGTCTCTTTCCACTACCCAATGGAACTAATTCCTTGCCTGTTTCCTCAGATGGGTCTTCTTCCTTATCCAAACCATAATAATCTATGATATTAATAAGGACACTTTCTACTATTTCTCCAGTTTCCAAAGTAATCATACTAATAACCTTTATTGGGGAAGAAGACCTTGGTGGGGAGGCCTAAATTTAGGGACCTTCACTAGGTCTATGCTTAATACTAGACCCTTGAATCACATCCTTACCTTTTCCTTTTACATCCTCAAGTTACCCAACCTAGGGTGATTTTGTCAATTCTCTCCATTGAGGCTTAGAATATTGTCCCTCAATAGGTGGTTCTTGATGTGTAGTCCTAGATGCTCCTAGCAGCAAGTGATACTATAAAGGATGTAACTACCATATTTCTCCTAAAGGCTTATTATCCTTGACTAGCCTATGTTCTAAATTTATGTTGTATTTTTTAACCCCAGATAGGACTTCTTTAAATTTCCTTGCCTTTGTGTAAATGCCATCTCCCACACTTGGTTGATGTTTAACTCAGTCTTTGGGACCTTTTTATCTAGAATATGGTTAGCCACTCTATCATTCGGGTCCCACATATTAAGATCATCCATATGGAAATAAAAAGAGTTACTATGCACCACCATAATCTTCAGTTATTTCCAATCCTTGATTACAATTCTACCAATATCCAGTGGAAAGGGATGAACTCAAGCTTTCTTGTTCTTCTTGCAATGCCAATCCATTCCCTAGATGATTTGACAAGCAATTTCTTTCTCTGCAAGCTTACTGGGAACATATATAGGTAATCTATATGGTTGGACCATGATTCCCTCTATCCTTATTACAGTGCAATCTAGATAGAAGCATACATCCCCCATGGTATCTACTTGTATTTTGATTAGAGGATGATGCTTGGGCATAGGGATACTAGTGATTTCCTCAAAAATGACTGGGAAGATATCATCACATATGAATTTCATGTGATTCATGTATTTGAATATATGTAATTTGGAATAATGATGGGAAATGGTAGATCTATAATTAGGGGACCAATTTCAAATGTCAGGGAAAATTATAGAGGCTAAGAGTGAATCTAAGAGGTAAGACATCATAAAGAATTGCTTGGAAGTCTTTCTCTTGATGGTTGTAAATTGTTTGGCCAAGAAATAACTTATTAAGTATCCAATAGGAGGGGTTGAGTTTTTATCCAACATGAAATGGACATAAGATACCTAAACCTCACTTAAATAAGTATTATAAAAGGCACCAAAGGCTCTATTCAATAAAGTCATAGCTACCCTAACGCCTTCCTTGAATTGGGCAATAGGAATCTCACCATTTGACATCTTGAAAAGATAGGAACCTTGGATTAACCAAGGTGAGAGGACTGAATCTAGGTTTTGGGAATTTGTCCATTATCTCAAGGAAGGTATATCAACATGAGGAAAAGGGAACTTATAATAAGTATCAAAGGCCATGGGAGCTATGTATGTAACTTTGTTGATACTTCCTTCATGGATAGTTTATTCTCCATCTATTATGTAGTCAACCAAAAATGGTTGAAACTCCTCTATCAATAAGAATAATTGGAAATAATTTATGATCCCATGCACATTCAAGGATGTTAAATATAATTCTATGTCTCGAAAGACCCTTCCTTCACCATCTGAAGTTAGGTAAAGCTCTGCTTCAATTTTCATTTGTTGTCTGCCTACTGCCATTGATAACACTAAATTATAGTTGATGAAAACAAAGATCTCACTAAGGCACTTGATCTTAATTTAGTTCATAATTATCTCAAGTGTCACATAATCAATTGAATCTAATCTAGCCTTCTTTATAGAGGGTTCAGGGTTGTTGGCTTTAATGACCAAAAAATCGATCTTTGATCTCATACATGCCTTATATATGATGGAACCTTACTATCATGTCTTCCTTGTTTTCAATCATGATATATATTTCATTTGGAACCTCCATACTTATGTGGAGATTATGTGGTAGGGTTTCATGCCTTTCATGGTATATTTCATAAATTCCATTTGAAGAGTGACCATTGGTTTTCAAAATCCCACTTTATTTTACTTTGAGAAGCTAAATCTAGGTCCTTACATTTCATTGGTTATTGATCTTTGAGCTTATTGATTCTGCTATGTGTCAAGCTCATGAGGTATTTAAAAATTCCTCAACTTCATCACACTATTGGATCAAATATAGAAATAAAATGATTACCATTAGATCTTATCTAGGGCCAGATCATTAACCACTATTAGATCAAATCCAGTGAACGAGCGATCACTGTTGGATCCTAAAATATGCTTAACTTTTAATTAGTTACATGATCATATAAATATTAGGTTTAAAAATGTCATTTCAAATTTTATGTTTAAAAAACACAAAATGACTTAGGCTAAGATCTTTATATACTAGGCTTGTCTTCATAAAAAGCTAGGATTTCTTAAAAGGTTTTTTAGAAATGCCCCCTTTAATTAGGCTTTAAAATTTGTCTAAGTTAAATTTTAAGGGTTTGGTCATGTCAAAACATCCTCATAGATGTCAAATTATAGGAACAAACCTATCAAAGTTAAAATAGTAGTATTTTTTGGTCCAATGATTGAGTGCCATGCATAAAACCTTCAAGAGATCCTAAGGATTTTGAGATTGTTTAGTTTAAATTTGATGGGTTCGGTCCCATCAAATACATCCTTGTAGACATCAAATGATGGGGGAAAACCTATCAAATTTAATATAATAGAATATTTCTATCTCATACTAAATTTGACAGGTTTGGTCCCATCAAATACGTCTTCATAGACGTCAAATGATGGGATAAAACCTATCAATTTTAAGACAATAAATCTTTCTATCTCATGTTAAATTTTATGGGTTTAGTCCCATCAAATATGTCCTCCTAGATGTTAAATGATGGGAGTAAACCTATCAATTTTAAGATAATAAAATTTTTTGGTCTAATGAATGAGTGCCATGCATAAAGCCATTGAGAGATCTTGAGGCTTCTAGGTTGATGCACACTATTAGATTAAAACCTCCAAGGCAATGTGAACCAATAGATCAAGTCTTGAGTGGTTAAAAACTATTAACATCCTTTTGGGTTTCAGATTTAATTCACACCATTATATTGAAACCTCTAAGCAAATGATCATTTTTAGATATTTACTAGGCCCAAATCATTAATTGAATGTCTTTTTTAAAAGACTTTGGGCTTGTCACATCGTCAGATCAAAATTTAAAAAAAAAGTGATTATCATTAGATCTGTAAAATAGCATTATCTTTAAATTAATACATGATCATGTATAAATTTTATCCTAAGGTTTTATATTAATATTCGATCATGTTTTAAAGAAAAAACATATTTGAAGCTTAATATAAAGTTAGACTTACGATCATTTAATCAAAAGGAAATAAAATTTCCCACCAGTATTTTCCATGAATATTCAAATTCAAACCCCCTTTAGGGTTTGTTCCTTAGGAACCCTAGATTCTTCCATGGAACCTACAACTAATCACCTTGAAGACAATTATTAGCAATTCTAAACTCTGAAACATAAACATGATCAAATACATCAAAGCACATGTTACCTTTTTAAAATTGATTTGCCTTTAAAATCCAAGATAAGACAACTCTTCACATTAAATCTAGAATATATACTTTTTGGAAACAAATACAAGGGTCATCCTTTCAAAAAATAAAGATAGGGGGTGTTAGTCTCAATTACATGTTCATGAAACTTGCTTGTAGGCGCCTATAAATAGGGTTTTGAACTAGTTTTACCTTGTTTGGAGGATTTTGAGCACTATTATATTCCTTGATTTAATTTTAAGGATTTAATATGATGAGGGGACCCATTTAAACTCTATCTTGTGTTTTAAGACCAATGATAGACTCTACAACTCAAAGGAAGACTTCTTGAAAACCTGTAACTTCATATCATCCCCCATGTTTGAGGGATTTTATGCCTTGTATTTCCTATAAAGACAAAAAAAAAAGCTTGTTACACCTTGTAGGTGATTTAATAATGGTTTTATATCTAGGTTCCACGCATGAAAATTCTACACCTACTACAACTTGTGTATATAATCCTAAACTTGCAATCTCTAGGCCTACAACCTATTGTTCATGGCTTGTATTAATTAGGATCTTCCTTGAAACTTATTTTTTCTTTCATTAATGAAAATAATCTCCATTTAAGG
>JARHVA010002119.1:665000-710000 GCA_037957365.1 Torreya grandis | reverse complement strand
ACCACATAGAATAGAAATCTACACCATATCCATTCTCTCATCCCCTACTCATATCCATCTGCACCATCCTCTTTGATGATACCCTCCCTCGATCATAGTCAGGAGGGTGGACTCCATCTTGCATCTACCTTAGTATGGTTGAATAGTAGTTAGACCAAATCATGGCATAATCATAATAAACTATTATTAAAAAAAAAAAAAAAAAACTATATAATCATGATCAAAATGTATCATAACCAAATATAAATAACTAACTACCAATTAGCTATCATGATAAAAAATAATAAATAATGTACATAATCAACATACTAATAATCTATTTTATTAACACATCAATTAAACCAATCACTAACCACATAATCAGTAATAAACATATTAATAAGTCTAGATTAAAATGAGGATGTAATATCCTTCCCTCCTAAAACTTGTCATCATTATGATGACACTTATTTCAATAAAAGTTTTAAAATAAAACAATGTTTACCATAAAATAAACATAATATCCAATAAATTACTAAGTAAAAAAATGAAAAAAAACTTATGAAACTCTTCATAATATTACCAAGTATCACTATCTTTATAATATTGGTCCCACTAGACCTTGCACTATGACACTTATATGTTACATAAACTATGTTTAGGAGTGTTAATTATTTTGGCTAGTTTTACTATGACTACCCCAAGATCCAAAATGTGTAAAGCATTCCAATCCAATGGATGAGAAGGAAAAATAACATAATTTTTAATATAGGACACATGGAAAACATTATATATGAGTGCTAAATTTGGTGGAAAAATAAGCCTATATGCCACATGATTGATAACTTCCAAGACCTAAAAGTGTCACATCCTAATTTATCTCTAAGATGAATAACCTTTTGATCTATGGATTTTTATGGTTGTTAGTTGATTAATTACTTTTTGATTAAGTTGTATTTCATATGTTGGTTATGGGATAGTTGTATGATGTTTTATTTACATGATTTATTTGCTATGAGATTAGTTGTACTTTTATATTTTATACATTATGATCATATTTATTAGTTTATACAATAATATTTTATGAATATATTTATATTTTAGGATAAAAACCTTCATTGATTGTGAGTTGGATATAGGAAAGATCTTTTCCTCAAAGTGTGATGGAAGGAGGGCATCATCAGAGAGGATGGTGCAGATGGAGGCATTGGGAGATGATAGAGAGGAAAACTAGAAACCCATGCACACACCATAGTATATTAACATGATTTATTTTTATTGTTGAGTTAGATAGTTGTAGTATGTTTTGATTTTTATTAAATATATCTATGGTGATTTTTTTTTTGTTGATCTTGTTGATTTCACTAATCTGGTAATCTTACATATCCTATCTTGTATGATGTTATTACTTAGTTGTTTGAATGAATATGTACCTATCTTGTTGTGACCTACCAATGTATTGAACATATCTAAATTTTTTATTTGGATTCATAACTATAGGTATTTTAATTGATCAAGTTATTAAATGACTATCATAAGTAGAGGATTATTATTTTTATAATGATTATGTATCCAAATCAATATAAGTACTCTAATTGTTAAATAATTAGAGGAAACATCATTTTTTTAACTCAGTGTTGACTAAGGTTTTAATGTGCTCACTATATTAAATAATGATATGACTAGATGAAGTCACAATATTAATCAATGAGTTTATAACTTATTGGGGAGGTTTGTGATTTGTTGAACTAAATTTAGAAAATATAATGTTGTTTGACTTATTAATATTATCAATGGTATTTTAAATAAAAATATACTATATCAATCTTGTCATATGTAATAATATTATTTATTGGACTTTTCATTTAGTTGACATTACATGGAATCATAATGTTTGATGATTTTTATAAATTTGATTGCATAGATGTTTATCGGGGTCAATGAGTATGCATATGTTAAAGGATTATATAATGATTACTTTAATTGTTAATGATGGAACAATCAAGATTATTAAGGTTTATAATCTATTTTGACTCGAGTTAATAATCATTTAAACAAAACTATTAAATGATTTTAGAAGGAGTCTACATGAGAAAATGGTGGTGGATTGTTTGTTCAGTTGAGTTGTTCATGACATGCATTGTTTCATTCATTACTATGCCAAGAAATTAGGAGAAATTCATGTGGTCAATAAGGGCATACAGGAGAATAAAATAAAGGTGTTATAGGCCTATGAGAGCAAGTAATGCATAGGCATAGTAGGATAAGTAGAACAAGGGATTTCAAGATGAGAGGAGATTACAAATTTATTTTCCTTGGCATTATAATTATCTTTTACAAGTTGGTGATGTAATTTAAATTTTTATTTGATAGTTTGATGGATTTTAGAAATGAAATGAGTAAAGGGTTTACTAGTTTCAATTGATTTTGAAATTTTAAAAAAATGGGCTAATGTAGGGCCTTATGGATGGCTCAACCATCCATAGAACCCTACATCTAACCCAAAGTAACCCTAAATAGAATATCTAGAACTATATGATTTTTCCATGATTATTTTACCAACATGAAAGATCTATGTTAATACCTATTTCAAATTTGTAAACCCTATCAATTCATTATATGGTTATTTCATTTAATGTTTATTTATAACTATATTAGGTAGGTCTTAGACTCAGTATTAGATGTCAAACCAATTTGGGGATATAAGCATTACTACTCAAACATAGATAGAATTATGTATTGAATATGAGGGATTCAGCTATGTATATACCTAACTTGGAATTTGGGTAAGGATGTTATAGGATTTTATAAAAATTATGACTATATAGGAAAATGCATATACATAGGTATATATATGTATACCCAAGATTTAATGACCCAATTATATATATATATATATATATATATATATATATATATATATATATATATATATATATTCAAAGGTTAAGGATTTTTTGGTAAATTCTATGGGTATTAGTTTTGAATGGATTTATGAATTATGTGTTATGGGATATATACTAAATCTTTGTTATTAAATCTTGTAGCATACATAATTTAATATATATAGAATTAGGTTTAATTCTTTCCAAGCCATAAATATATAAAAATTATGAAACCTAGTAATGAGCCTATGGTAGATAATTATTTGGGTAGAAGTATATATAGTTGGATGTGTATTCAGATTAATGTATAGGTATATATATTTACAAGTTGATTATTAAAAATTAGACTAAAGAGTGAAACACTTTAATCATTGACATAGATGAAATGTATATTGTAAAGGAGTTTTATTTTCAATTTGGGGTAAAATGTATAAATGATAAGATTGAGTTCAATAGTGGAATGGTTATCTTATTCTGTTTATGTATTATATATACTTAAATTTGTTTTTAAACTATGAGTCAGAGCCTCACTTAAATTATATTAGGTTTTGAGTATTCAATTTAATAGTATATTGTATGAGGAGTATAAATGTGGTCAAGGATTGTGTTATATTCTCACAGAATTCTCAATATTTTTACATAGTCAGTTGAGTATATAATATTTGATCATTAAATGAAAGAAATTTGAATAGGTCTATGATTTGATTGATTTATGTATTTTTAAATAATAGAATTGGTAAATCATTATTTGAATAAGTTTGAATTGATAATCATGTATATCCTATGCATTTATAGTCAAAACAATTAAATTGAGAATTATTTGGTATATTAACGGTTTGTGATAAATTATTATAGTTTGATTTCATACCTATAGTATATCTGAGATACTATAAGATCATGGATAGTGGATTGTCTACTTACAGTAACATATACATTATCATATTAGTGACTGTATGGAAATTTATATGTACACCTGAGAGTTTAAAAATTGTACATATATACATGGTATAAACATATGATTTGTTAAATATGTTATAAATCTAAGAATGGATATACCATATTTAAATGTACATAACATGTTGTATGCTTGTAAAAATTATTATATAGCAAGGTAATATGGGTGAGTTTTTATGTATTTAATGTTTAATTAAAGAACTAAAATAATGTATTTAAATTATTTAAATACGAATCATATTAAGTTTTTTATATGATTGGCTTATTGTTATTTTTGTGGAATATGAACAAATAAATAAGCTGTGATTAATGTTATATTTTGTGGATGAAATAAACTTTTAAGTTACATATTGATATTGGGTAACTTATAGTCTAGATATAATTTAGAATCAGATGGTACATTTATATTGAGGACTGTTTATGATTTTATTTATTGTTATGTAATAAATAAGATGATATTAGATTCATTTCATTACATTTGATGGGCTAAATGTATGTATTTGATATTTTTGTACTTAGCATATTTTATATCTATTAATAGGGAATATTTTGATTGAATCTATTGGTTTTTATATTATTATATAATTAATCAAAGCTTACATTTGTGACACTAAATAAGTACTAGATGGATTCTAATGGCTTAATTAAAACCATCAATGCAAGATGATGTGTAATATGATTTAATGGTGTCTATGAAATTGATTGATATTAGAGATCATTAACTATTTGAAAAAATTGGTAAAATTAATGTTTATAGTTAAACATTGTCATTTTATGTTTGATATAGTTTACATGTTTGTGTGATATCATGTTAGAATGAAATTATTTATGGTACATATCATGTATTAGTTATCTTACAACATGGGTTCTAGTTTATCACTCTAGATTCTTACACCATCATTATCTACACATCTATGAATGGAGGGCCATTTAATTGTTGGGAGATGGTGTGGGGGATTGATGGTGCATGGTTGGTGTGAAAAAGCAATTGAATGATGCTCTCTCTCTCTCTAGAATAGTACTACAATAGAGATTACACTTAAGATTACTGATAGATACTTGAGTCATGGAGACTCGAAGTTTGTGGAGCTTTGTATCATTACATTATTATTTATTGGGACATTATTTATTTTTGAAACTATACTATTTAATCATGTATACATCTACAATAGTGTCTATAATGTTGTATCCATTATGGATGAAATTGTATTATTATTTTATTGAATTAAATGCAGTCTTTATTATTTATTCAGAATTGTACATGATTTTTAATATCATTATCATGTTGATCATTAGCTAAATGGATTATATTTAAACCTTATGGGGTTAAATAAAATAATAAATTTATTTAAAGATCACTTAGTTAGGTTTTTAATGGAAAAATATGATGGATGAATATGTGTAACTAATTAAAAAAGTACTCTATTCTAGTAAAACCCAATGGGGTTGTTGCATTGTGGTATTAAAGTTGAAGCTCAAACTCTAGGACTTAATATGTACACTAATGCAAACTTATTCTCCTATTAAGAAGGAATAACAATGGTGTGGACTAAAACAAGAGGTGAGGGTAGTTCAAATACCAATCCCCCTATTGATCCAAATCAGTTCACCATTGAGCAAGTTGTAAAGTTAGATCAAATCCCCACAACCATGGAATAGACTAGGGATTAAATCACAGCCTTAGAATAGGAAGTGCATGTACATGTATAGGAGAATGCTCAAGAGGAAATTTAAGATAATATTTCTAAGTAGGAACATCCTCAAGAGTAGAGGTATTAATAATTGCCACAAGATGTGAGAGCTCAAGTAGATGTAGAGTTGTCACGTGACATGAAAAAGGTGAATCCACCCAAGTTCAATGGAACTATATTGTGAAATGGATATAAAGAATGAATGATAGAGATATATAACTATTTTGAGATTTGTAATTACTTTGAAGTCATGAAATTAGTTTGGGGAACATATCATCTTACTGGTGAAGCTGGTGGGAAAAGAAGAAGCTCGAGATGGACCTTGACTCTACCACCACCACCACTTGGAAATAGTTTGTGACACTATTTAGGTCATGATGGCTTTCACAATTTTAATTAAATAAGCAACTTACAAATGTTTATAATCTTAAATAAGGAAACTTATTGATTAATGAATACTATGAGTAATTCACCAAACTCCTTAAGTATGTTCCTTAGTATCAGGCAGATGAGAGGTTCAAGATCAAAAATTTCATCATGGGATTAAAACCCAAATTGGTTGTAAATTAGATGTGAATGGGCCATATACCATGGATCAAGTTTTTGAGAAGGCAGTCAAGTAGGAACAAAACCTAAAATATCTTTCCCAAGTCAGAGATAAGTTAAAAAAAAGTTTGGAAGTTCTAAACCAACTTTCAAAAAGAAGAAATAGAAGCAGAGGAGTGAAGACTCCAAGAGTCAGTTTAAGAATTAGAATGCCAATTTCAATAGTGGTTTAGGGATTAGGAAAAATACTAATGGTTTAAGGGAGGTTTTGAGGGAAACCAATAGTCTAACAAGGAAGGAATAGCTATAGGTTGCTTCATTTTTGGAGGTGACCATTATGTTTGTGAGTGTACTCAAGATAGTTCAAATAAAAAGGGTTTTTATCCTTAGTAGGGTAAATTTAAATAGTAGATACATACAAGTGTTGATAATAATTAGGTTGAGTATCAAGCTTCACCCATAGAAGAGTAAGGTATTTTGTTTGATCATATGGTTTCTATTTTGATTGACACAGGAGTTAAAGAATGTTTCATTGCTCCTAGAATGATTATTAAATTATATATAAAAGATGGAGTTATGGAAAATGCATGGTTAGTATACTATGGGAATGAATGGCAGTCAATTAGGAACAAAACCTAAAATATATTTCCCAAGTCAGAGATAAGTTAAAAAAAGTTTAGAAGTTCTAAACCAACTTTCAAAAAGAAGAAATAGAAGCAGAGGAGTGAAGACTCCAAGAGTCAGTTTAAGAATTAGAATGCCAAGTTCAATATTGGTTTAGGGATTAGGAAAACCACTAATCGTTTAAGGGAGGTTTTGAGGGAAACCAATAGTCTAACAAGGAAGGAATAGCTATAGGTTGCTTCATTTGTGGAGGTGACCATTATGTTTGTGAGTTTACTCAAGATAAGTCAAATAACAAGGGTTTTTATCCTTATTAGGGTACATTTAAATAGTGGATACATACAAGTGTTGATAATCATTAGATTGAGTATCAAGCTTCACCCATAGAAGAGTCAAGTATTTTTTTTGATCATATGGTTTCTATTTTGATTGACATAGGAGTTAAATAATGTTTCATTGCTCCTATAATGATTATTAAATTTTATAGAAAAGATGGAGTTATGGAAAATGCATGGTTAGTATACTATGAGAATGAGTCAAAAGTCAAATTTGATAAGTGTTTAGTAGAATCTGAGTTAAGGTTTCCTAAATTCACTATATTAATGGATATTTATGCTACACTATTAGGGTCATATAATGTGATCCTAGGAGTCAATTGGATTATGAAGCATAAATATAAGGTTGAATTCTATTTGAATAAGTTTGAGTGTCAAGATGATTTTATAAATTAGACACAACTTTAGGGTGAAAAAAAGGTAGTTCAAACTAAGGTAGATTTATATAATTCAACTCAAGAAAGATCAAAGGAAGAGATGTTAGGAATTTATCATTAAGATAAATGAGATGGAGGAATATAATGAACCATACATCGAGTGTTATCCTTTTCTAAGGAACATTCATGATGTATTTATAGAGGAATTACCTAGATTACCTCCCAAATAAGAGTTTGATTTCTTGATTGATATTATACTTGGATCATAACCACAATCTAAGGCACCATATAGGATGAAAACCATCAAATTGGTTAAGTTAAAGGCTCAAATTTAGGATTTATTGTCAAAAATATTGATTCGACCAAGTGTGTCACCATGGGGTACACTAGTTATCTTCATAAAGAATAAGGATTGTACTCTTTGCCTATGTATAGATTATAAGATGTTGAATAAGGTGATGATCAAGAATAAATATCCATTACCATGTATTGATGATATAACTAATCAAATGTGAGGGGAAATCATATTTTCTAATATTAATCTTAGATCAAGGTATCATCAGTTGAGAATATGTGATGAGGATATTCTAAAAACAACATTCAAAACTCGATATGGGCACTATAAGTTTATAGTGTTACCATTTGGGTTGACAAATGCTCTAGAAACATTTATGAATCTCATAAATAGTGTGTTCATATATCATCTGGATCATTTTGTTTTTATCTTTCTAGATGACATCATCATATATTCCAAGGATGAAGAAGAGAATTTGGAACATCTAGAACTGGTTTTGCAACTTTTACAAAAGTACAAATTGTATGGCAAGTTGTCCAAGTATGCATTTTTTCAAAATAAAATGTAGTATTTGGGGCATATTATCTCTGTAGATGGTATTTGAGTGGATCTAGAAAATATAAAAGCCATAATAGAAGGGCCAACATCTAAGAATGTGTAGAAAGTAAGGAGTTTCATGGGATTATTGGATGAACTGAACATGGGTAAATCCTTATGGTATAGTGTTTACTATCATAGAGGATAACATATACATAATTAGATGTTTTATTCTCCCTTCTCAAAATCTTGAAGAATCAGGTGTTTGACTGGTTCAATCATGTATTTGCTTAAACATTTCCTATGTTTACTTTTTTTTCTTCTCTTTTGCTTTCATTTTCCTTTCCTTCTTATCCTATGTTGTTGGCTTAGGTTTGCTTTAGTTTTTTATCCTACTTTCATTTTTGGGTCTATAATAACTATTTTTTTCCTATGGTCCCCTTGTTAATCAAAGAAATGAAATGAAGGGTTGTTGCAAGAGTAACATAGGTGGCACTCAAAGAGCCTATTGTAATTTTAATTTAAGATTCTATGTGAAATTATTGTGATTGTATGGATCATTTCCTGAATTCTAAATTTTAATGATTCTTAATAAAACATGTGAATTTTAGAACAACCATTTTCTTGTTTGAAGCCATCTAATGCACTAAAGGAAATATCTACAAGAAAATATAACATTGCTTCAATTTTTATTTGTATTGAGTTTTCATGGGCTTGTTGATTTATTTTTACCTTTATCTTGTTCCCCAACCCTCTATGTATGAATTGCATAAAATACTTTCAAAAAATTGAGTTAAAATGTAAAATGTAAAATTCTCCTCAAAAGGGTGATCTTGATAACCTCCATCATAGAATTTTTAGCATCGTTAGTAGTGGAACAAGACTTCTAGAAGGGACTAGAGGTATCTTTTTTAGGGATATAAATTTTTGGATAGTAGTAGAATAATGTCCTAGACACTCCATCCCCCAAGTTAAACTAATTTTTTTTCCTTCAATAGTTTTGAACTTATGTAAATGTGAATTACTACATGTGAATGTAAATAAAATGAATGAATCACTCACTCACTCACACACATAGATGGTTTTGACATTATTATAGATTAGTATGTCACTCATTCTTATAGACTTTATTTGCTTTAAATTATGGTTTATTCTAAGTGATAACTTACAGATAATATTTTTTATTATTATAAAATTAGAGATTCTAGATTATTAAAATTCTCAAGAGTATTTCCTAGCAGGAGTCACCATTTGTTATTGCTTGCACAACATGTCTCATTTTTAGTCTAAAATAGGGATCCTCTTTTTTTTTGGAGTCTAATATTACACTTTTCAAAAGTTCATTATGGTTATTGGTTCAAATCAGCCTTCTTGGTAACCTACTATATGATTAGTTATAAGTGATTGAATCAGTTTAATTTGGTGTCTTTACATTTCTTCACTTCAGTCCAAGATTTTATCTAGGAGTGAGTTGGTTTTAATACCTAAATTTGAATAATTCTACTAAGTTTTAGTCTACTTGTTTCCTTGTGTTTTGAAACACATTTTTTCACTTCATTTTAGACTATTTTACCTTAAGTTTATATTAATTTTATAACTTTTCCATAGTTTTATACCTCTTTTTATAAATAATTTTTGGTTATTTCTACTTTAGTTTTGATCTGAGTCACTAAATGTTTATAAGTTTTTAATTCTCAACTTAGTCATTTTTCATGTAAATGTATGAAATTGTCTTTATAATCAAGTGAATGTCTTACCTTATGTAGAGTTTTCATTCTATACTTAGTCATTTTTAGCTTTGCACTTAGGAATTTTAATTTGAATTCTCATGGCCATTGGTTTTTGAAATCAAATATTTAACCATATTTTTTTTAATTGGCCTTCACACTTTTTTAGTAAATGGGTGGTTAGAAGTTGTGTGTGCAAAGTAAATATTCAAAAGTTTTACACGAAAATTGCTTTGTAAAAATTGTTAAAGTGTTTTACTCTTCAAGAAAAATATCAAAGATATAGTTGGAAATTTTGCTCTAAAAACATTTCTTATGACTTCACAGAGAGTGTTCAAGTATTTATATATTTACAAAATTTCTTCAAGAAAATTATTTGTGACTAGCCATAACTCTCATTATGAATATTTTTTTTGAAGACCAATGTTTAGAAAATATGTTATGATAAAAAAATTGCAAAAGTAGTTTCAAAGGTGAAGCTTTCAAAGACTGGGATTTTGGAATATTTTTATGAAAGAAAGGTTTTTCAACTATAGACTTAGTCATTTTAATTTGAATTCTCTTAGTTGTTTCTTTTTTAATCAATTCATTCACTATGCCTTTTTTCTATTACTTCCATAGGTACTCAAATTAAATCTTAGCTCTCTTATTATTCAACATGACAACTTTTCATAGCTCTTAATGGCCCAAATCTATCCAATAAGTCTTTCAAGACTTAGTTGATTTCATAAAAAAAATTCCATAGCCACATGGCACATTTTCACATCTTAAAAAGACTTAGTAATTTTACAAAATTTTATTGAAACCATGTGGCATATTTATTTATATTTAAAAGACTTAACTAATTTCATAAAGTTTTTCATCACCATATGTCACTCTCTTGGTAGTCCTTGGCCTATTCAAAATTATTTTAATACTTAGCCAATTTTCTTCAAGGTTTTTTGATGGGGAAATGATTCAAAGATACTTTATATTGGAAAGTTAGTGAGATGATGCCACATGACATAATCCTATTGATCTACTATCCCATAGATGTTTATACAAGTACAATACCTCTAGGCTAGTAGGTCAGTGATATAATACCACATGGCATCATTTTGTTGCTCTGTTATCCTAGATATATTTGTACATAGTGAAGATCCTTCAAACAAGTGGATGAGTAGGATGATGTTATGTGATTAAATCACATTGCTCAGTAACCCCTAAATGATCTATACAAGCCTAGTGATGATATCATATCCCTAGACTAGTAGGTGAATGAGATGATGCTACATGGTCAAATATCACTTCACCATAGCCTCAAGGTGGTCTATGCAAGCCTCACTATTTGTCATAGCCTAAGCAAGTGATATTTTTATGCATGGTGAAATATCAACTCATAGTGGAAAGAGTAGTCAACATGTATTTAAAACTTCAACCAAACAAGGAAAGAGTGATGAGAATCCATGTGGTAGGAAACCCATCATAGTTAAGGACACATTTGGTGTGAAAATAACAAATCATAAGTCTAAATTTTTTGACCCATCTACCAATCAAAATCATCAAAAGTCTAAAGAGAGTGAGAAAAGGCCACATAGCCATAAAATGATGAAAGTAAATGGAAAAGTTAAATCCCACCTATGTAGACATGCTTCCAAGTGGTAAAATAAGACCCATATAAGCAAAACCAATCATGTAGTGAATGGAATGAAAGTATAATCCATGTGGTAGTGGCCCATCAAAGTAAAGGAAATGCTATCTTTGTAACCATCAAATCACTATCTTGAATTTGATGGCATGCCTACCCATCAAAACAATTAGAGGTCAAGAATCAACTATGTATTTGATTTGATTTATAGAATCAATTACATCATGGTCATATATGGTAAAGTGGTTGAGAAGGTGACCCAAATCATGAATGAGATGGAATAATTAGGTCAACTAAATTTTTTTTTTAAGTCATTAACTCTTTAACAAATTATCTTTACTAATTCCAAGTACAAATGATCTTTAACTAAATGCATCAATAAATAAACTATTCTTTAACCATTAGGTTGATCATATGATTCATTTAGTTAATGATCACTATAATGAATACATTTTTTTTCATAAGTAAAACATAGAATAGTAATATAATACACAAATTTTAAATCAGGCACTACTAGATTAAATATCACAACTGATATAAGAATAAATAGCCAACTACTATAACTATAACATTTCTATCAAATCATAAAAATATGCATTGCTATATATCTAAATATTACATTAGAATTTATATAATTTTCCATCAAACATTTGATTCTAAACAAACTTGTTATTATCCAAAAGTATTTGAGTATAGCCTATATCAGTTGACTATTTGAGGGGAGGGAGAGTATCATCTGAGTGCTTTTCCACACCAACCATGGACCATATATCCCTTACACAATCTCCCAACTAGGTAATGGCCTTCCCTTCATACATGGGTACATAGTGATGGTGCAATAATCAATAATATCAACTAGAACTTGTGCATTATAAGATAATTATCGCATACAACATATCATAAACAAATATGTTATAACATGATATCATGTAAAACATGAAAACTAAATCAAATAGGTGAATTAGCATTGTTTTAAACATAAAAATTACTTTGGATAAAGTTTTAATATAGTTTCCATATCTCTCTAATATTATTCAAATTCACACACA
Source organism: Torreya grandis (assembly GCA_037957365.1). NCBI lineage: Eukaryota > Viridiplantae > Streptophyta > Pinopsida > Cupressales > Taxaceae > Torreya > Torreya grandis. The sequence continues at coordinate 697,374 of JARHVA010002119.1, read as the reverse complement.
TAACTCAATATGATTTCCTTAAATCTATCTATTAGTGACACTAAGTAACTACATGAAGTCCATCTCACCTACTTGTTTAGTTTCATTAATATTAGATTAATTCAAGTATAATTAATACTATATCAAAAGATTAATTAATAAATTTATGTATAAAAATGACATAGCACATATGAATACAAAGAAATCATATAATCCCATATATTTCATCATATGCATATAAATAATACAAATTAGATAATTGAACATAATCATAGCCTTTTAATTAAATCAGATAATTTATTCATAACATAAGAATAACTGAAATAATATACAAATTCCTATCATGATATTAATTCACAACTACATGTTCCTCAATTAACTCATTAATGACCCATTTTATTTTAAGTTACATACTCATACATTATTTGTACCATGTAAATACATTGATATACATAGAAATATAATTACATAATGTATCATCAATAGAAATATGTCATCAAATATTTCTCCATTAAATAAATGTATGTATTTATTCATATTAACATATCTAACATTCTCTTTTATAAACATATAGTCTATATAAAGTAAACTTCATAAAATTGTTTGTTCTTCTATAATTAACATTTTATAGGGTTTAGCATGAAATTTTCAAATAGTTCAACATATTTAGGTACAAGAATTTAAACATATACATATATATATATATATATATATATATATATATATATATATATATATATATATATATGTTTGGTTTGATCAAGTTAAGTCTCTTGTTGAAATTGGTTACCTTGGGTTAGTTAATTAAAATGGTATTTATAATAATCATATATATATATATATATATAGACACACACACACACACACACACATATATGATAAACTCCATAAGACCCATGTATATATATATATATACACACACACACACACACACATACGTGGGTCTTATGGAGTTTATCATATGTGTGTGTGTGTGTGTGTGTGTGTGTGTGTGTGTGTGTGTGTGTGTGTGTGTGTGTGTGTGTGTGTGTGTGTGTGTGTGTGTGTGTGTGTGTGTGTGTGTGTGTGTGTGTGTGTGTGTGTGTATTATAAATACCATTTTAATTAACTAACCCAAGGTAACCAATTTCAACAAGAGACTTAACTTGATCAAACCAAACATATAAGTTCATTTATAACCCAATGTTATAAATTAAACACCCAAATTCTACCTAAATAATAAATCCATTCCTGAGTTCAAATATTTTATAACCACTGAATTTCATCCATGTATAGGGGTCTATATTAAATTACAAAGACAACCTATTCTATGTAACACATTTTTATATCAAAATTACATAAGTAATTATAAGTGGTTCAATAATTTAATATGTTAACATATACCTAAAGCTCACCATACCAAGATATAAATTAAAATAGCACCTAATCCTAAAACTTACCCAGCATAAACAAAGGTTTAATAATAATAAGGATTCCATTCCATTCTTTATATTTTTCCTCTATGTCAATGCACATAGGAAACCAAAAGAAAACCATTCCTTATATTTATTCTCATTGTAATTCAAATGCTCAACCGTATACCTAAGGCTTAGGTTTATATGTTCACAGCTTTGTGGATGGACCATACCCTACCCCAGGGTCATTTACATATATTTCTATTATAATTATTTTTTTAAATAATTCTTGAAGTAATTCAAATACTGAGACATATTCATAAAACAAGCACAAAAATACCTAAATATACTTGAAGCCATCATTTCAAATCTAAAAAGAGTATAATTGATATACCTTCATGCACAGAGGTTTATTTAAGAAAAATAGAGTCGACCTCATCCCAATGTCACATATATAACAAAAAATGTGAAATATATATTTGAATGGTTCTAAATAAAACTTAGTCACTGACAAAATCTATAACTTTAAATAAATAGGTTTCTAAATTTCCTTTGTAACTAGGCCCAAAATGAAACCATAGTTTTATTTATCTATCTACAGATAAAAAAATACATAGCCATTTTAACAAGGGTTAGGATTTATATGTATTAAACCCTTTGGATGGGTTGAACCTATCCCTAGGTTCAATTTCATATAATCCCCTATGTTTTTTAAAAAATCTATTCAAAATATAAAAACCCATTTCAAGAAATTTAATGGCACATACCAAAAACAATTTATAAATCATTTCATAATGATAAAACTAAGAATTTTAAATCAACAAACCCTACCTAAGAAAATTAGTCTAATTTTGTCTAAGATCACAAATTCCTTATCCAAACTCTCTCCTCATCCATCGTATGCTCCCTACAACCATACTCCCTTCATATATCTCCTTTAGCTTGAGTTACACATGCCAAATAAATGAACAACCCCCATAAAATTGGGTATCTCATAAATGAATCTCTAGTTATGTAACATTTTTTTGAATTTTGGCATGGTGGTTAGCCATAACCTCACTACCAGTGGTTTAACCCTCACCTTGTTTACACCTCAGGTGACAACATCTTCTCCAAATTGCAACTTTCCCTGTTCTTGACTGGGCCTAATAGATCTTAATACTACCCTGTTTCACTATAGTTCTTACATTTTCTTCTTGAAAGGTGTTCAAATCATCATTATAGGTTTTATAAACATATATAAGACCTATTAAAACCATTTTATAACATCTTCTATGTATGCACGCCTTTCTCCTTCTTAAAATGAGTAAACAGGTTTTCACTTACATTCTCTTTTAGAAAATATAGTCCTCTATATATTTTCATGGATAGAATTTTAAGACCTCAAACATTTAAGTCACGTAAATAACCTTATTATCCAACTACCTATTAAATTTCAAGTCATTCTAAGCATTATTTTTAAATTTATGTGCTCAATAGTACCTAAGAACACATTTTCCTGAGTTGTCTCAGAAATATAGGTCTATATTTTGACCATATCTTTTTCCACATTGCTACATTCTATCTGAAACCACTTGAATTGGATTCATAACTCCAAGGCCCATATACACACAAAATTTCATAATTTTTCATTTGTTAAATCTCGTGATATACCCATTCTTCCAATCGTGCCTAGTTTTCTTAGCGCACAAGTCGAGAGCTTACAAAAGTCCATGAGTCAACTTCCAATGACTATTTTTTGACATATTACAATTGTAAACTCATTCTCAACGTATATCCAAAGGTTATCATGCATATTTAACTCCAATAAATGATCATTTGTTTCTTAAACCTCAAGGAAGCATACATATACATACATAGCCCTGTACATTCGTTTACCATTGATTAGACCAGAATTCTGTACTTGGGATTATTGTTTACAGAACATACACATGTGAATAAAAATACCTTTATTCTTAGTCAATAAAAATACTTAAAATACAAAGATTACAATACCCCATGCTCAATGGTCAATGGCTTCACAAATCCTTATCAGACACTTAATGTCTTCTCCTTTTCTCTACATGCAATTTCCACTTTCTCCCTTACATTTTTTCATGCTTTGATTTCCTGGTTCACCTCCCTGTCTCTCTTTGAGTAAGATATCCTTTCTTTCTCTCTTTCCTCTATGTACCTCTCCTCCTCTTATGATATTAATTCATATCTTACTCTTTTTAAAGAGTCTCCTCCTCCTATACCAGCTTGGGTTCTAAGACAACAAATAGGAGAGATTTTCTCAACCAACATTCTAATGTTGAAAACTTATCTAATAATAAATATCCTATGGTTAGAGGATTTCAACCACCTCCCTTGATTTATTCCACAAGCTTCTAATGTGGGATTCTTAACTAAATTTTACCTTTTCCACTCTTTTTACTTTTAACAATTACAATTACTCCTCCTTAGACAACATTTTGTAGGAAAATATAATAATTGGAATTTGAATTTAAACATGACTAGAGCTTGCATGCCTAGTGAAGACTAATCCCAACTTAACCATGTCTTGAAAGAAAATGTATGTAGATGCTCCTGCATCATACTCTCCCTCTAGAAACAATTTGAACCTTAGTTCAAATGAGATATCTCCTCAATGTTTTAGTCTTCACTCTATCCCTGGATCCGAAGGTCTTGTTGCCAATACCAATGCTTGTCTTTGTTTGGAATAGTCTTTGTCCTTCATTTTGATTTTCTTCCTCTTTAGATATGTCCTTCTTCTAATTTTTTTCTTGGCTACCACCTCCCACTTCCATGCTTCTTCATCTTCATACATTTCTTTTAGATCTTGTTGTTTTTTTTGTTTCATGAGCTTCTCCAATGAATCGTGTATGTCATTCACTTTAGCAACCTTCATACCTGCATACAAAACATTCAAAGCCACCTTAGAATAAAAATATTTAGGCCATGAAGCATCTTGGCTGCCTTCACATTCTTGCTCCTTGATCAAAACTATCCTTGCCTCTTGGGTTTTCTCTTTTATTGCTTCATTATTACCAATGGTGTTCTCATCATGATTTGTATCTTTACACAACTCTCTTGGAGAACTAAAGAGATCCTCCAAGATTATCAACTCCTCTTTTAGTGAGATCTCATCTATCTCACCATTCTCTTCATCAAACTTGGGTCCTTCATTCTTAAGGATTACTTGTCCTTTACCCCTTATCTCATATTTTCTTAGCTTGTCTTCACATAAACCAACTTCTTCATTAGTACACTTATCAAAAGAAATTGAAACACCATTACCTTGTGTCTCCTTACTCTCTTCAACTTCTCTTTGAAGCCATCTTGTTTGTTTCTTACATTCAATGAGGCATTGATTTGCTATATATCCATCTCTTTCCTCATTAACCAACCATTTGGAATTCTCTCCTTGCTGCATATTAGTCCACATAGCCACTTTCCATTTTTCATTTCTCATGAAAATATCATTAAATGATTCAAAAACATCATCATAAATAATTTGTTTACCTTTCCATGTACTTGTGTCATCCTCACGCCTTTGGTTCTGTGTGTCAACTTTCACCTTCCTCCATTGACTTCTTGGTGTTGTTACCTCAACACTCACATCTTCACTCTTTGCCTTATTAAGTACCCATACTTTTTTCTCCTTCTGATCATTTGTCTTCTCAAACAATGTAGGCATCCTGCATCCATGCTCTTTGACCAACACTTCCTGTTGCTTGGGAGTTTGCTTCTTCCACCATTTAGGCATCACATATCCATGGTTAATTGAAAAATTCACCTTTTTATTTGCTTCTCTAACATGTATATCAATAGTTTCATGCTTATAAGAATAATAAAAATCAATTTTTGAATTCACCTTTACCTCCTTAATGGGCTGCTCCATTAGTTCTTTGACTCACATAGCTTCTTGATTGTTTGTACTTTCTTCTTCCTTTATGCTTGACTGTTCTCTTGCCTTTTCTTGGATTTCAATGGCATCATGGACGTCATCTTCATCTTCCATCTCTTCTCTTACTTGTATGGGTTCCTCAACACCTCCCTCATGCATTAACCAATGCATCTCTTCTTCTTTATCATCAACAACAAACTCACTTCTCTCTCTTCCACCAATCTCTTCACTCTCCAGGGCCCTTCTCTTGACCTTCACAAGGCTGCTCATACCTGAAATTACCCATGCAAAGACAACATTAGATATAAAAATAAGATACCACAAGGTCCCTATGAGTGTTCTCTTCACCAACACTCTTATCTTTTCAAGTGCTCTTCCTGGCACTTCATCTTTTCTTTCTTCTCTTCTCTTGTTCTCCTTAATGAGAACATTTTTCACAATCTCTTCCTCTTTTTTTGTTCACTTGGAAACCTTATTATCTTCTTCAAGCCTCTATGGACTTCTTTATTCTTGGAAATATCATTTTTCCTTCTTCTCCTCTTCATTAGAAGATCAAGTGGCCACTTCAACCTCTTCCTCATTGGACATACCCATGCTTGCTTTTTCATCTACATCCAATACTCATATCTATCTACAAACTTAGCTAAATCTCTTTTCAAACTATCAATCTCTTTATCAATTCCATTACTAGTCATACCTCTCTTCTTTTGGATGCTTGCTTCCTTCTTAGTGCCCTCATGTATTCTACTACTCTATAGTGCCTTCAACAATACTTCCATTTCTGAGATCTTCACCCAAGTCTTTTCCACCTTGGTATTTTTATCCCTTTACATCCTCACCTAGGTCTTCGGTACCCTAGTCTTTTGGTCCACTTCTCCTTGACTGGTCTTTTGACAATCTCCTTGATCTCACCTAGGCCTTTTGCATCCTAGTCTTTTGATCCTTTTCTCAATCCTGTAGCAACTTATTAGAAAACATGATAAATTACCAAATCCCAAGAGTTTCAATCTCTGATACCAAAACTAGTGTAACCCTCACCTTGTTTACACCTCAGGTGACAACATCTTCTCCAAATTGCAACTTTCCCTGTTCTTGACTGGGCCTAATAGATCTTAATACTACCGTGTTTCACTATAGTTCTTACATTTGATTCTTGAAAGGTTTTCAAATCATAATTATAGGTTTTATAAACATATATATGACCTATTAAAACCATTGGATAACATCTTCTATGTATGCACACCTTTCTCCTTCTCAAAATGAGTAAACAGGTTTTTACTTACAGTCTCTTTCAAAAAATACAGTCCTCTATATATTTTCATGGAAAAAATTTTAAGACCTCAAACATTTGAGTCACATAAATAACCTTATTATCTAACTAAATATTAACTTTCAAGTCATTCTGAGCATTCTTTTTAAATTTATGTGCTCATTAGTACCTGAGAACACGTTTTTCTAAGTTGTCTCAAAAGTGCAGGTCTGTATTTTGACCATATATTTTTCCACATTGCTCCATTAGATCTGAAACCACTTGAATTGGATTAATAACTCCAATTCTCATCTACACACAAAATTTCATAATTTTTCATTAGTTAAATCTCGTGATATACCCATTCTTCCAACCGTGCCTAGTTTTCTCAGCACACAGGCCGAGAGCTTACAAAAGTCCATAAGTCAACTTCCAATGACTATTTTTTTGACATATTACAATTGGAAACTCATTCTCAACATATATCCAAAGGTTCTCATGCATATTTAACTCCAATAAATGATCATTTATTTCTTAAACCTCAAGGAAGCATACATATACATACACAGCCCTGTACATTCGTTTACCATTGATTAGACCAGAATTTTGTACTTGGGATTATTGTTTACAGAACATACACATGTGAATAAAAATACATTTATTCTTAGTCAATAAAAATACTTACAATAAAAATATTACAATACCCCATGCTCAATGGTCAATGGCTTCACAAATCCTTATCAAACACTTTATGTCTTCTCCTTTTCTCCACATGCAATTTCCACTTTCTCCCTTACATTTTTTCATGCTTTGATTGCTTGGTTCACCTCCCTATCTCTCTTTGAGTATATATCCTTTCTTTCTCTCTTTCCTCTACGTACCTCTCCTCCTCTTATGAGATTAATGCATATCTTACTCTTTTTAAAGAGTCTCCTCCTCCTACGCCAGCTTGGGTTCTAAGACAACAAATAGGAGAGATTTTCTCAACCAACATTCTAATGTTGAAAAATTATCTAATAATAAATATCCTATGGTTGGAGGATTTCAACCACCTCCCTTGATTTATTCCACAAGCTTCTAATGTGGGATTCTTAACTAACTTTTACCTTTTCCACTCTTTTTACTTTTAACAATTATAATCACTCCTCCTTAGACAACATTTTGGAGGAAAATATAATAATTGGAATTTGAATTTAAACATGACTAGAGCTTGCATGCCTAGTGAAGACTAATCCCAACTTAACCATGTCTTGCAGGAAAATGTATGTAGATGCTCCTGCATCAACCAGACTAGTTTTTTTAAAAATAAATGTAATGATAACAAAAACATGAAGTTCACCAAAATTCCCCCTTTGATTCCAAATATAATTTCTACAAAAATACATTGTACCCAATTTTTTTTGATGCCCTAGATTATATGAATATGCCTTATTTCAAAATCACATCACCATTCTAAAAAAAGATTGGTATTTGAATTTTAATAACTAATGATGAAAACATACCACCTATTTGACCCTCATGGTGTTCAACCATTTTAAAACTAGTAGAGAGTTTGAGACAAATTCAAGATAATTAAATGAGGTATTCATACAAGACTAATCCCAAGAAAGTACCATTCCATAAAACATTTCGTTTTTGACTCCACACACTAGTAAGAACATAAGAGGATATTAGTTCACAAGTTATGATAAATAATTACATAAATTATAACCAACAAGACATTAAAATTATGCAATCTCATCAAAACCATTACATGCAATATTATATTAATATGTGACATAATCAATGAAATATCAAAATAAATAACCAAATAGTAATAAGATTATATCATGGTGTGTGAAAGGGTTTTAGTATCATTCTCTCATCTCCCAACATATCTATATGATTCATCCTCTCTAATGATACCCTCCCTTGGTCATAGTCTAAAGGGTGGACTCCATCTTGTATCCACCTTAGTACAATAAATAGTAGTTATACCATATCATAAAATAATCCATAATAAACTACTACAACTAAACAAACTAAATAATCATGATCATACTATACCATAAAAAAATATGAATAGCTATAAAACAAGTTAATGATCATGATGATAAGTAATATATATACCTATCCATAAATTAATTTATTGTAAATATAGCTACCTAACATAATAATTTAACCAATTATTAACCATAAAATCTATAAATTAATAGATTGATGAGTCTAGAGGAGAATCAAGATGTACCATCCTTCCCTTTAAAGTTGGTCATTGCCCCAATGACACTTATTTTAATAAAATTTCTAAAAAAAATATCATTTAGTATAAAAATAAACATAATATCCAAAAAAATACTAAGCAAACAAATGTGGAAACATGTTATAAAACTCTTCATAGTCTTCCCAATTGGCACTATCTTCATAATATTGGTCCCACTAGACCTTTCACTATGATAATTCTCTATTGTGAACTAAGTTTTCAAGTATTAATTATTTTTATTGGTTATACTATGACCACCCTAGGATATAGAACCTATAAATCATTCCAATTCAATACATGTGAAGGATCAACAACATACTTTTTAATATAGGACACATGAAAAAAATTATGCATGAGTGTTAAAGCTGGTGTAGAAATAAGCCTATATGCCACAATATTGACAACTTATAAGACCTCAAAGGGTCACACATATCTATTAGATAACTTGGCTGATTTCCCAAATTTAATCAAGCTTATCTATGGTTCAACCCATAGAAATACTTTATCTTTCATTGAAAACTATTGTGTTTTTCTTTTCAGATCAACATAGCTCTTCTATCTATTATTGGCTCCATCCAAATTTTCCCTTATAAAATTAACTTGCTCTTCCATTTTTATAAGGATATATGGACCAAAGACTACCCTTCCTTCTAACTTGTCCTAACTAATTAGTGTTCTACATCTTCTTCCATATAATGCCTCAAACAAAGCCGTTTTTAAAGCTAGTTAGTATGAGTTGTTGTAGGAAAATCAACCAATGAAATATATTCTTCCCATTTGTATTTTTGGTCCATGAAATACATTCTTATAAGATCTTATAAAACTTGATTCACCCTCTTTATTTGACCATCTATTTCTGAATAGTATGCTATAATAAATTTTAACTATGTTCTTAAAGCTAAATTGAGAGTCAACCAAAATCTAAAAGTCATTTTTAGGTCCCTATCCAAAATAATTTTTTTTGTAAACCCATTCAATATAAACACTTCTTTCATGAATGTCTTTGTAAGCATGCATGCACAATCTAATATATTACCATGAATTAAGTGAGCTACCTTGGTGAGTTTATCATAACTACCAAAATCATCTCATATCAACTCTAAAACATTAGTAAACCTTGGATAAAATCTATGTTAATTACTTTCCACTTCCATTATGGTAGGGTATGCAGGTATAAAAATCCAACATGATGCATGTGTTCAAGCTTAACTCATTGACATTCTAAACATCATGAAAAAAATCTGTTGCATATTTCTTAATTCCCTTCCAGAAGTGTAATGGTTTTAGCTCTACCAAGAGCTTAGTCATACCTAGATGACTCAAATAAGGAACATAGTAAAATTCCTTGATTACTACACTCCTTAAATTCTCTTTACCTAGTACATAAATTCTTCCTTTGTACCTTATCAAACCATCATTCTCAAACTTAAATCCATCATACTTAGGATCCTGAGTATTCTAAGATAATGTCATCTTTACCTTCTCATAAAATTTATCTCATAGAGAGAATTTAGCTACCTGATCATAAAAATTAATCTTAATGGTAGCCAAAGCTATTATATACCTTCTATAACTAAGAGCATATAAAACCCTATTTTCTTTTCCTTTTATGTAGTTAATATCAAAATCATAATTTGACAAGAACTCTAACCATCACCTCTGACATGCATTTGGGGTAGGATGGGTGAGGATATACTTGAGCCTCAAGTTATCAATCTTGAGCTCAAATGATTTTTCCACAAAATAATGCCTCCAAACTTACAAGGCATGAACTATTGAATCTAATTACATATCATGTGGGGCATAATTTTCCTCATATGGCTTCAATTCTCTAGACTCATAAGCTACAACAAAACTTTCTTGCATAAAAACTCCTCCAAAACCATCTCTTGAAGCATTGGTTATTACTAAGAATTTACCATTTAGATTGGTAACTCTCAACACTAGTGTCAAGGTAAGCCTTAGTTTTATCTCTTAGAAAACTTCAAACATCTAATTTTATATTGAAGAGAGGTAATAAGATTTGCTATCTTGGAAAAGTTTGTCACAAATTTCCTATAGTATCCAACCAAACCCATAAAACTCCTAAATTGATGAACATTTTTGGGTGTTAACCAATTCATAATGGATTTTATCTTCAAAATATATACATAAATTCTTTCTATAAATAAAATATGCCTAAATTATTATACCTTTTTATAAAATAAGGCACTCTTGGATAGCTTCCCAAAAAGTTTATGTTTCTACAATTATTACAGAACCAACTTCAAATGTTCTAGATGTTCCTCCTCAAATTATGAATAAATGAGGGTATCATCTATAAAGACCAACACAAAATGATCTAGATAATCTTGAATACATTTTTCATAATATTTATGAATTTTTTAGGCACATTTATTTTCCCAAAAAATAATATGAACTCATAATGTCCATAATGAGTCTTGGAAGCTATTTTGGGAATGTCTTCCTCATGAATTCTTAACTGATGATATCCTAATAAAAGACAAATCTTTGATTAAACTAATGTTCCATTCATTTGATAAAAAATCTAATCAATTCAAGGTAGAGGATACCTATTTTTATCATTAATTTTTTCAACATCCTATAGTTAATACATAGGTGAAAGTTCCATCTTTATTTTTAATGAATCCAACTAGTACACCCCATGGTGACATGCTTGGTCGAATCAATCCTTTGGCTAAAAAATCTTGTAGTTTATCCTTAAACTCTACCAGTTCCATTGTCATAATTTTATAGGGGGGATTTAGATTGCATTTTAGACCCTAGAATGATATCAATGGAGAAATCAAACTCTCTCTTAAGGGCTAAACCCAATAATTCTTTTGGAAAAACATCATGAAAATATTGAAGAAAAGGAAAGTCCTCAATGAAAGGTTCCTTTGATTCCTCCATCTCATTTATCTTAACAATAAATGCTTGACACCCTTTTCTCTAGGCTTTCTTTAATTGAATTTCATAAATCTATGTATGTTTTAGCTCCCTTATTTCTCCTTGGATTTGGGTTTATTTTCCCAAGTCATCTAAAAATTCTACCTTTTTAAGAAAATAATCCACTTTAGATTTATGTTGAGCTAATTAGTTTAATCCTAGGATCACATCATATGATCATTGTGGTGCTACAAATATATCCATTACCATAGTGAATTTGGGTAGTTTGATTTCAACTTCGACCAAAAATTTGTCAACCTTGACCTTAGATTTATTCTTGTATGAACTGACCATGCATTTTCCATAATTCTAGATTTTATAGACAACTTGTTAAGCATTTTATGAGTAATAAAACATTAAATAGCTCTTATGTCAATAAAAATAAAAATTGGATGACCAAATAGAGTACTTCATAGCTCAATAGGAGAATCCTAAAACTTATCTTGATGGTTTTCAATAGCTACATGAATTTTTTGCTAAATAGATCCTTAGTGTGGAGCAGAACCTTTATTTTTACCATTTAACTTCTCCTAAGTACATTCCCTAGCATAATGATCACCTCCCAAAATGAAGCATCCACTTGGTGGTCCCTTCCTATTCAATTTTTTATTTCCCTTGAAAAATCCATTGAAACCATTTCATGGTTTCATATTCCCTAAAATATTGTTAAACTTTGCATTCTGATTCTTGAATTAATTTTTAGTGCTTCCACTCCTTTTCCAATTCTTCTTTTTGAAAGTTATTTTAGGACCTCCAAAAAATTTCTTAAATTTATCTCTAACCTAAACAAGTGACTTTAGTTTCTTCTCTTGTTTTACTACCTTTTAAAAGACTTTATCCATAGTGGATGGCCCATGCACATCCACCTTACATATAATTTGGGGTTTTAATCCCATAAATAATTTCTTAATGCCAAACCTCTCATCTGCCTGATACTAAAGAACATGTTTTAGGATATTGGTGAATTGCTCCCAATATTAATTCATTAAAAGGTATTTTTTATTTATATTTTAAAAAAATCTATCATCTTCTTGTCAAAATATAGTTAGGGTATCCATCTTGATCTAAAAAAGGTCACAAATTGTTCCCATATGGTGTTAGTAGAGTTGATGTTCATCTCTAACTTCTTGTTTTCCCACCACATTGTTGATTCACTTTCTAACTATTAAGCTCCCCAAACTACTTTTGTGACTTTAGATTAGTTCCATATATTGAAATACTTCTCCATCTCAATCAGCCATGCTTCTACTCCATCTCTCAAAATGGTTCCATTGAACTTGTGTAGATTAACTTTCCTCATGTCTTGTGCAATATCTATAGCTACACAAGCTCTCACATATTATGGAACCTCCTCTTGCCTAGGTTCCTGAGGAACTTCTTATCAAAAAGATGATCTTCAAGTTCATCCTAGTTATTTTCCTCTACATGGACATGAACTTCATGTTCAAGTGCAACTATTTGATCCTATTGATGTATGTAAGTGTATCACAGGTGGTTTTGAGTGTTTAAGAAACACTAATCATTTTTAAATTCAAATAATTTAATGCATTAGTTATAGGTTGCGATAATATCATTATCTATGGTGGAATAGTGGTAGAACAAGTGAACTATTTCAAAATATTTATAGTGTTTGGTTGTTGGGAGCAACTGTGTCCTGTTAGTTAATCTTTATGAAAATGGAAGTGATCTTTTCTAAGTAAAGTGAATTTTTCTCAAATAACTAAATAGAAGATCTAAGATAAAATGAATATTAATAATTAAAATAATCTAAAGTGAGTGAATAAAATAAAAATCAAAAGGAAGGGTAGGGCAGAGAAGAGACATGTCGATTTCTTTGATCTTTAACACATATATTATGACAAAGTTCAAATATCATCCAAATATACAATTGGAACCAATGTATGTCATGAAAAAACATCAACTCAAATCCTACTACACATTAGTTAATCACCTAAGGAAATGAAAGAATGCAGATAAAGACTTGGTTCACTTTAAAGATTTACCCTACAAGTAAACAACATAAGCACATTCACATGAAAAGAAAAGATGATTAGTGGTTTCAGGTCCATGTAAAACCTATTTTTGATACTACTCAGCAGTAGGTGTTAGGTTTGTTTTTCCTATGGGGCGTTATTGTAATATCCTTCTTCCTTTGTTTCTGGGTTTCAGGGTCCCTTCAAAACCTGTTTTTACCTTAATCTAAAACATAAGCACATTCATATGAAAAGAAAAGATAATAAAATGAAATTAAGAATCTTTAGCTAACCTAGCATTATCAAAAGTTAACAACCCTACATTTTAAAAGTTCACATCTAGAATCAATAAGAACCATTCAACTCTAAATTATAAATCAAATGATTGAGAGAGAAGCCATGATATAATTCAAACAAATATTTGAGACAAACTCTTCATAATTCCCTATTTACATTAAATTGATCCAAGATTAGTATAAAGTTATTACTCAAAACTCCCTCCTATTTTTACAATTGACAATACCTCTTTATATAGATAATTCATGAGGCTTGTCGATCAGTCAAGTCAAGTACTAAGGATAGTTGTCCTTTTATAATAATTCTATAGCTTTTAGATATTTCTAAATGACTAACCTATAGGAAATGTACTTTACAAGATATACATGCCTTTAAAAAAAGAATATTATTTTTCAAAATATTATACAATATTAGTTACAAAATGAATATTCCTTATCCAACTAACTTTGAAACCCTATTTTTTATGCAATACCCCATTTCTATTGTAAGCTATTCATTACTTTTTGATGTTGTTCATCAATAACTCAAATTAACCATAGGCTCCATGAAAATTTCATCTTCTTGGGTTGCCAAGCCTTTGAGATCCTTATTAGCCATTTTTAATTCTTCTTTTATACTTCTAACTTCTCCAATATTTTCCTCTACAATAAATATCATGTCCATGATCCTACTATTATCTGCTCTTGTCTTTTCCTGGCTCTTTCTTCTCACTTATTTCATGAACATGGTAGCTCTAAGCTTAAATTCCTCATCAGTGATGAGACCTATGAGAATGAGTGTGGATGGTTCAGTGATCATGGTCCCAAGTATATGCTCCATCCTATCTTCAACTATTCATCATCCTCAAGAAGGCTCTCTAGGTTCTTTGACCATGTGTTTAAACCTTTGTCTTGTCCACTAGAAAGCCCATGAATGTGTTCAGGTGTGCCAGGTTGATTGTTTTGAAATCAAGAATTTGATCCTCAACCAAGATATTGATCAAATCCTTTTTTTTTCCCTTGAGCTCTGCCATTGGTGAATTAGTCTCTTGGTTACTTCATCATGCTAGCTTAATACACTTTGTCTAGGATTTATTGACTTCAAATAATTGAACATGTTAAATAAGGTCTCTTCAAACATTTTAACCTTAGCATATGGGACTGATAATATAACTTGTTTCTCCAAATTTTCCTTTTGTTATTGCATTCCTTTGAGGGTAGCTTGCAATTATTATTATTTTACTTGGGATAATTCAAGAACATTCTCCTTAAATATCTCATTTTTTCCAAGCCTCTATCCTCCCACTAGGGTTAAACTAGTCAGTGGCTCTACCTTTGGGTAAGTGATCTCTTCACCACCGACCATAACCTTCTTCTTTATGACCCTTTATAATCTAGTTGTTAGGTCAAACTTGAAACCAAATAATGATTGGGTTACCTTGGGCATTGATAATTCCATTAGTGTTCCAATTGAATCTCCTAGAGTAACCATCCTTTTTTCATCTTCATTTTGTAGAGCTAGGATTCATGGCTTGATCTCATCATGCACTGGGATATTGATGGCCTTCATCATGGCCTAAAGATGTTATGTGGTAGGCACCTTTTAAAATTTACCATATATGAACCATTATAGAAATGTTGGACCTTGAATCAATTTTTATTCACTAAAGAGATTGACTTCGCTTAAACGATGAGTGAAAGTCACCTTGGGCTTCTTGGTCCTTACTAGAACCATGGCCATCTCAGCTTTTCTTTTGGGAGTATCCATAGGATCTAGATCCAATGTTTATTTCCCCTTTTCCTCTTTTGTTTCTTCCACATCTTCATCATCTAATTCATAGGCTAGTGATAACATTTTCAAGACATCTTCAACTATCTCCCCAAGGTCTAATGCTACCATGTGAATTTCCTCAATGGGTGATCCTTGCTCTTTCATCAAGGCTAAAGAAGATGCAATTTCATCAATATTTTTTTCCTCTAGCATTTGTTCAATATGTGTTTTAGGTTTAGGTCTTGCTAATAAAGGTCTAATAGGTGCACTTATTAGCAAATGATATTGTCTTATCCCTAACTACCATCTATCATCTCCTCCTTTTTTCTCCCTCAGCATCCTAGATTCTAGATTGATGTTATGTTTTTTTATTTACTGATGACCTCAGAGAATGAAGATGATTTTGTGTATATGGGGTCAAAATGACTATTTTAGTGCTCTTAAGGCACATTCAACATAATTTTTGCCTTTAAGTGCTCCTTAACTCTCCCATAGGGGTCCCACTACCTTAACTCATCAATTTGTAAATTAAAAGATGTCCTGTGTTTAGAATTAACCTCAATATTTTCCCAATATACAAAGACAGTTCTACCAATGGTTATGGGGAGGGTTTGAATCAATCCTTTCCTTTTGGTCTTGAAAATACCATCTATTCTATTACATATTTGATAAGCTACTTTTTACTCTACTAGTTTGATTGGTACATGGACAAGTAGCCTGAGTGGGGTGCATTGTGTCCCTTCAATCTTGATGATGGTACAATCTAGATATAGCCATATGTCCCCCATGGCTTGAATAATCTTCTTGATTATTGGGTTGAATCTCATCATTGGGCTCCCTATGATGGCCTCATTAAGGGATAGGTAAACATAATCATATGTGAATTAGATGTGATCCCTATATTTGAATATGTGTAACTTGGAGTAATATTATGAAATAGTTTGTGTCCCATCAAGGGACCATTCCCTAAGGTTGGGAATTTTTTTAGCAAGAAAGGAATCTAGAAGGTATGGCATCATGTAAAATTTATCCCAAGTCTTCTTCTTGATTGCATAAAACTATCTACTCAAAAGGGTGATAATTACCTCACCTAGAGGAGGGGTGACTTGTTTCTCAACCATGAAATAGACTAAGGGGACCCAAGGTTTATCTAAATATGTGGTGGTTGGAATCCCACATAATGTATTCATCATTATCATGATCATCCTAATTCCTAATTTGAATTGTCTAATGGGGATATTGTTGTTGAAGTCAAAAAATACATGATTCCTAGAATATAGCCATAGGGCAAGGATGCTCTTCAGATCATTCTCTTTGGACTAGTTTTTTATTAAGGTTAGGTCTACTTAGGGTTTAAGAAATTTTTATTATTTATAAAAATATATGGGAGAGATGTAAGCAATCTTCTTGAAGTTATGTTCATGCATAATCATTCCCTTATCTATTTTATCATCCTTAAAAATTAGATCAATGATATAGATATAGTGAAGTACCTCAGGACTTCTTGCTGCATAATGTAGACCTATCATATAAATAAAAACTATGTCATAGTATAGTCTCTTTGCAAACACATTTTTTTCTCCTCCCTGGTAATGGTGGGTTGTTCTTAAATGGTCTAAAAAATCTTGGACCAATTTTTGTCTCCTATGTTCAAAGCTATGGCATTAAACTGTGTATCCTTAAAAATTATCCCTTCTACATTTGAGGTCAAATAGAGCTCTATATCCTCCCTAGAAATACCTTTTCGATAGATCATGGCTATGAGTTTTATTAAATTGCTTACTAGTAGATTGCACTTAATCTCTAGATTAAATTATTCTCACACATATGATAATTCAACTCTCCTTGACTTGTTCATAATGACCATATGGTCAAATTAGGGATTTTGGTTATGCTAGGGATTTTCTAAAAGTCTTTACATAGCTTTAATGGTGGTAGTTATTTAAATTATGTGAGATTTGTGACTTAGATTTTTCTCATATTTGCACAGTTATACCTTTACCTTTATGGGTCCAAAAAATATTTTGACTTGACATATATGCCAACATGGAATTACCATATAATTATATTTATTAACTTTCAAAATGTGATCATTACCTCTAAGACATGTGTCAACACCTCATTAGGTCCAACTCTTTGAAAATTCCACTTAGGTTCACATCATTGGATCTACTTACATGGATCAATGTGGTTTGTTGATCTTGATTTGGGAATTTGAATGTCATTAGTTACTTTACTACATTCCCCATGGTTGTGACACTTTTCACTTCTACATTCATTTTGAGTTTCATTGAAATCTCAACATTGATCTTGCATTGTTGATCTCAATTGCATAGAATAATTATTCTATCGATCTTTATCCATTAGGTTTTGTCCTTCACTATGTATACTATTAGATCTCTGATAGAGTTACCACTATGGAAACACTTATCACTCTCTCACTCCTCTTGGATCTTCATTTAATTTTTAACTTAATACATACCATCGATCAAAATGTGTATGTTCCACCGCATACGGTATATCTTTAGGGACATGCTCAAGTTTTAATCATGAGTGTATACACCATAAATTGGTCAAGAAACCACACATATCATGTCTTTTCATAGTCCTTTCATAGGATACTCTGACTAGATAATATGAGCCTTATTTACATAAGCCATATCTTTTATTTTGCTTGTCTTGATCTTATTCCTTGCTTTGGTCACCTTTTTGCTTATTCCCAGTCATATGTAGCCCTCCAAATAGTCATTCTAACTTAGATATACTCTATTTACCATTATAATTCTATCCCCCTAGGTCCCAAGCCTATAAGACAAGAACATTGGGATTGGATTGTAGTGATGGACCATAGGGTGTCCATTTCTAGCACTCCTTTCCAATGGCATTTTGAGTCCCAACTGTCAAGTTTCCTCACTTAATGAGTCCTAAGCCCTTCTTAGCTTCATCCTTAAATTATGTTTGTATTTATAATGTTGACTAAATGTGAATAAATCTCCCAAATTAAAAATAAAGAGTCTCCTATATAAAGGACTTCACAAAGCATTTTATATCTAACACTTTCTACTTTGGTATAATACATAATTAAAAATTAGTTAATAGTATAGCTCAATATTATGCATCACACATAGATTTACATGCTTGATCAAGTAAGGGCATAGGTGAAATTTCATTCTTGCATCTATCATGCACTTTTATTATGAATTTTACCTAAGGGATAACTAAATTTTATCTAAGACCCTAGCTTGAGGGTTAATGTAGGTAGTGATCATGACAACAGGGTTCTAGATCATGCGATCATACTTCCCCTAACCTAGTTTTTCCCCCTTTTGTTTTTGATGTATTTATTATTTCATATATTTAGGTAAACCTAGGGTTTTAATATTGAAATGGATTTATAAAAATCTCAATTGACATTCAACATCTAAAATTTCATAGGCAGGTTCACATAAAGACAGTGGATAAAATCTAGAAAACTTAAGTCTCCATGAGTAGTTTGGATAATAGTGGTAGAAAATGATAACATCACCAGACCCTAGGGCTTCCTATTTCATCACTCTTGTCCTTTCATTGAATGAAATTTAGTTCTAGGTTCCTAACATCTTCCTAATCTTGCACAATAATTTTTAGCCCCTAAATCATTCATTTTAGCCTATTTTTACAGATAAGTTTACTTCTTTCCCTATGTAATTAATTTGATCAAATTAATATTTTACTATATTTGATTATATTTTTTCCTTATTATAGACCCTTTATTATTTAGGAACTAAACACTAGTTTCCCAAAAATAATAAAACATCTGGTGAACCCTACTTACTTTGAACAAAATCTAAAAACCCTAGGTACAGTTAGGGTTTTTCCTTAATATTTTGTGCAAAAATTCAACTTTAAAATTATAATTTTTGTATAAATTTTTGTTCATTTATTTTTATTCAAATTTATTTTAAAATTCTAATTATTTTAATAATTTTTAAAAATTCTAAAACCCCAACCCAAAACCCTACATTTCTAAACTAGGTCCTCAAATCCCAAGCCTTACAATTTTTAGATAATTTTTTTTGTATTTTTTCAAGTTGTTTGAAGTGTCAAAAATATTTACAAAATATCTATATTAGTAGTTATTTTTTGAAAAAATTCAATTTTAAATTTCTGATTTTTGTATAGATTTTTGTGCATTTATATTATTCAAATTTATTTTAGAATTTAACATATTGCCATAATTTTAAAAATTCTAAAACCCCAACCCAAAACCCTAGATTTACAAACTAGGTCCTCAAACCCAAAGCCTTCCTCCCTTACAATTTATAGATAAAAAATTGAAATTTTTGCAAATTGTTTGGAGTGTCAAAAATACTATCAAAATCTCTATGTTGGTAGTTATTCTTGCATTTATTTGCTTAATAGTACCTTTACATATTATCTTTGGTGAAAGAAATAAAATGACCACTAAGGCACTTCTTCTCTCTCATCCCATAGATTAATTTCTAAATTTTTCTCATAATTATGATAATGAATGGAAAAATTTGCAAAATTGCACATTAGCTAAAAATGTGGAAAATGATTTCATTTACAATGAAGATAATTAATATTGTTGTAATGAGGAATATGATGATACATATGAAAGTGATAATGAATAAAAATTAGATGCATCTTCTCTCAAACCTATCTCTTTTATTCCCTCTTCTAAAGAAAATAATTTTGATAAATGGGAAAGGTACTTTTCACCTCATTCTCCTATGCACAATGCACCAAATGAATAATTTAGTCATGAAATTCCAAGTGGACCTCTTATTGGTGATAATTTTATTCCATGTGAACCTAATCTCTCTCTCTTTTGCTACTTCTATGTTCAAATTACAATAATATAAATGCAATAAAATCAAATTTTTCAATGCATAGTTCAAATGATCCATATTATGTTCTCAACTCTACTTTATCAAAAGAATGTCTAAATGATAACTCTCTTTCTCTTACTTCTCATATTGAAAATGAAAATAATGCATGAACTCCATTAATGGATAACATAGATGCACATAATATTCCAATTTCACATGATATTTACTTCATATTAGAAAAGAATTAAATTGTTCTCTTATACCTCTCCCTAGTGACAATAGAACTGATAATGAGTATTATAGTGAATATGAAAATGAGAGTGACTATGAACAAAATTTTGATTATGATAATGCATGTAATAATGATGATTATTATGTAAATAGTGAATAAGAAAATGCATCTCATATTTCTAACTCTTCTCTCACTCCTCTTCTCAAACATAATGCACTACCAAATGTTGTTTCCACTTCTATACATGATTTTATTTCAAATAATTCACATGTCAATAATAAAATCACATCTTATACTCAATTATAATTTGATTCACTAAAACATAAAGATACCAATGAATCTCCCAAGCCACCCTTACTATAGTAGCACCTATTTCTCACTCTTCACTTAAAGAGAATGGTAGCCCACATCCCTTTACTAAGGTCCAAGTTACCATTCCTCCAAAGGTTCAAGTGAGCACACCCCCTCTCTATGATCTAATTGATAAATGTAGCATTCCCATGTCTAAAATTAATGATCAAATTTAATTATTAAATGAACCACTTCAAGATGATAATATACCATCCCAGGAGATTATTTCTTTGATGCATGCAATTGATGAATTACAACATCAAGTACATCTCCTTACCTTGGAAAATAAGGATTATAGTCTTGGATCGATGCCAATTATTTACATGGTAACCCTCTACCGAAGACATCCATAAAATATTATTTGCCTAAGAATTTATATATACCATCATTGCCTCACTTTGATAGAACTAGAGATCCATTCGTACACCTTCAAGATTTTTGGAAGGCTTTGCCATCTCATGTGAGTCCTTTGATTCTACTGAAGTTGTCCAGTAGAAATTAGTCGGGGAAGCACAAAATTGGTTCTTTCATCTACTCCATGTTGGTTCCTTGCATGCATATGATGATTTAGAGGAGGAATTTCTCAAATATTACATAGCAAACATGGGCCCTCATGTAACATATGAAAAACTTTCCACATTACATTAGAATACTTCAGAGCTAGTTAGTGATTATATCTTACAATTCAAGACTCACATGTTAAGATTGATCTATAAACTATCAGATTTAGAGATTCAACATATCTTTATTAAGGGGTTTTCCAACCTCTCCTCGAGCATCTATTATATCAAATAGAGTCCTCTTTCAAGCACTTGTGCTATACAATTCTAACCTTGGAAAATAAATTGGGATTGATTGAGGTGTATTCATTTGATTGAATTACTCTAGATTTCATAGCAGTACCTCCATCTATAGCTCATAACACTCAACATCCCCCATGTCCTAAATAATATAGGAGACCACAACCAAAAATGTAACCAGTTAAGAATAGAGAGATAGTTTCTAGAGCATAACCTACATTATGCACTATAGAAAATATCAAGAATTCACCACTATAGTTTGATTTAGAGTGGGATATCCCATATGTCATATTATAATTACTACTAGATAAGAGGTTAATCACATTTCCTTTTACTTATCGATGAGATCCACATCTCTTACATAAACAACCACATCATTCCTTTTGTAACTATCATCATATCTATGGGCATAAAGATAATGATTACTATAGACTCAAATATTGCATTAATAGATGTGTTAATAACAACATCATAGCGTTCACACAAGGGGCACTGAGATCTCCTCCATCATGGAATCATGGACCTCATTTCTCCACAACTGAGTCATCTCAAGATATTCCTTCATAGGAATCATTGATTAATCATCATGAGAGTAATATAGCTTCTAGGAAAAAGCCTCATAAGAGATCCCCTCTCCCACCTACTCAAAAGGTTTGGAGACCAGTACAATGAGAGCAACCTACATATATCATTGTAGTCCAAGGAGTATATATTAGAGTTTGATATACATATCTAGCATAGTCATAGGTACCATAATAGAGTACCACTCTAGAGAGATATTCACTATAGTAGAGTTTTTAGGGTCCTATCTCACATAACAACCCACTACAGTTAAGATTAGAAGAACCCAAATTATAGAGCATTGCTTTAGAGAAATATTCACTATGACCAAGTTTTCAAGGGCCTATTTCCCATAGAAACCTGCTACAATTGAGATTAGATGAGTTATTATCATAGTTTTTAGCTCCATCTTGATCTATTTCTCTATAATATGCATCATAGTAGAGGCCACATGTTATTAATTCACATATAAATCCACTATGATTGTGGATAAATGAACCTTCTTTATAGCACATAGTTTTAGTAGCACATCTAGTAAGGTTACATTTTGTAGAGTTTCCATGCACAACTACAGTTTGTACATAGTAGATAGTATTAGATATAATGTATGTTCCTACATAGCATGAGCACTATGGGAACTTGTTCAGTTGTCTATTAGGGTTTAGATAGTGATATGACACATAGTCATACTAGTATCAGTTAATAGCTTCACTTCATAGGGAAACAATGGAGCCAAAGGATCAGCCTTGTATTCTTGAGCCACTCTCAAGTAATTGAGCATAGAATGCTCTCCTACATTCCCTTCTACTAAAAACTAACATTCCTAGTTATAAATAGCCATCTTTAGCCAAAATAGTTTATCCAAATCTAGACCTTACCAATATCCTATTTTTCTAATCTTAAACTAATTCACTTTATCAAAATATTTTACCAATTACAAAGCCAAAAAATGTTTTACTCACATATGATTACAAATAAAACCTAACATCACACTTGAACATATCATGAGAAATCAAATCACCTCCCAAAATACCATCTTACTAGACATATGAAGCCTCAACATCCATGCCAAATCAACTATTTGTAATCAAGCATTTGCAAATTAATATATTGATATATTCCAAAATCCATAACACAATATGCATGAGTCAAAATCAAACCAGTGTCCATATATATATATGGACATCACATCAAATACAATCAATCATGAATGGGTGTTAAGCCCTCACTCTCAGTCTAATTCTCTCCTCTAGTATTAGTCCCATAATCTAACCTATCACTCGATGACCCCACACCTTCTTGAGCTATTGCATACCTCTTACAATGATTTTCTCACTCTAGTATTTGACCATGCTCCTCACATAATTCTATATACCACTTCTGAAGGTCTATGTAATCATCCATAATTCTCTTACTCACTAATCCAAAATTATGTGGGGGCATCCTATGCCTATCCATCTCAGCCCTTAGCTCATATTTCTCTCCCACTATTATAACATATGCAATTGTCACTATAGCATTTCTATCAAAGAAATAAGCATGAACATTGATTTTCACTATCACTTTCTCTACAAACTCTCCTCCATTACATCATTATGTACATGTCATGTGATCTCTCTAAGTGTTGACTCAATGATGGTCTCCTAGTACTCACCATCTTCACTTCAACCCCCAGCCTGTGCTTCATCCTGAGCACCTCCCACTGCACCTACACACAAAGTATGACATTATATTAGTAATATACTTTGAGTTCAAAATCATGAGCACAAACTTATACATAATTCAAATATAATTGTTGCTTACTTCCCATCATTTGGATCAATGAAATATCCTCATACTCAAGAGCATTCCCTCCATCAACAAGATACAATGGAGCCCACCATGTGGTAGATGCCTCTATGTATCCAACATCATCTACATCAAAAATATCTGTAGCCACATCTCATGCATCCAAAGGTAATGGTGTTAATTCAACCTCAGTAGGCCTTGCATGAGTACCTACCCTCACTAGTGCCCATGCACTCCTCACCCACACCCATGTTATCAGGGGCACATTATGTAGTACCCCAAAATATCTAGTCACACACTCATACTGAAATCACTTGTACACTCCAACCCAATGGTCATGTATTCAATATCTAACCCTCATATACTAAAACTTCATGACATCCTTGATCTACCCAAAAAATCCTCTATAGGGCCTTCATATGATATCATGAGCTACCAATCTATCTAAAACTCATCTATAATAATCTATCCTAGGAGACCAAATAGCCAATGTACTCATCCACCACTCCCTAAATGGTTGTAAAGGTGCTCACTCTATCCTAAGTAATCTAATTAGTCACATAATTACTATGTGCTCATAAGCCCATTAATGCAATAAGGTAGTTACACTCACACAACCACTAAAGGCATCCTATGTAAACCTATAAAGATCCTTGTATAGGTAGGCAAGAATAGTCCTAACCCATGAGAAAATAGTTCCATATACCTCCATCCTACACACAATTCTATTCATCTTATATGTAATTGACACTCCACTCTCATCCATAGCAATAAATAAGGCCAACAACATGACCAACCACTTTTATAGGTGTGAAACACTAAACTATACTATAACTGATAGTAGCACATCAATATCACTACCTCTCTAATGTATACCTAAGGTCACACTAGAAAAATACAAGGATGCATGATCAATAACATCAACACCCATGTCATCCTCCAATGTCACATGCCATCCACTAACCAGTAAATGTAAGATGTGATACACATCCTCTAGAGTCATAGTAATCTCCCCTATAGGGAGCCAAAAAGTACATGTATTTTCATTCCACCTCTCACATATGGTATTAATTAGATACCTATCCCACTACACTATACCTAGGTCACACATATGACCTAACCCTACCCTATCCATGATATCTATATCATCAATAGATAATAGTAATAGCTACAATGTGTCCATAACCTAGCCCCTATGGAAATATCTCATCTACACCTCACCCTAAAAACACTAAAATAGCATATATATCAGTCCATAATTCCAAATCACTAGCCAAATAAAAATAATAGCAACTAACCAAGCAACATCTCACAAAATCTTGCCTATAGGACAACAAAATTGGGTATAGGATAATAACACTGGACAAGAGTGTTACAACCTAGACAAGAGCACAAAACCTAGATAGGAGCACTAGATTTAGGATAGGAGTGCTATAACTAGTAAAATTCTTCCTATGAAATTTTAAATAGCTCAAAAAGCACCAAAATAGGCTTCGAAACATACAAAAATCAAGCATTAAGGTTACTCACCAGGTTAACATCACCACTAGCCCCAACTTGGGCTACAAATTTCTTAAACCAGGTCATGACAAGTGCTCATCTCCTTGGCATATCTCTCACTCTAGAGCTCTAAATCTCAAACTCATCAATACATAAATGAATTGAGAATCAATCCAATTTCATATATTACCTAGTTTTTTCAATTAAAGCAAAATACCATTTTGCCTATAACTTCAACCCCATAACTCTATTTTTCAAACCATTTTATTTTATAGAATCATGCTAATGATACCTTTGACATCATATAAAATTCTCTCTCCCACTACCTCATCTACATACTATGGCATAAGCATATCTATATTCCTTTTATACACTGACACACACCTTGGTCCTCACTAATCAAAAATTGTTCCACTTTCAACAACTCAATCTAATCAATCAAACCTTTAAATATCTACACAACATACCAACCTTGCCTCTATTCCTACACCACTAGTCATCACTTGTGGCTCAAACACCTCTATCATATATTTTGTCCTTATCCCCAAAAGGGGGGCATCATTCCTATTATTCTTATTCCTACACTTACCTAGCATGATCCATCCACTCTCATAGGTAGATACACCATGATTTGTATACATCTAATAGTCAGATTACTAGATTCAACTTAGGTCAGTCAAGATATATAGTGATTTAGATTACATGAGTTACTCAACATTATTCAAGACATTCAAAGGGATATACCTTTAGTTTATAGATACATAGACTACTCAGATATAGTGGTTCAAATCATACAAATCCACAGTGATATCAACTTATAGGCACATAGACTATTCAGATATAATGGTTAAAATTATATGAATTTACATTGATTTTGATATATATAGACTTAGATACTACATTTTGGGGCATGTACATACTACACATCTCACACATATAACTTTATACAGTATGACATAGTTATAAGACCAAATAACATATTATAGGCATAGTACAAAGCATAATTTTTTGATCTTCAATTTTGTACATGGGGCATGGCACGATAGGTCATATCACATATGTTTATATAGATTTCCGTATTGTATAGATGAATCACTCACATACCATATTTGGGGGCATGGCATACATGTCCATGTTCTTCATCATCCAAGAATATATAGATAGAATGGTAAGATATGCCATTCTCTTCTTTTAACCAAATTTTTAGATTACACCTAGTGGTACCCAAGTTATCACCATGTTAGATTGTATGTCTATCTATAGTGGTTGGTCCATTACATTACCTAGACCCAGACTACATGAGTTTATGTAGGATAGAAGGCAGACATTGGTTTTAGGCCTCCAAGCATTTCTCATTTTTAGTTTAGATATTTAGAGTGGGGGCATGATAGATTTTATTCTTCAAAGAATATAAATTTTATACACACATTCTAGATTACATGATTTTATGTGGGATAGAGGATAGACATTAGTTTTAGGCCTTTGATCATTCCTCATCTTCAGTCAAATTCATCATAGGGGGTAAGTATTGCCTTCCTTCTCCCTGTTACATGGATTCCACTTTTAGATTTAGTATAGGAGGCATCCATTTTAGAGATTCTTTCTTTCTCTAGGCATTATTCAGCTCTCCATCCACTTCCTTGGTAAGGAAGTGAGTTAGACCCCTTTGTAGCACATTCATCTCCATGCAGGTAGGTTCAGGTATGCATTTTATTTTTTTATTTTAATCTAGTACTTCATTTCACTACATCACTAGAATAAAAGAGGAGAAAATGTATACACCCTAAAGTGGTCAAATAACACACATAGCATGTCTTTTCATAGTCCTTTCATAAGAGACTATGACTAGAGAATATGAGCCTTATTCACATTAGCCATGTGTTTTATTTTGCTTGTCTTGGTCTTGTTTCTTGATTTAGTCACCTTTTTTCTTATTCCCAATCATTCATAGCCTTTTAAACGGTCATTTCAGCTCAACTATACTCTATTTCCCATGCTAATTTTATCCCCCCATGTCTTGATCCTATAAGATAGGAGCACTAGGATTAGAATATAGCAATGGACCCTAGGGTGTCCATTTCTAAAACTCTTATCCAATGGCATTTTGAGTCCTAATAGTTAGGTTTCCTTGCTTAATGAGTCCCAATCCCTTATTAGCTTCATCCTTAAGTTTTTTTTGTCTTTCTAATTTCATCCAAATGTAAATAAGGTTCCTAAATTCAAAAAAAAAGAGTCTCCTATATAAAGGACTTCACAAGGCATTTTATATCTAGCACTTACTACTTTAGCATAGTAGATAATTAAAAATTAGTCAATAGTATAGTTTAGTATTCTACATCACACATATATTTGCATGCTTGATCAAGGAAGTGCCTAGGTGAAATTTCATTCTTACATCTATCATGTTTATTGATTATGCATGTTCCCTAAGGGAGAACTACATTTGATATGAGACCCTAGCTTGATGGTTGATGTAGGCAAAAATCAAGATAGTAAAGGTTCTAGATCATGTGATCATACTTCCCTTAGCCTAGTTTTCCCCCTTTTAATTTTGATGTATTTGTTGTTTCATGTGTGTAGGTAGACCTAGGGTTTGAATATTAAATGTATTTACAATGAGCTCCATCTACATTCAACATCTAAAATTTCATAGGTAGGGTCACATATAGATAACAAATAAAACATAAAAAATTAGGTCTCCACAAGTAATTTAAATAATAGCAACAAAAAGGACAATAATGTCAGACCTTAGGGTGTCCTATTTTGAAGCTCCTATCCTTTCACCAAATGAAATCTAGTTCTAGGTTCCGGACATCTTCCCAGTCTTGTGCAATATTTTTCAAGCCCTAAATCATTCATTTCAACCTATTTTTATAGATAAGTTTACATCTTTCCCTATGTAATTAATTTGATCAAATTAGTATTTTACTATATTTGATTAGATTTTTCCCCTTATTCTATACCTTTTATTATTTAAAAACTAAACACTAGTTTCCTAAAAATAATAAAATAGTGAGTCACGGGATTGACACTTATCACTTCCTTGCTTATCCAAAGTTCCTTTAACTTTTCAAACTTTGATTTGCACCATTAGATCATCTTTGGCCAATCAAATTCACTCTATCAGATCTTAATTTGAGGGATTGAATGTTATCATATGCTTTTTATTCTATTGTTAAAATTGTGACACTTGTCACCTTCTCGCTTGCTATGAGTCCTTTAAATTGTCAATGTTAATCTCATATTATCTGATCATCATTTGTCGATCAAATGTGCACCGTAGATCTTGAGGGTAATTAAAATAAGATATGTTGGGCTTTGGAAATATAAATAACTTATAATAAAGTGTTTGACTAAGGTTTTATTTATTTTGATAAACATGATAAAATCATAGGATAAAATTTTAGGCTAAGTTTTGAAGCATGATAAAGCAACCTCATGGATAGTAAAAGACATGGCATAAAGTTTTTTCCTAAGGTTTTTATTATATAAATATAATTAAAACTTTAGGATAAGGATTTAGGCTAAGTTAGAACATAATTAAATGGACCATGTGATTAGTTAACCCATGTGAATAAAGGGGGCTTAGGACATAAGGGGACCCAACATAAGATTTTTAGACTAAGGTTTGGTCATGTTGATAAACATGAATAAACCTTAGGATAAGAATTAAACTAATTCCATGGCAAAAATAATTGTTCTCACACAAATTTTTCCCATGCAAATTTGAATTCAAATCAAAAGGTCCTAGGTTAAAATACATTTTAAGGTATAAACCCCTAGGTTTTAGCATTATTTACTCATCAATTCAATCAAACCATTAAAGACCAATGATTAATCAAAGGCTCAATTTATCATTTTAAATATGAAACCCTGAGTATTTTCCACACACTTGATACTCCATTAAACTTTCATCTTGAAAACACATGGAGAAACCTTTAGTAAAATTAGGTAAAATAAGATAAAGATCAAATAGAGACATGCTACTCAAGATAAATGTGAACTAGGTGTGGATTATCTTCAAATAAAGGATATAGATTAAATGTAATTTTTTATTCAAATTATAAATTTACAAAATTTTGAAACAAGGGTCCCCATTTTTATAATTGGGGGTATGTTGACTTCAATAGATCCCTAGTCTCATTCATGGCTATGAGAATCTGATCAATCTTTGTAACTTGTTCAATGGTAAATTAATTTGGGTCAACTAGAGGGTTGGTATTATTGACATTGGATGTACCCTCACCAAATGGTATTCAACATGAAATTATCCTTTATGATAATAGGAGAATAAGAATATGCCAGTGGACTCATTAAGTCTAAGATTTTAAGCCTCATCTCTGATACCACAATGTAATAACCCCTCTTGGTTAAACTAGAATTAGGTCAAATAATTTTTTTAAAATCATTAAATCATTAACAAATGATCTTTAACTAAATGCATCAATAAATAAACTATTATTTAATTTTCATGTTGGTCATATGATTCATTTAGATAATGATCACTATAATGAATATAAATTTGATTTCACAAGTAAAACATAGAATAATACCAAAATACACAAATTATAAATCATCCACTATTGGAGTAAATGTCACAACTAATACAAGAATAAATAGCCAACTACTAAAACTATTATATCAAACAATAAAAATATATATTATATATTTGAATATTACATTACAAATTATATAATATTCTACCAAACATTCTATTCTAAATGAACTTGTTATTATCCAAAAGTATTTGTGAATATAAACTCTATCAGTTGACTACTAGATGGGAGGGAGAGTATCATTTGAGTGATTTTCCATACCAACCATGGACTATAGATCTCTTGCACAATCTCTCAACTTGATAATGGCCCTCTTTTCATGGATGGCTAGATAATGCTGGTGTGAGAATTAACAATGTCAACTAGAACCCACGTGTTGTAAGATAACTATCACATGTAGCATATCATAAAAAAATACATTCTAACATGAAATTGTGTAAAACATGCAAACTAAATCAAATAGAATTTACAATGTTTTAAACATAAACATTACTTTGGCAAAAGTTTTAATATGGTTTCCATATCTCTCTAAGATCAGTCAAATTCACACATATAATTCAATTGTATTTCCTTAAATATGTCTATTAGTAACACTAAGTAAGTATGCGAAGTCCATTTCACCTACTTTTTTAGTTTCATTAATATCAAATTAATTCAAACATAATTAATACTAAATCAAAAGATTCAATTAATAGATTTCCATATAAAAGTGCCACAGCACATATGAATACAATGAAACCATATAATCCCATATATTCCATCATATGCATCTATATAGTACAAATCAAATAACTCATCATAATCATAGCCTTTTAATTAAATCAAATAATTTATTCATAATATAAGAACAACTAAAATAGTCAAAAAATTACTATCATGATATTAATTCAAAGTTGCATGTTTCCTCAACTAACTCATTAAGTTCCAAACACATACATTATATGTACCATGTAAATACACAAGTACACATATAAATATAATTATGTAATGTATCATCATTATAAATATATCACTAGATATTCCTCTACATAAACATATATATTTGATCATATTAACATATCTAACATTCTCTTTTATAAACATAAAATCTATATAAAGTAAAGATTCATAAAATTGATCATTCCTCTATAATTAACATTATACACACTTTATCTTGAAAGCTTCAAACAGTGCAACATATTTAAGTACATGCATTTAAATTCACATATTTATATATATGCATGGATACACACACACATACAAACATGGGTCTTATGGAGTTAATCCACTGACCCCTATATATATATATATATATATATATATATATATATATATATATATATATATATATATATATATATATATATACCATTTTAATTAATTAACCCAGGGTAACCAATTTCAACAAGAGTCTTAACTTGCTCAAACCAAGCATACAAGTTCATTTATAAACCATTGTTATAAATTAGATACCCAAATTCTATGAAAATAAGAAATTCATTCCTGAGTTCAAATATTTTATAACCTTCAAATTTCATCTAAACATAAGGTTCTATATGAAATTATAAATACTCAACCTATTTTTTGTAACACGTTTTAATAATAGAAAATACATAAGTAAATCCAAGTGGTTCAATAATTTAATAGGTTAATAAACACCTATAGATCACCACACTAGGATATGAATTAAAATAACACCCAGTCACAAAACTTATCCATCGTAAACAAAGGCTTAATTATAATAAGTATTCCATTCTATTCTTTGTACTTTTCCTCTATTTTGACTCACATAGGTAACAAAAATAAAACCCTAACTTATATTTATTCTCATTGTTATTCAAATGCTCAGTTGTATACCTAAGGTTTAAGTTTATATATACTTGGCTATGTGGATGGGTCGTACCCAACCCCAGGGTTGTTTACATAGATTTATGTTATAATTATTTTTGTAAATAATTTTTGGAGTCATTCAAAGATAGATATATACATGAAATAAGCACAAAAATACCTAAAGATACTTGAAGCTATCATTTCAAATCCAAAAAGAGTATAATTGT
>JARHVA010002119.1:652500-660000 GCA_037957365.1 Torreya grandis | reverse complement strand
AAAGGCCCAAGTTATTGATAAGCCTTTTCTCAAAGAAAGGATAGATCCTCCATAGCTCCCTTTAGTGTATCCAAATCCTCCATAGTAATATCCACAAAGGTCTATTACTAAAGAAATAGTGACTATAAAGAGACTTACCTAGAATATTTAAAAAACATTCCTAAATACCTCTACTAGCCTTGACACAAATTTCACATGCACTAATTCTATAGGTTAGCCCAACTCTTGGTATATCCCAAATCCTAATTATTCCTTTATTCTCGATGTCCCCTATAATCTTAATTTACATATCACCAATTGTGGTTTCCCCTAATGTCACAACTAATTTAGTGGCTCCTATGATTACTAGTGCCTCTACTCTAATTGAATGGAGCACATCATCAGACCTAACAATAGTCACACAACTCCCATAGGATCCATCTGATATGG
Organism: Torreya grandis; assembly: GCA_037957365.1. Taxonomy (NCBI): domain Eukaryota; kingdom Viridiplantae; phylum Streptophyta; class Pinopsida; order Cupressales; family Taxaceae; genus Torreya; species Torreya grandis. The sequence continues at coordinate 659,571 of JARHVA010002119.1, read as the reverse complement.
ATTCAACTATAGTAACCTCAACATAAGTAGACCAAAATAAGAGGTTAGCTAAAATATAAATTTGAGTGTGCCTAGAGCACATGTGTATCCCATGGTTGCCTATATATCTCTTTTTTAAGCCCTAATAAATAATAATAGGCTCTCAAATATTTTAATTTAACTAGCCAATATCTTCCTTCATGTTGAACATAGAGTTCATGGGAAAATTTGATCATCAGGTCTCCATGACCCTAGAATAATTATGGTCTTATGCTTTCATAGTCCATATAATTGAAATTTGATTTTGGGGATAATTATGTGAATAATTTTGACCTTGACATTTTGTATCACCTCCTGTGATCCTTCTTTAGGAGAAAGACATGATGAAGAAGGATCATGGAAGGTGATCTAAAATTTTAAGGTCAAAATTCTTCAAATATATATCCCCACAATTAAAATTCAATTATGGTCTCCCATATTCCCTTGGGATTCCCATTTGGTATTTCCTCCCTTCTCTCCCATGCCACTTCCCCCACCCTTAATTCCAGTTCATCATTCACCTTCATGCCTACTTCCTTTATCCATGCCTCCACATTCCACTTCAATTGTCAACATCCTTACTGCCTCATTTTCTACTAACTTGGGGACCATGTTTAGTCAAATATGGATGGGTTTCATTCAATATTTAAGTGCAAAAAGGCTAAAAATAGTCTATCATGGGGACCTATATATCCAAATGTGGTTTGATAGGGACTCAATGAAAATGAAAAGGGTGATGATGTAAACCCTCAAATAGGATGGAGATCCTGTTGTATGAAGAACAAATTAGGACCTCTTTTCCCTCGCAAGAGTGAGGGCTGATATGGGACAAGATAAGATTTTAGAGGATCTAGTCTCTGTAAGCATATCCACCAATGAGCTCATAAAGAAGATAATGGAGGAACATATGGATAAATTAAGGACTCTAAAGTCTCAGGTGAGGATCTAATTCCCAATTGGTTTAATTTCCAAGTTTGAATACACACTTGTAGAGTTGTTTACACCCCTCAAGAAAGTTACTAAATATATTTTAGAGAGAATTTTGTTCTTCCAAATATCAAAACACTATTTGGATAGGATCATCAAAGTGGATAATAAGTATAACAATATGTTAGTGGTTAATAACAAGGGGATATTATTGGAGCTTAAACTAATGCCTCTCACTTATTTGAATTTATGTTTAAAAATTTACTAGGATTATTAGACAAATTTTAGCTACCATAGAATAGGTTCTCAAAAAATTGAATTTTCATGTCTTTTGTCCTTGTTTATAACCCATTTAATGCATATTGAGGTCATAAAATGGTCTTTTTGAGGTCTTATTAACAAAATTTAAGGTTGTTTTGATAGGTTTAAGGTAATGGATTTTATTACTCTTGTGCTAGTATATTCATATCATGATGTGAATAAGGTTGATCAAATGAGGTAAAAGGTTTATATTTTTCCCCTCAATTCATCCTAACCCTTCATCACCTTGAATTATCATTTCTTATATGTTTTTAGAAGTTAAGGTTAATTTACAAAGTTTAAGGTAAATGAAGTTGAGGAGAAAAGTGCTTATAACCAAATCTAACGTATGTCAAAGAAAAAAAATATAAAATATCAATATAATCACACCTTTAAAATATTTTAGAGTTATATAACTCTCATACATGTCAAGGATATTAGATCATGTAAGTTTTGTAGGTTCAACATCCAAATAAGATAAAATCACTTCAAAAGGGGAAGTTTTAGGAACTTATATAGAATTAGAGGATATATATTCAAGTGAAAACATATTTATATATTATATTCACATTTATAATTTCATTTACATGGATAAAAATCTTATACATGTCTTAATAATGCATAAAATGCAATAAAACCTCTATCGATCTCTTGGCAGGTTCATAATGGCTAGTTTATTGTACTCTTTCCATACATAAGGAAGTGAGTTTGATTATAATATCTTGAAAAAATTTAATTACCCTTATTTCCTCTCAATTATTTTAATTTTTTGTTTTATTTATCTCCTTTTCTTCATGAACAATCACTAATGACCTAGGGTGCCCAAAAGAGGTGTCAAACCCCACTATCTCAATTTTGAGAAGTATGCATGTAGCTTTGAATTCATTGATGCAATATGAAAACTACATAATATAATTATAGGTCTAAAATTACCTCTTAAATCATCCTTTATTACCATATATCACATTTAGGTAGTGGTCAAGCAAAAGCCCTCAATGTAGAAAAGCACAGTTTTGAGTGCCTGAGCATGTGGAGAATTTTACAAGTTAAGAGATAAGGTAAATAGAGAGGAGTATTAAAGGATAAATATAAAATTTAAAAATAAATTTATGAATTTTTATCTCACAAAAATGATAATAAATAACCAATGTGAAAATATATACAAGCAAATTTTCAGTCAGAAGTCCTAAATACGAACCTACAGGCATGTGTTAATCTATGAACTACAAAGACATATATATGAAGTAAAATTGAAGATAAAGAGATATATATGAAATTTATGAGGAAAATTTATTTATTTCATAACACCCCAAGGATCATCAAGGTGACTGATGGTAATTAAGGGGGTTGTTACATGGTTGCAGGCCTAGATGTTCATATGCAGGTTTGCCTATAAGAATGGGGCTTATGAGAAAAAAGAGGGTTAAATAGTGGTGTGAGAGGTGACATAAGATAGTACATATTACTAATATAAATTTAAAAATATAACACATACTTCCAATGTAAATTCAAAAGAGGTGATTTCAACCCACAGCTCTATAGACCTGTAGGTTGACATTTGTGATCAAAAGTTGACCCAAAAGTGTGTATATGCCTTATAGATTATGATGCATGGTGTTGAGAATAAACCTATATCCTAAATTTTATAAAAAATAACTATGATTCCTTTATATATATTTCCAACATCAAGCTTCAATAATGTTGTCTTTACATAAGTAACCCTTGTTATAGGCCTACAAGAAGGGTATATTCATTATTAGAGAAAATAAGAAGTTGATGTCAAATGAAAGAGTCAATGAGTATTTTTTGAGATAAATAAATACATGAAGAAACTATTTATAATATTTTTCAAATCTCCAAGGTTTCTAGAGTACCAATTTGAATAGGTATACCTATGTTCAACTTGTAGTCATATAGTCTCATTCACCTACAAGAAGAATGCTCAAATTTGAGAAACTTGAGGAATTAAAGGCATATGGATAACATGTGATAATATAATGGTAATTTAATTTGTCCTATTGGAAACATACCTAATTAAAAAATTAAATGAACACTCATAGAACTACACAAGCCTGTGTAAAAGAATGATAGAAGTTTGCATGTTGTGAAGAGAGTTTTAATATTGAAAGATTTATGTAGATGAAAAAAAATTATAATATTATTTACTATTCTTTAACTCACTATTCAAGAGAGGAAATGGCTCAAACATAGACACTAGGTTCAATTGTACTATTATGCTTATAAACCTTAGTATGAGATAATGAAGATCATAGTGGGTTTGTAGAGATAAATGGTAAATAATACCTTTGGTACATGTATTTTTGGATGTAAAAAACCTATCTTATGTTTTTATAACCAAAACCAAACTCCAAGATGGAATTTCCAAGTCAAACTCTCTCTCAGGCTCACCAAACACAGTCTACCTAGCCTAAGAAGCACTTTCCTAAACTCATAATTATACAGAGATTTTGAATGGGATCCAAATCTCATTTTATATGTTATATAAACTTTTATACTTGGAATTTGTGGCATTATTTTATATATTAAGGTCCTAAGCTTTATGAATCATCGTTAAGGTGAGAAGCATGTCTCAAACTACCAAGAAGGCTAGAAAAGACCCAATGAAAAAGATTGGTTTCTTGGGTAATTTAAATGCATTAATTTTCCCTTGAAACCACCTAAAAATCATTATTAAATTTATGAATACTCTTAACATGAATTTTTATTGTACTTACACCTATATGGATGCATTAAATGTTATGTTTTTGTGAGGTTTTAGACTCAAAATAGTGTGTTTAACCTCTTGGATAGATGAAAACCATTTTTAAAGATATAATTAGGTGTATTTTATCTCCTCAGGTCCAAAACTTGGTACATTTGACCCTAGAAGTGATCCTACATGTCTATTTCTTGAAGGCAGTATGAGAAGGCTTGTGAAAGACTAGGTTTTTGGGCCATTTATTGGTTAATACACCTACACAAGGTTTAAAAATCCCAAATTAAGCATGAATCATTGTCATGGGGTCCTAAAATTTAATCAAACACTTATTTAGAGTTTCACATGTGTGGGATTTTATTGGATCAAAATCTCAATTTCTAGGCCTAGAGACCTAATTGGAGAGAGAAGCAAGGTGAATAAGTGCACTTGCACTTAATGGTTGATCATGAAATTTGGAAAATAGTTGTAAGGGAATATGAGTACTCAGAACTATTCTTATTTTCCAATGATCATCTATATATTATTCTACACAAGGATATTTGTGTGTTTTTTGGGCTATAAGGAATTAAAGGCAAACATGGGCTTTAGGTGATAGATGAAGTCTTTGAGAGTGTTTAAGGATTATATAGGGATTGATTAGTGTTTTTTAAAACTAAGGGAGGCATTTCATGTAGATAGAGTGCATTCATGAGGATGAAATAAAGATTTAATGATTTTAAGCAAAGAAAGGTGTAGTGAGACTAATTGAGTTTCAAGACACCTAAGAAGGTGTGATTATCATTGCAATGTTAGTATAGGGAGATTATAAAATTAATTCAAGGTGCCAAAAATAAGGTCAAAAGGTAACACAATATTATTTGATGACCAAGGAGTGTCACTTGTCACTTTCCAAGCCAAGAAGAGGATAATTTGAAGAATAAGCAAGAGGTGTCAAACAAAGGGAGAAACTCCCACACCATTTCCAAGATGATGCATCTTTAATAAAGAAACACATGTCCTTGGATATCTTATGAGACTATTTCTTAATCCATTATTGATTGTATCTCTTACCAATATTACTAGATAGTTTTTATTAGTATATTTTATGCCTTCTCTCTATCTCCTTCCCCCATTCTCTATTTAATAAACCTTGTTTGTCTTTGTATGTATCCTCCACCTAGCTATCAAAAATCCCTACCCATTTTTATGACTTTTATCAATGATAAACTAATGTTTTTACCTCTTTATATGATTTTTGTTAGTGTTTGTGTATATAGAGTTTATCTTTTGAAGTGAATTGACTAGTATTCCTTGGCATGTTGTCCTTTTCTAACACCTATATGCAATTTGAAAGCTTATTTTTAAGTTCATGTGAAGTGTCCAACTGAAGTTTGAGGGTTGAGTAAGCTTGTCTATTCATTAGTGTTATCCTATGACCTCTTTATTAGACCTTCTAGCCTAAATATCTATTACAACCTCCACATTGAAGTGCGTATGTGAGAGATTTAGATTATAATTAGTGTATGTTAAGGTTAGTCTTGTGGTCTATGTGTGCACATGCAACTGGTTGGTAGTAATCAAATTATTTGGTGTATCACCCCCTTAGTTTTCTTTCATGTTATCTTTATCCCTTTTCCTTGAAATTTAGTAGAGTAGTAGATCCTAATTGATACATCAAGGGGAGATAACCCTATAATCTAGAGGTTTAGTCTATCTAAAGGTCACCCACAACCAAATACTAATTCCATTGTATAGCCAAATTGAGAAGGATTGAATCACTCTATTAAGGGTGAAAATTTGAGATATAATAGGGACCATGAAGACCTCACTTAAATATTAGATCAAGGACATGCAAACCACCATACGGCACTTGGAGAAGAACAAGGACATAATCCTTACATACTTAAAAGATGTTATCATCATAATCATTTTTAACTTGGATATATGGAAACTTGATTAGCCATGGTAAATTAGGGGTCTATATCAACCACTTCAAGGTAGAAATGAATATAAAGGTGGAAAAATCAATGAGGATTAATCTAAGGTTATCCTATATGTTTCCACCTAGTTGTTCACAAAAATTAGTTAAGTCAATGAGGTGAAAGTATCATTGGAATCCCCTATCAAATTTCATGATAGGATGATGATTCAATTAGAAGTGCTCTTTTTATATCCACTTGTTAACCTACCAAAGCTTAACTGAGAGGGTAACTTGGTGTCACAAGAATTAGTAACTAAATAAGACATCCAAAAGCAATTTTTAAGTGGTCTCCCATTGAGTTTAACTTAAATATTATTGTGGCCCAAACTAAGGGTGTGTTGTCAATACCCTGGTTCCTCTTTCTCTCTTATTTTTATTTTATAAAAACATTGTCAAAATGATTTGATTTTTTAATATTTTTGGGCCATGATATCCAAGAGTGAGATATCATGCTATTTGGAAATGGACCCCATCTGATTTCCTATATATGTTGTTGTGAAATTTTTTGTAGAGGTCAACACTTTTTATAATCAAACACTTTAATGTTAAGACAAATCATTGTCTCCTTGTTATGTTGTGTTTTCATGAAGGTCTTCCAATTTATCTATTTTAATGAATAATGTTAATGTTAAATAACTAAAACATGTTTTATCTATAGATGTATGCATTAATTAGGATGAGCTTTGAGTTATTCTAGTATTTTACTTGATTGTTTTTGCCTTCCTTAAAACCCTCTTAGGTCTATGTGTGATTGGAAACATATCTCATGTGTGTTTATTTGTAGAAATAACTTTGGAATTAAGTGTCCAATACTCCCCTTCAGATCCCTTACATATGTGACTAAAGTTTGAGATATCTTGAAACTCGACATACAATGGTAAAACTGTAGTTAGGCACAGACTCAATTCTAAAGCATTGGGGTTATTATCTTATCTAGAGGACTTCCATTTATGAATTATTTTCCCCTCCTTTTGATGTTTATTTTTTGTCTTTATTTTTTTCCTTTGTTTTAAAAATTATAAAGTAAAGTTGTTGAAGGGATAAACCCATTGAATTGGATCAAATAGTGTGAATAATCTTTGTGTTAGTGGTAAACAAGAATTTAATTTTCAATGGTATCACTACATCTATTATAAATCCATTTAAA
>JARHVA010002119.1:522500-647500 GCA_037957365.1 Torreya grandis | reverse complement strand
ATCTCCTCATTCATGTGAGGGAATAATATATAGCATGAGGTATCCCCATATGTTCTTACATGGGGAACATCTCATATATCCAAATAAAAAAAGTAAAACCAATCCCATTGTTTTTTGGATTATGATCAAGATGTTATATAATTCATGAACCACATGTACCTAGATGACTGATTCTAAATAACTAAGGGTGCCCTAATCTAACATTAAGTGACATAATTGATAATACATAACATAATTGCCCCATATAAATTATTTTAGAGCAAAAGTGTTTTCATAATCTTTATCAAGGCCTTCCATATTTACAAAACATAATATTTATAAACCTAAAAGAGTCATACAACAAGAATCCACTCATCATACTTGTCTTACCTAGTATCCCGTTGTGCTAGCTCTCATCTCTCATATAATGTGTCTAGGCTATTTTACATCATTTTTTTGAAAAAAATTAATAACCCCAAGATCACATGGATGTCCTATAAAGTAATGGACACCTTTATGGTATCCCCAAACACTACCCATATGAATGTGTTTGTGAGTCTCTCCAATGCTCTAAGGAAAATGACAATCTTCTCCATATTGAATGGCACTTAACACATCTCCATAATCCCACTAAATCTTAGTGTGGTCATTTGATACCAATAAACTATTGATAATATCTCCAAAATATCTAATAACCATATTGAATCCAAAAGCCTCCACAATCTTTTTCATCTTTGAAAATATCAAATAGAGAAGCACAATTAGATTCTAATCCATAAATATAATAAACATGCTTAAATAATATATATATATATATATATATATATATATATATATATATATATATATATTTCTCCCTTTTCCAAAACATCAACCATGCACTAGACTAAATTAATCATGCTTATGTTTCCACTTTATCACCTATACCATATTGTATTAGCCAATATTTTAGTCTACTATATCAGTGAATACTATAATATCAATCATATTTTAGTCATGATACATTGGCCATACATTAATGTATCAATGATACTTCCCTCACTTATATTGTATTGACCACTCACTCAAATGAACCATCCATTCTTAATTTTGATGTCATTTACCATACCCAAGAGTATCAACCAACTAGGAAAATTTTCAACTACATCGACCATGCCAAATGGCAATGACCAACATTTTTCCCAACTATATGAGCTAGGAAAACTTTAACCCTCTTAAAAAATTATATGGGCCTAGTTGTTATAGTTCAATAAGCATGACCATTTTTCCTTTAGACTAATAAATGTTTTTGGCCTATTTTTCAATTTTTTTCACCTACCAATTTCTCGTCCTATTGGTAGATTCATTTTTATGCTTTTTGGGTAAAATTTTGTTACAAATATTTGCCCCAATGCCTAGATTAACTAATAAAGTACATTTTACCTCAAAATGATAAAAATGAATGATTAATGCATTTCATATCTATATGAATCTAATTATAGTGGAATAATGTCCTCTAGCATGCTTGTCTCCTCTTTCACAAGCCATACTATCTCATAGTGATAAATTTAGATAAATTAGAACTATAGTTTCTAAAAATATAAATTACACAAATGAATAGTTTTCACCATTTTATAATAAAACTTTAAAAAAAAATAGCCTTTATTTATTTATTTATTTTTAGATTACATATTTCATCCACATATTTGTTTCTTTATGTCCATTTCACAAACCAAAATAAGCTTTATAATTATATCAATATATAGAATTTTTAGGTAATAAAATAATATTTTTGTAAAAAAATTAATTTTGTCTTATTTTTTAGGTACACCTTTTGTTCTGGATGTTGAGCACCTTTGATCATCAGTCACATAGAGATTTCAATTAACATGATGGTGAATAAACCAATTAGGTTAAGGATGTCAATATTAAACATTTTCAATCACTTGATGATTAAATTTGAGCACCTACACTCCTCTATAATACCACATTAAATACTATATTTCAATACATTATTGTCCTTCTCTCCAAAATGCTTGGAGGAAAACTTAAACCAAGATAAATTATAGGACCATATCATACATCAATAAGATCATTTCCAATCTAATTAAGGAACTTGAATTCTTGTGAGACCTAAGAATAAACATATTATATATGATGGTGTCATTGATACTTATGACCCTAAGAGAACCATTCATGATGTTATAACAATAAGCTCTCATGAAGTGACTCTCTTCCAACCCATAGTGGGAATAATATTCCATCCTCCTCCTCCTCCCTCACAAGTCCTTACATGTGAATTCATAATGATCATTCTATATAGCTCATTATATCTCATATAAACTATCCATAAGTGTTGCCTCTTGGTTATATATTGCATTACATTTAATAGTTAAGGTATCATATAATTATAAAATAAGTGAAATTGTAATGTGTTCATATGTGATACATTTTTGAGTCTCTATATTTTTATTTGTGTCTAACTTGGATGAAATGAGTATAGTTTTTCATACATAGATACATCTCTATACAAGGATTATTTTGAGAAGTCATCAACAATTTTTGGCAATAATTTTGAAGACTTGGCATATAACATAGTGAGATATGAATATCCTTAGTCGATCTTCAAATATCTTTATCTCTGAAGAGGTTCCATAAAAGCTCTAAATATATACCTAGGTAGCTTTGAATATTCTCTAAAGACCTATCCAATCATGCTCCAAAGATGCCTAGTCATACTCTGAAGATGCCCAGCTATATTTTATAGATTAATATAATAACTCCAAAGATATCTATTGTACATATATATATTTCCCTCTTTGGATATTTTTTTTTAGACATTACTATTCATAGTAATGGTCCAAAATTATCTAGATATAAATTTATTTATATTTTATAAATCCATACATAATCTCTTCAAATATATGTTAGTTATACTTTATCTATTATTAGTTGAATCAGTTCAAAATGCCTCCTATAAGCATGGGATTTGATTCATAGATATTATATTTTGAATAATTATATGTGGCTATTTAGATTACTAGATTTTGTATTCTAAGAATAGTTATTGAGATGTGCTTTAAGTACACATCTCCTTCTCATTCTAGGGTAATAGAGAATAGTTAATAGAAAGAAAAAACATTCAAGTGTAATTTTATAGTAAAATTTGTAGCACATGTATATGTTACTTTTGATAATGAAGTATTAATAAAGTTCATCATTCCATTACATTACTGAGTAAAACATGGTATTGTTCTAAGGAAGGAGCAAGAGCCCACTTCTCTCTAAATATCAGGATAATTGATATTTCTATTTTATAGTTTAAAACTGTATTTCTTTTAATACATGTATATTTAATTTTAATGCAAGTGTGATTTCTCTTTCAATGCAAAGTGTGATTTCCCTTTTAATGCAAAGTGTGTTTCTTTTAATGCAAATGTGTTTTCATTATATAAAAATTTTGTTTCAATTCAATACAAGTGAGTTTTCTTTATGTAAAGTGTGTCTTATAATTATCATAAGAGTGGAGTTAATAGGAAAGGTTTGTTGACTCATCTCCATATTCAAAATCTATCAGGAAGTAGTCTAGGTGACAATAGGTGATCAACATTCTCACATTCTGAAATACAACACTTTTATACCCAGTTGGGCAAGTTGAGTGAGGAAAATTTAGTGTCTTATACTAGAGTTTTAACTTTTATATGTTGATGGTGTGAACTATTATGGTCTTAATTTGTAGCCATGGGGAGAGTTATTTAGGATCCCTCTAACTAAGTCATAAAATGCGAACAACCTTAGGATGTGGGTGTCCTATGATGAGGTTGATCCTCTTTGAGAAGGTTGGATTCCTTTTGGATCTATCACCTAAACTAATCTCTAGCTTGGATAAGGGAGACAAATAGACAAAAATGCATGAAAACATGTAAAGGAGGTGATGCACCAAACATTTTAAACACTTATGAATATAAAATACATACTATGAGACACTATCAATATTTCTAAATATTACTTCATTTATGTTTTTATCATCTTCTACATAAGTATTTCACTAAAGGCCTGAACTAGTTATCAATCTAGTTTAAGAGGTATAATCACCAAGTGGGGGGGGGGGGGGGGTGAGCTAGTGATCCCAAATAATCCAAATTCAATTTTGATCTTTAAAAACACTCAACTAGTTACCACAAGCATTCATGAATCATATACATCATTCATATCAATGAGCAAAAGAGACAATGTAAGATCAATCACATAACACATGACATATGTGGTAAGCCCTCTTGGGGAATAAAACCCACTAGAACCTACAATTGTAAAACTATCCTATAATTAAAATAACTAATTTTTACCATCTACAAATTATCAAGGAACTACCATTCCTAATTTTAGTGAGATTGTAATCCCATAAGGAGCTACCACACCTATCTAGTTGAGCTACAATAATAACTAGAAATTTAGGAAGTTTTAAATTGTAAGGAGGATAAAACCACATTAGATGTTGATATACTATTAAAAAACCTATGAACACATCCACCTTTGTACTGATGTATTCAACACTTGATGATGGACCTCTGATTATCACTCTTTACCTTTGCTCATACTCAAACAACAAGAGCACTATTTTTCTAATAGAATTATGAGAAATAGGTCATAAACATATTCATTAAACTAATATTCTCATAAAATAATCCATAGGTCACTCTACCTCTCATTCTCTCTCCAAATCACACACATAAGCCTCTCTCAAATCTCTCCCCAGTCTCTCCCTCACAAGTCTAGAAACCATCATCTTTGGTTCCACTATTTATAGAGCATACTTGATAAACAAAACCTTGGTAATAAATTAGGCATGACTTATCCATTAAGGAATATATCACAAAAATACATATCTCAATATATTCTTCATAGGTCAGTCATATCATATATGGGTCAACCTTAAGGAACTACACCTTTAATAAAGCCCTTGTAGCCCTTATAGATCTCATGTAAACCCATTCATTCCTTTAGCACTTCATCGAACAAAAAAATATTACATAAAAACATTAAAATATATGGTTCCACTTATTATTTCCCCTTTAATATCCTCAAATTATCATATTCATATTATCTCACCTATGTGTTTGCTCAAACAACTCAAACATTAACCTAGTGCATAGGAACATTATGAATGAATACATAGTCAACTTCTTAAGCATAATTCATACTCAATATATATTTATCACACCTATAAAATACACAAAAATAATACTCATGGAGTCTACAACACTCCCAAACAACTAATTCATCATGAGACATCAAAACATCATCAACACAAGCTTAAACACCCTTCTCGGGTCACTTGCAGAACATATATGAAAACATAGTCAACTTTGGACCTTAATATATTTGATTGTACATAATTCAAAATATTAAAATTAATTTCATTATATGTACCATAGATTCCTCTTCATATTTTATTTTTGTATCATGAGTAAATTTTGTCTATATCAAAAGATATGGCCCAAAAACTAGACAATGGTTTTTCCCTTACTAAATTTGAATATTTAAATGACAATAGTCATAGTTAAAATTTGACCACTTTGATCACATATAATGTCCTATTAGGTTTATATAAATTGTGAAACATTTATATGTTATGAACTTTAATGCATAGGTACTAATTCTCAAAGATTAAACATCTAATAGTTGACCTCATCTTGTGTAATTTGGAAACTTTGACTCAACATGCTCTATTGATTTGTATGGATCAACCAGGTCTTTAACTATAAATTCTTACCATTTGATCAATATATAAAAACATCCACTCATTATTATATCCTTATCCTTTACCTTTGCTTATTTATTAAACATCATGCATCTATCATCATCTCATCACTTCCTAACTTCTTACATTGACATGCATCATCAATCTTGCTTGTACTTTAACTTGTGTAGAAATGACTAAGTATGTGAACCTTGATTATCTTCTAGAGTATCCATTTTTTAACTTTAATAACTTCTTCTAAACTTAGATTCATGATCTCAAGTTTGGATTATATGATCTTACATAGGAGAATCCAACCATGTGACAAACTACTTTTAAAGCCTTCATATGTGTAAGATATATCACCATTAAAATGCATTCTAAAAATATTATATCATAGAGCCAAATATGTTTATAATTTATCTAAGATACCAACTTTGCTCCTAAATAAATTTTATCATGCTTTAGCACATGATCTAAAATTTAGCATAAATCAACTATGCACAAAACTGAATAAACCAATATGACCACTTCACTTGAAACATCCACGCATGGAGATATGCCACCATAAAAATTCTTAATAATATTTTATTACCACATTTAAAATTTGGCTATGGGAAAACACTATCAAAATTCCTTAGAGCCCAACTTTTCACATGCATATCTTTTGACGTACTTAGTCACATGATCTAAAAAATAGTGCATAAAAACTAGGCATAAAAATGAATAAATCCATATGATAATTTTATCCTAACACCTCCACTCATGTGAATTTTGACCACATCAACATTCTTACTCAGCTCTACTTGAGCCCTCTTAAAAATTTTGATATGGGGACATAGTGAATTTTGTCTGATTAGCTAACTTTACATCCTCATATCTTCAACCGCACTTAATCACATGACTTCAAATCTAGTGTATAAAAACTAGGTACTAATGTGATCATAACCATATGACCAAATCCTCTTGACTCATTCACACATGATAATGATAATGCCATCAAATTGCGTACTCAATTTTTTTACCACTAGACTCAAAGTGTTTAAATGAAAATTATGGACAACTAGATGAATCTCACTTATGTAAACAAGCACTCAAAGCATAAAAAATCTCTTAGTGACCTATTACACATCCTCAAATCACCATACTCATCCCTAAATATCTCTAAACATGCCAAAATAGAAGATCAACCAATCATATTTCAAGCATACTAGGACAAGCATATTACACACTTTGTCATTATCACATAGACTAACAAGAAACTTTATCCACTCACTAGGACACCTTAATGACATCATTATGACATCACTGATAATAATCTAACAATATCCCCCTTGGTCATTGATTTCAACAACCTCATATATAGAAATATATAGTTTTCCTTCTCTATCTTCATGTACTCCCACAAAAAGAATTTTTTTACCCTTTGACATAATGACAAAGTGGGCATCAAATAATCCTATACACCTAAAAATACCATAAATAGGAAAGGACCATCTTATAAAGATGATACAAACTCCCCCTTACCTTGAACCTACATTTTCTTTACCTTGTCAACTTCCTCTTGCTCCATTCCAACACTCTCTTCAATCGAAAACTACAACCAATGAAGAAAGAACACACAAAAATATATAAATATGATGAAACTCATCAATAAACATCTGATATGGACTCCCCCTAATAAATTTGAGAAATTACACCTTTTGAGCATCTTCAGATCTCCACACATCATGAAGAACCACCATATATGCTAATTAGAAATCTCTCTCAAGCTACCACAAGGACCAGCAATATAAATTCATGCCACTCACCAAATAGGAAACATTCATTAAACCAAATTGATAACTTAACTTGAAATAAACATAATTTTCTCTTTTGTTTAAACTAAGCAAAAAGCACTCTTCTTCAAACTAGGCCTATGTAGCCTTCTTATAGCCCTACCTAAAACTTGCAGAGCCCATAATTTTTAGTAGACACATATTCAAGACTTGAAACTTTATATCTGTATCACTCTCATATTCTTCTTCAATTACATAAATTTTCATCACTAGGACCATCCTCTATAACATACTTCCTTCACAAACTTACTAGTTGATTATCCCTCTATATTGACAAAAACATGAATATCTTGAGAACCAAAAACCTTCAAATATATATGAATATTTATTTGAAAACAAATTTATCCCATTCAACCTATTAATAATCCTCATACCTAAATTCACAAGGTAAACTACTTTTCTAGCAAAGCCCAAAACCCTAGAATCTCAAAACAAATAGGGTCAACAAACCTCTTTATGATCAATGTACACCTCTAAAATTTAGTGCACACCTAGAGACACCCATCACACACTTATATACCAATATTTGAGATTTTACACCTTTGGGAACCCATACATCTTATAACCCATTTTAGGCCTACTTGTCCTTAAGCCAAAAACTAAGAAAACTGAGAGCACTCAAAAATCTTCAATTGGCACAAACATACCTTCAAACCATAAAAGCACCTGGATCACATCACAAAGAAGTTTGTATAAATTTATAAGCATCAAAATATTCTTGAAATTTGAATCAATCTCATTAATCCACTTGGAATCACCCATTCTGATTCTATACTACAGCTCTTTCATAAACCAATGGAGCAAAATCATGAAGTTTTTATTCCCCCTTAACTAAAGACCTTATACGATCAACAAATGTCTTTGTAAATATTTGAATTATGATATGTATCCCATAAAATTTATACTCCACAATAAATGTCTCCTAATAATCATAGGCATAGACATCCTCTACACCACAATGCTTTACCATAGTGTGAAACTAGGAGTTGCCCACAACTCCTCATATTCCTTCTCCTCCATCATCTAATACTGATAATTCTTATTCTTATTCTTCTTTTTCTTAGGAGAAATAAATTCATCATCCACTACAACATTCTCCTTTTTTTCTATGATTGGATTGATAATACATGGAGATAACACAGATTCATGACATACCTTTTCATCTAAAGAATATTCCTTATAGTTTGGATCCTCATCATTAGGCAGAGACAATTGATGCTATTTTCATGATACATGCTCAGAAATAGTAGTATGTTCACTTGGATCTATACATACCTTAAGACTCACTTCAACCAACACCTTAGTCTTCTCTTTGAGATTGGTTTCTTCACTCACAACAATGAGTAGATAATGAGAGCCCTTGTCACTCTTCAACTTCTAAAGCATTATCCACCAAAGAAAATAAATTAATTGGACATGTAACCTTATCATAACTCACAGTTGTCACCTTTGGCTTCCATGTGTTGACTTGCCTTCTTCTTTTCACTCTAGGAGCCTGATTAAATCTATTCTGACTTATAGACCTTTGCTTGTAGAACCTAGCAATGTGACCTCTCTATTCAAAATTGTATCACACCATACTCCTTAATGGAAAGATAGTTTTTATTACCATTTGGATATAAATTTGAATAATTTCCTCTCTCATGAAAAACAAAACAACTTCCTCTTTTTGAATAGGACTCACCTTATCTAATTCTTATATGTACCATGGTTTTCAAAGTGTCCCACATCAAAATAATTGAATAACTTAATTCTATTCACACATTTTTACTGATGAACCCCATCATAGTCCCATGTAAATTTATTTCTAATAGTTATCCTACACTCACTAGCCCTATGACCAAATTGATTACAAGTATAATAGTAACCATTGAATATTGCATACCTCATGGCATTTGGTTGTCTGAGCTAATGTCTTTAATCTACTATCACCTTTAGTTCTTGATTAATGATTTATCTTTAAGCTATGATTATCCCAATTCACTTTAGTCTTAATTTTCTCTTGAGTAACATTCTTTTATTCTTCTTCATATCAAGACTAGTTCTATCACTAGCATGCTTTTGACCACTTAAAATATCATATAGATAACTTGATATCTTTTCAAATCTTAAAAATGTTTTTACCTTACTAAATGTCTTCTCTAATTTAGCTTTCAAAGACTCATTTTTAGAAACATACCTTGAACATTCATTTGCTTTAGATTTAAGACTTGTAGATAGGATTTATAATTGAAAATTGAGATGTTTGACCATATCTTCATGTTCTTTGGTATCTTAATTCAATCTTGTTTTACACACATTTAATTGTTCCTTATAGTCCTTGATTTGATACTTTATCTTCTTATTGATCTTCTTTTTAACCTTCAGTTCTTCAAAGGCATTTGTCAAAGCAGTCTCATAGTCCATCTCATCTTCATCATCATTTAAATCACTCCAAGTAGACTCATTATGATGTGATAAGCTTCCTTCCTTAGCCATGAATAGGGATTCATCTTCAATAGGACCATCATCTTCATGATCATACTCTAAGTCACAGTCTTCACTCTCATCTGATGAGCTGCAATTTTATTTAGTGTAGAGACTCTTCTTGTTCTTCAAGGACTTCTTGTTGTTGTTATACTTTCTAAATCCTTTCTTCTTATATTTATTCTTGTCTTCAACTTGGCCTTCACCATGAAATTCATCATCATTCTTTTCATTCTTATGAGGGCACTTATGATCAAAATGTCCTATCTCTCCATAGTTGAAACATTTGAAGGGTAGTTTATCCTTATACTTCCCTAAGCCTATTTTTAATTTCCTAGTAATCAAAGAAATTAGTTCATCCTCATCAATATTATATATCTCATCATATTTGGTTTCTTACCTTGTAACTTCTTCTTTTTCATCATTTCTATCTTAAAATTTACTTCCTTCTTTGTTGGCATATCATCATTTACTCTCATCTCATAGGTATTAAGGGTGTCATGCAATTGATCCATCTTTAACTGAGTAATATCATGAATTTCTTCTATATAAAAAAAATTAGATCAAACTTTTGAGATATATAACTTAATACCTTTTAATCTATAGTATCATCTTTAAGGTTCTCTCTAAGACCTATGATGATGTTCATAATCTCATCAACTCTTTGTAGGAAAGATGCCATGGAATCTTCTTCCTTCATCTTTAGACTTTTAAATTACCTTATGTGAGTCTGTAATTTAGTAATATTAACCTTTGAATCTCCTTTATGAATGATCTAAAATTTATCCCATGTCTCTTTAGTATAATTACAATGGATTACCTTGGTGAAATTAGTCTCTATAAGACCATAAGTAACAACATTCATTGCCTTAGAATTATTCTCAATCAGTTTCTTATCTATAGTACTAGATGGAGGAGTAGTAGGAGTAACATATCCATCCAAAACATATTTTCATGCATAAAAAATCATAATTTCATCCATTGAACATCAATGCCTGCTTAGTAAAGAAACCTCCTTGCACATTCTAACAAGCCATATTGTACCTTGGATCACCTTCAAGTTGTCAAGCCTTTACCAAAGGACCTGGCTCTGATACCAACTGTTATAGGTATAATCATTGAGGGGGGGTGAATTATTGATCCAACATAATCTAAATTCAATTTTTATCTTTAAAAACACTCAACCAATTACCACAAGAATTCATGAAGCATACACATCATTCATAGCAATGATCAAGAGAGATAATGCAAGATCAATCACATAGCACATGACATACATGGGAAACCATCTTGAGTAATAAAACCCACCAAAACTTGCAATTAGACTACTATCCTATAATAAAAATAACCAATTTAAACCATCTAAAAATGATTAATGAACTACCATTCCTTATTTTAGTGAGACTGCAATCCCACAAGGAGCTACCACACTTGTCTAGCTAAGTTGTAACAACAACTAGAATTTCAACAAGTTTTACCTTACAAGGAAGATATAACCACCTTAGATACTAAGCTACCACAATGACACATATGAATAAATCCACCTTTACACTGATGTCTTCAACACCTGATGATGGACCTTTGATTATCACTCTTCACCTTTGCTCATTCGCAAATAGTAGGAGCACTATTCTGCCACAAAATTATGACCAATAGGTCATAATAATATTCATAAAATTTATCTACTCATCAAATCATCCATAGGGCACTCTACCCCTCCTTTTCTCCCCAAATCACACATACAATCCTCTCTCAAATCTCTCCCTAGTCTCTCACTCACATGTCTAGAAACCATCATCTTTAGTTCCACTATTTATAGATCATACTTGATAAACAAAATATTGGTTAGCCATTAATCATGCCTTATCCCTTAATTCATCTCTCACATTAATACATATCTCAATAAAATCTTCAAAGCTTGGTCATAGTAGCTATGGGTCACCCTTAAGGAATGACACCTTTTAATAAGGCCCATGTAGCCCTTATAGGTCTCATGTTAACCCATTCATTAATTTATCACTTAATTAAATAAAAAAACAACATAAGACCAATTTAAAATGCATGGTTCCACTCCTTATGCCCCATTAAACATCCTCAAATGATCACAATCATCTTAGCTCACCTCTGTGTATGCTCAAACAACTCAAACATTGACCTGGTGTATAATAACATTATGAATGAATACATAGTTAACTTCTTAAGCATTATTCATACTCACAATATATTGATCACACCTAAAAAATCCAAACATAGCATCTTGATGGAGTTACAACACTCCTAAATATCTAAGTCATCATGAGACATCGAAACAACATCAACACAAGCCCAAACATGCTTCTCAGGTCACTTGTAAAACATATACAAAAACATATTAAAATTTGGACCTTCATATCTTTGACTTTACATACTTATAAATATTTAAATTAGGCTCATTATATGTTCCATGGAGTCCTCTTCAACTTTTCTTTTTACATCATGAGCAAATTCTATTTAGATCAAAAGATATGGCCCAAAGACCAGACACTAGTTTTCCCTTATTAAATTTGAATATTTAAATGAAAATGGTTACAGTTAAACTTTGACCACTTTTCTTTAATCTCATGTTCTCTTAGATTTAAATCAATTATTCACCATTGATCTTGTCTAAATTTTAATGCATATGCACCAATGTTCAAACTTTAAACATCTAATAGTTGACCTCATCTCATGCAATCTAGAAATGTTGACTCAATGTGCTCCATCAATCTCTATAGATCAACCAAGTCTTTAACTATCAATTCTCACCATTAAATCAATCTAGATGAACACCCATTCAACATTAGATCATTATCCTTTACCTTTTCTTAGTTTTTAAACATCATGCACCTATCCTCATCTCATTGCTTCCTAACTTCTTGGAGTAATGTGCATCATCGATCTTATTAGAAATTTACCTTGTGTAAAAATGACTATGGGAACCTTGATTATCTACCTGAGTAGCCATTTTTTAACCTTAATAAATTCTTTTATTCTTAGACACATGATCTCAAATTTGGATCATATGATTTCCTTACATAGAATAATCCAACCATGTGATAAACTGCTCTTAAAGCCTTTGCATGTGTGAGATATATCACCATTAAAATTCCTTCCCAAAATATTCTATCACAAATCCAACTATGCATATAATTTTTCTAGGAGACCAAATTTTCTCCTACATAACTTTTTCTATGCTTTGGTGCATGATCTAAAATTTAGTGAAAATTATCTATGCACAAAACTAAACAAACCCATATGATCACCGTCACTTGAAACATCCACACATGTGAGATATTTCACCATAAAATTTCTTAATTGAATCTTCTTGCCACATTACAAATTTGGTTATGGGAAAACACTATCAAAATACTTGGGAGTCCAACTTTGCACATGCATATATTTTGGCATGCTTATGTGCATGATCTAAGAATTAGTGTATAGAAACTAGGTAAAAAAATGAATAAACCCATATTATTATTTTATCCTAACACCTCCACTTGTGTGAATTATTACCTCATCAACATGATTAATAGACTCTACTTGAGCCCTTTTGAAAATTTGGCTAAGTATGGTAACATAGTGAATTATGTATGAGTAGCCAACTTTGCATCCTCATATCTTTAACTGTGCTTCATCACTTGACTTGAGAAATGGCATTTAAAAATTAGGTACTAATGTGATCACAACCATATTAACAACTCCCCTTGACTCATTTCCATGTGGTAATGGTGACATCATCAAATTACCTACACAAATTTTCTACCACTAGACCCAAAGTGTCTAAATGAAAACTATGGATAACAAAATGAATCCCACTTATGCACACATGCACTAAAAGAATATAAAACATCTTAGGGAAATCTTTCACATCATAAAATCACCATACTCATCCTTAAACATCTCTAACCATGCAAAAATAAAAAATCAACCAATCATATTTTAAGCATACTAGGACAAGCATATTTCACACTTTGTCATTGTCATATTGACTAACAAGGCACTTTATCCACTCACTAGGACACCTTCATTACATCATTAACAATATTCCAACATCTATTATGGGAGGGTAATTATCCACTTATAAACTAATCCACAAACTATCTATTATAGTTAGAATGCCCTGTGAAAGCTTACAAGACACTTCATAAAGGTGAGGAAACTCAGACAAAGGCAAAATAATGCATATATTCACTTAACCACATCAATGAAATTATGAAGCACACTTTAATTCAGCTTAAAAATAGAGGAATTTATCCTTTATTGCATCAAATAGGTATTACAGTACAACTTGGCATAGCTTGGGCATGCCAAAAAGCATAAGACTATCTATCTCCAAAAATGAGAATTCTATCAAGACCTTTTCAAGGAGAATAAATGAATATATATAAAGGAGGAGAGAGAGAGAGATAAGTAAATATCCATTAATGAATAAGGCCCAACCACTTTTGATTAATTAGTATTGATTCAAGGATGTTGAGTCATGATTTACAAGGAAGGAATAACTTCCAAATTATCTAGAACTTCATTAAATACTCCACTATCTTCCTTGACCTTTGAACTCTCCACCATGATTGATCTTGGTACTTTCTTCATGCTATCAGATAGTCATTTGAGCTTGTTCATTAGTGTTCCTTTTAACATTCCTTATATGGACACAATTCTACCATTATTCCTAAATCCTAAATATAGGCTCATCATAAATGAAAACCAATCAGCACTATTGGTTTTCATGTAGCTATGTTTTCAAATGAGGGTCTATAGGCTATGGTGCTTTGAACCTAAATAGGATGTAAAACCTACATCTAAAATATTTTTGAGATATTTTATAGAGCTTTAATGGTGTTATATGAACTTGTAGGATCTACTTTTGGTAACCCATATCATATTGGATCTTTCATTTATGTATTATACCTACTCTAGGTGGAAAAATCTTTGGCTTCAATGTGCCAACCTTTGTGTCTTCCTCTCGAGCTGCTTATTCTATTTTTAAATCCTAACTATTTCAAGTTTGGATGCATGTCTATATCATTTACCTTCCTAGAACTCAATCAAATCTACTCCATTTATCCTCATGGGAGTCTTCAATCTTTGACCTTCATCATCAGTCATAGATCTACTATATACTCTCAAGATGGTGCCACTTTTCAAATCCATGTCAATCTTCATCTTGACCTTTAAGGGTGTGACACTTGTCATTCTCATGTACCTCTTATGGGCCCTATTATAAATTCTTACAATTAGATGTGCTTATGTCACATGGAAACCTTGTATTCAATTTGAGCCCCTTGACCTTTCTACCTTTGATCCACACCATTGATCTATTCAAAATTTGTCATGATTGAGACACTTGGCATCTTCATATTTATCCTTGGGATCCATTGACTTTTTGACCTTGAGTTTGATGTTGATCTTCGATTGCATGATTAATCCTACACCATTGATCCTCTTTGACCTACTTCCTTTATTAGTTTGTCTGTATGTCATAGATCTTCTATCCAAGATCCTAATATCTTGACACTTGTTAACCTTATATATACTTAAATCTTGTTAAGGATTTTTTTAATCCAAATGGTTATTTCTTGTGGCTTGAACTTGACATCCTTGGGCATGTCCCACACTATTGGGTCGCTTTTAAAGGCTTGTATCTTGAGATAAGGAACTCGTCAAGATACCAAACTTGTAGGAGATGATCTTGGCATAAATTATATCATGTTCATGTAATTTTTATCTCTAGTCAACTTCCTAAGTATACTTATGAAATTCTCAATCAACCTGATCTATCCATTCTTATATGACGTGCTTTGACAGTTTGGCTCCTTAAGATTGCCTAATTCACAATTTAATCTAGATTAAAGTGTTTCAAAATATTTTCAAGTTACTTTATATTCTCTTAAAGTCTATCTAATCCATGTTCCATCGGATCATTCTTTAATCAAGGACCTTGCTCAAGCTCCTACCTCAAATCCATTAATGTTTTGGTATGTAGGCCAAATTTGGCTAACATCTTTGGTGACATTAATAGGAAGCATGCCTATTATGCTTAAGAACCAAATAATTTCCATAATTACCAAACTTAATGAAAAATTTGATCATGATTTTAGGAACTTTTTGACTTGAAATAAGACAACAATTCCACCAAACAAAGAAGGGAAAGATACAAAATAGGGAAACTAATATAAACAAAGCAAGTGTGTAAATAAATCACTTATTTAAAACACAACCAAATAAAACTAACTAATGTGATAGGACAACACTTAGATGAAAAAAAAACTAATAATGTACAAGTAACTCAACTTCCTTAACAACAATGTTTCAAATGTATCTCATTGACTAGGATATGAAGCTCTTTTACATCCACATTTGTAAGTTGTAAGGAATTGTGGGATTTGAAACAAGAGATTGTCTATGGACCACTCCAAAGAGAGTCAAAAAATTTATGCCTTCCTATCTTAACTCTATCCTCATCCCACTTAAGGACCATATCTCTTTCTTTAAAACTTCTTAGAGAAGTTATATTATCAAAAGCTTTCTTCACTTGTGCTTAATGGGCTTCCATGGCTAACATGGATTGATTTCAAACTTCTTCTAAATACATAAGCTTATCATACCTAATTTTAATTTTTTCATTCTCCAATAACTCTAATTGATGCATTAGCTCTAAATTAGGAAACTAAAGAGAAATAGGCAATCTTGCTTCCTTACCATATACCAGCTTATAGGGAGAGTTGGCTATTGATCTCTTATATGTGATTCTATTATCCCATAAAGCTAAATTTATCTTGAGAAGCCATGTCCTCTAATTATCTTCAATATTCCTTATGATGATATTCAACAAATTCTTATTTGTGTATTTAGGAAGACCATTTCCTTGTGGATAGTAATTATATGAAGTGTTGAGGTAGAAACCATGTTGAACAACCCATTGGTTGATCCTAGTTCCCACAAAGGCCATAGCATTGTCAAAAATAATGGTTGAAGAAAATCCAAATCTAGTAAGAAAATCTTCATATAAATATCTAACATTAAATTCATTTTCTTCTTTTAGTGATATTACTTTTGTCCATCTAGTGAAGTAATATTTAGTAGTTAACATCCATTTATGATATATACTTGAAGGGGGATTAATGAGACCAATAAATTCTAAATGTTGTTGGATAAAAGGTTGGTCTACTAAAATTGGTTGGAGAGGTAAGGGTACAAGCTTCACTTTTCCTACAAGCATAGCATATTGTTTGCACTTACTAACTCATGCATGACAATCATCAAATAGGCTAGGCTAATAATAACCATCTCTCATAATCTTAAGGGTTATGGTATTTTCTAAATAATTCCCTCCACCATGTCTATTATTGAATGTATCAAGTAATCTTTGTGTTTTTATTGGCTCCATACACCTTAGAAACATGCCATTGATATCTTTCTTGAAGAAAACACCATCAACAAGAAGAAAAGGAACTGACTACAATCTAAAATATCTTATTTTTTAAGGGTTTAAATGAGGGGGATAAATACCATCTTGGATATATCTTACCATGTCATGAAACTAGCTAGAAGGTGAGGTATAATCATCTACAACCTCTTCATCATTTGACACCATAACCACCCCATTAGCTTCTTGCAAGTCTTGGGATAGATGCTTATAAATTCCATTACCTCTTACTAGCTTTGTGACCTTGATATCCACGTCATAATCTATTACCTTTATTATCCAACTAGATATTTTCTCATTTATGTCCTTATTCAAGAGAAACTCTTTGATACTTGGATGGGCCACCATCAGGTGTATCTTATTGTTAGACAACAAGTATCTAAATTTCTTGTGAGACCTTATAATTGAAATTAAATGTTTTTTCAACAAAAAGGTACCTTGTTTCATATTCTTATAAGCCTTGACTAAAGAAGGTTATTGACTACTCTAAAGCCTCATGATTTTTTTGCATAAGAATTCCTAAAATGGTGTCCATATTAGCATGTTTATAAAATTAAATCTTTTATGAAATCTAGGTTTATGAGTGTAGGATCACTGGCTATGGATTTCTTAATTTATTCAAAGCTCCTTAATCCTTCCTTGAATTAGTTAAAACTTTCATTCTTCTTTAGAATGGTTGTGAGTGGATTAGCTAAAGTGGTAAAATCTAAAATGTATCTTCTTATAAAATTAATTTTACCTAAGAATATTTTCAAATATTTATTGTGCTTGGACAAGGAAAGTGCAAGAATTGAATTTATCCTATTAAGAGTTATGCTCATACCATGTTTTGAGATCACATGACTAAGAATATTATCTTCATGAACTAAGAAGAAACACTTCTTATGGTTTAGAGACACCCCAAATTGTTTACACCTTTCAAACACTTGCTTGAGGTGAACTAGGTGCTCACCTGCATTCTTTGAGAACATTGTTATGTCATCTAGATAAACAAGTATGAACTTATTTAGAGGGCCTTAGAATTTCATATCCATGGCTCTCTAAAAGGTTGCTCCATCATTAGATAAACCAAAGGCCATATTTATATATGCAAATTTCCCCCATTATATAGCGAAGTCTATCTTGAATTAATCTTCTTATCTAGCCAAAATCTGATTCTTGCCACTATATCCATCCAATAAGGAGCTCAAGTTTTCCTTGTTGGATGGATATCTTATTCAAGAATTTGGGTAGAAGATCTACAACTTGTGGGTAATCTAAAAAATTTAGTAGGTCAAAGTGGATCAATGATGCATAGTTGATCATGTAATTTAAGATCAATGGCAATTTCAAGGTCAAAAAGTTAGAGGATCCCAAAGATGAATACAAATATGCCAAGTGTATCAATCATAATAACTTCCAAGCAAATAAATAGTATGGATCAAAGGTAGAAAGGTCAAGTAGATCATATTGAACATAAGGTCACCATGTGGTGTAAGCACAATAAGGCCCATAAGAGGTATGCAATAATGACAAGTGTCATACCCTTAAAGGCTGAGACAAAGATCAATGCAGAGTTGAAAAGTGACACCATCTAAAGGACTTGTAATAGATTGATAGCTAATGATGAAGTTAAAAGATTGAATACTCTCATAAGGATAAATAGAGTAAATTTGATCAATATCTAAGAAGGCATAAGATATAGACATGTATCCAAACTTTCAATATTGAGGTTTAAAAAATAGGAGTAGCTCTAGAGGAAGACATAAAGGTAGACACATCAAAGCCAAAAAAATTTCTACCCTGAGCAAGTAGAATACATAAATGTCAGATCTAATATGATTTGGGTTACCAAGATTAGATATTATAAGTTTGTCTAAGACCATTAAATATCTACAAAATCTCTCAAAATCTTTTAGATGTAAGTTTTATGTCTTGTTCAAGTTCAAAAAACCCTAGCATGTAGACCCTTATTTTAAAGCATAGCTACATGAAAACTGATAATGGTGATTGGTTTTCATCTATGATGAGCCTATATTTAGGATTTAGGAGTAATATCATAATTATGGCCATTAAATAAATGTCAAAAATAATATAATTGAACAAGCTCAAGTGACTATCTAATAGCATGAAGAAAGTACCAATATCAAGCATGGTAGATATTTCAAAGGTTGAGGAAGATAGTGGAGCATTTAATGAAGTTACAAAGTCTTTATAAGTTGTTCCTTATTCATAAATCATGACTCAACATCCTCAAATCAGTGCTAATCGATCAAAAGTGGTTAGGCCTCATTTATTGATGTTTATTTACTTGATTATTATCTCTCTCCCTTTTTCTATACATTCCTCATTTCTTCTCCTTGAAAAAGGCTCAACATAATTCTCATTTTTGGAGATAGATACTCTTATACTTTTTGGCATGCCCAAGCTATGCCAAGTGTATACTATAACACCTATTTGATGCAATAAAGACTAAATTCCTCCATTTTCAAGCTGAATTGAAGTGCGTTTCATAGATTTATTGATGTGGTTAAGTGAATATATGCATTCCTTTGCCTTTTTATATGTTTCCTCACCTTCATGAAGTGTCTTGTAACATTTCACATGTCATTATAAGTGTAATATATAGTTTTTTGAATTATTTAGAAGTGGAAAACCACCCTCCCATGCTAAATTGATAACTAGTTCATGCCTTTTGTGAAATACTTATGTGGAATTTGATCAAAAAGTAAATGAAGTGATATTTAGTAGTCTTTATAGTGTCTCATAGTGTGACTTTTATAAGCATAAGTATTCAAAATGTTTGGTGGATCACCTCATTTACATTTTTTCATGCATTTTTGTCTATTCCTCTCCCTTTCACAAGCTAGAGATTAGTTTAGGTGATAGATCCAAAAGGAATATAGACTTCTCCAGAGGTTCAAAATCACCATAGGACACCCATATCCTAAGTTTTTTTTCCTATTTTGTGGCTTAGTTGGATGGAGCCTAAAGAACTTTTCCCCATGGGTGAAAATTAAGACCACAATAGTTAGTAGCATACCTAATGGGACCTTAAAAAACATTCTCCATAGTTGAAGTTTGGAGCTGAGGATAAGTACTTGAAATAGAAGAAGGCATCCATCATCATCAAAAGCTAAAAGATTCTTTATATTTTATAACTCATAATAATAACCAAGTAATACTCTCATGCCAAAAGTTACTATAAGGTCAACAAGTAAAGGTATTCCTATTGAATTCATTGAGTTACCTTCTACTTCATATAAAAGAGCAAGGTTTAGTAGTAAAAGACCTTATCCTCAGAGAAATATTCATCTTTTGGTCATCCTATTATCCTAAGTGGTGCAATTCCCACCATTCAAATGGCCATTAGAAACCAAGTGTTTGTCCCATTCAATAGGGGTAGACCATTGAATTTATCCCATTTTGATGACATTCTTGTGTCTTCACTTAATATTATTCTATTATTCTTAGGAGAAGACCAAATAATTGATATTGAGGACATCTAAGATATTTCCAACCTTTGATCAGTTCATAATGTTGTTCAATACAATGTAGTTATTAGACTACTTGTTTCTTCCTTTAAAGGAAAAACATTGTAATGGTATAGAAACCTTCCATTAAATTCTATTGCTACCTAGGATGAGATAGGTTCAACCTTAGTCAGGCAATTTGAAGATAAATTTGATCACCTATCCTTTGTTGAATAGGTATTACTATAAAGAGGTTTCCTCATGAGTTCATGTTTGATTTTAACCTTAGGTTATAAAAAACATGGACTAGGATACCTGCATCGATTATACCATCCCTATAATATGCCTTCTTATACTAAAATCCATCAACTCTGATATTAGTATGATGATACAATCAATGGGTGAAATCACCTTGATAGATGCTTATGAAGTTGCAATAAAAGTTATGAAAAACCTAATACAAGCCTAAATAACTCCTCTCATGGGTGAAAATTAAGACCACAATATGAACCAAAGAATCCTTTTAACAATGAATGCCATAGGATATATTTAGTTAGCAAAACTTTCTAGATTTACTCTTTTTGCAATATAAGATTAAAATCTTGTTTGTTATCCTTAGGATTTAGATATCAATAGTAGAGTAAACACCCCCCAAACAATGAATTTTTAACTTAAATATCTAACATCTCATTGTATATAGCCTTGTACACTAGCCTTGGTAGAAAATGACACCAATCCATTGATTGGTTAAATGAAAGGTATAGTGACAACCTATCATTTTTGGTGATGTTGTTGATGAATGCAAGGAAGTCATGACTTCCACTACCATAAGTTAGAGTCTCTAGAGAGATAAGGCACTTTCTCATATTTTCACTTATCTCTTGGAAGGAGGGTTATATGTAAGGATAATCATTAGATTTAGGCCACCTATTCTTCTTTTTCCCATGTCTCCTTGGCAGAATTGGCATATTCAGGTAGAATTACAATTTCAAGTATGGTTACATACTATAGAAAGAGATTTGGGGTTTATACCTAGAAATAATCATTATTAGGGACATCATTTTCAGATTTATGATCTCATCTAGTGGTTGGAATCTAGACTCTTGGATTAAATAATAGTTCTCCCCTGGTTTGTAAGAGGTCTTGAAAAAGGTAAAGTGTGGGGGAAAAATCATGAGAATTTTATATAGCTCATTATATCTCATATAAATTATTCATAAGTGTTGCCTCTTGGTTATATATTGCATTACATTTAATATTTAGTGTCTCATCTAAATAATAAATTAGTGAAAATATCTTTTATTCATATGTGATATATTGTTGATTCTCTATCTTGTTATTTGTGTCTAAATTGGATGAAATGAGTATAGTTTTGCATAAATAGATACATATCTATAGCAAGATTATTTTGAGAATTCATCAATAGTTTTTGGAAACACCTTTTTTTTAATGCTTTTGAAGACTCAACATATAATGTAGTGAGCTACAAAGATCCATAGTCGAGCTCTGAAGATCTATAGCTTAGCTCTGAAGATGAAAAATTGTGAATGGGAAGAATTTAGCTTCACTACTAAAAACTAAGACAATTTCATAAGTTCCCCAAACATGCTATCTAGTTCATAAGATATCTAACAAGCTATAGTTGTTTGGGCTCAAGAGGGATAAATTTCATTTTTAAGTGCTTTTCATTGTCTACTAACCAATCTAATCTCCAAAATTGAAACCTTTTACAAGGTGTGGCTACATTTCACATTATACTACCACATACATGTCCATTGAAAGATTTGATGAGTGAATATAGGTAGGTAAATTCTATCATTCTAGGTACTATACAAATTATAATCCATCCTGATAAATTATTAAATATCAACATTTATTTAATTGACCAGCAAGAAATTAAAGTGTTTGATGTATTGGTATGACACACAAAATCCTTTACTTGGGATTATAGTGATATGAAAGGAATACATACCAATGCCTGTACCCATAATATTTACACCAAATCTATTAGAATAGTTAGACAACCACAATGTAGTATTAACCTAGCCTTGAAAGAAATCATAAAGATAGAGATAGAAAAACTATTGGAAGTTGGTTTCATTACCCCATATTTGATATTCAATGGGTTTCACCTCTAGTAATTATACCCAATAAGAATGTAAAATCAAGAGTCTATGTAGATTATATATAACTAAATAAATCCACTATGATAGATTACTTTCCTTCACCTTTTGTTGATAAATTTTTGGATAACTTGGTAGAAAAGTAGTACTTTTACTTCTTAGATAGATTCAATGGATACAATCAAATTAGAATAACCCTTAAAGTCAAGATAAAATACATTTACCTACCCCTGAGGAACATTTTTTTATACAGTCCTTCCTTTTGTATTATGAAATGCACCTACTACCTTTCAGAGAGTAGTGTTAGCCACATTTTCTAATCTTACAAATGATTGTGTGAAAGTATACATGGATTATTTCACTATCCATGTAAAAACATTTGATGGATCCTTGATAAATTTAGATAAAGTGCTCATCATATGTGAAGAACACCAAGCATTTTTTAAGTCATGAGAAGTGTGTAATAATGGTTGATGAAGGGATAGTCTTAGGAAATCATATCTCTTTTCAAGGAATAAAATTGGATCCCAAGAAGATTGAAGTAATTTATAGTATCCCCATTCCTCAAACATAATCAGATATCAAAAAATTTCTCATTCATTTACAATATTATAGAAGATTTATTGAAGACTTTAGAAAAATGACTGCACCTATTTTTTCCTTGATTTTAAAAGATGGTAAATTTGTATGGAATGATAAGTGTCAAGAAGCTTTTGAAACATTAAAAAACAAAATTTTAACTGATATAGTTTTGAAAGGACCTAATTGGGAATAGCCTTTTAATATTTATACTGATGATTCCAATAATGCATTAGGGGCAGTTCTAGGACAAAGAGATGAATAAGGAAAAATGTATGTTATTTACTATATCAATAAGAATCTTACTCCCATAGAGAAAAACTACACTACCACAAAAAAATTTCGTGTTGTTGTTTCTACCATAAACAAGTTTAGACATTACATTATTGGTTATCAGGTATTTATTTATATAAATCATTCAGCTATTAAGTACTTAATGAATAAACTAGTATGTGGTAGAATTATTAGATGGCTACTATAGCTGCAATAATTTGACATTACTATTATAGACAAACCTAGAAAGTGTAATGTTATTGCTGACTTTTTGTTTAGATTTATTAATATAGGTGAAGATGAACCTATGGAGGATTATTTTTCAAATGAACAACTATTTTCTATATCTACCTACTCCCCATGGTTTGTAGACATGAAAAATTTCTTGGCATTAGGAAAGTTTCCTCATTCCTTTACTTCTAAAGAAAGAAAACATTGATTAGAAATAGTTCTCATGTCAAATCGTTTAAAGGCATATTATTTAAAGTTGGACCTAATCATGTACATTGTAGATGTGTCAGAGAAGATAAAGTATTTGACATCATAATAGCATGTCATAGTGAACCTAGAGGAAGACAATATTCAACAAAAAAGATCATTCATAAGATTCTTAGTATGGGTTATTATTGTCCATCTCTTTATAAGAGTGTAAAAAGGTTTGTATTTCAATGTGATCCTTGTTAAAGGATGGGTAAGCCTACTCTATCCTTAGAAATTCCTCTCCATCCTAAAATAGTTTTAGAACCATTTGAGAAATGGGGTTTGGATTTTGTTGGACCAATCAACCCACCATCTTAAGGAAAAGAGTATTTATTAGTATGTACTTATTATTTTACTACATGGATTAAAGTGCAGGAACTCACCTTTGTTAGGGAGGAAATAGTTGTTGATTTCTTATATCATAAAATCATGTTGAAATTTAGAGCTCCTAGATCTATTATTTTTTATCAAGGACTTAAATTCATGTCTAACAGATCAAGGATTTCATAGAATTATACCAAATCAATCACCAAAAATCTTCACCATATCACCCCAATCTAATGGGTAAGTGGAGGTCACCAATCGAGTGTTTGAACACATTCTGACCAAAATAGTATATAATAACAGGAAAGATTGGGTAGATAGAGTACCTGAAGTAGTTTGGGCATATAATACAACATAGAAGATTACCATATGATTCTCTCCATATGAAATTATGTTTGGAAAGAAACATTTTTTTCAAATATAATTTAAACTATAGACACTGAAGATAACATCTAATATAAGAGTTAATATTGATGAAGCATAGAAGAAAAGAATCATGTAACTGAATAGACTGGATGAATTAAGAATGGATGCACTCACTCAAACCATCATGATCTATAAGTAGTGAAAATAATGGAATGATAATCATATTAGATTAAAAAAGTATCAATAAGGTGATTGGGTACTTCTATTTGATTCCAAATTCAAACATTTCAAAGGTAAGTTCAGCACAAGATGGTTGGGGCCATACCTGATCAAAACTATCCATAGTAATGGCTCTATCTAACTTTAACCAATTGATGGTGATCAAAGTATACTTTTGATAAATTTTCATAGACTTAATGTGTATAGGATACATCTCAGTAGGGAAGAATTCATTAAACAAAATCAAGATCAATTTGACCTTATGGAAGAACCTGGTTCTTCCACTAAGGCCAAATGATCTTTGTAGCAGACATCTAATAAAGGGGAATACTAAAAACTAGAAAATGGTGGTTATCTTCCCTTAAAAATTCAAAATATAAGAAAAATATAAAATATAAAAAAGTATAAAAAATAAAGAAATACTAAAAAGTGAAATGTAAAAATGGTACTTTTTAAATGAAACTTTTGCAATAAACATGAACTCTTGTCATATTAGCTAACTTATCTTCTCAAAATTATTTATCATTATAAGACACATGGAAAATTTAGGAGATAAGCATGGATCCTTATATTAGAAGTATATTTATAATTTAATAGGTTAGACATTTTCTAGTTTATGTTCTGCATGTATGACCATTATGCAAACAACACTTCTAAATATGGATAAGCTCCTTTGATGTCATGTGGATGTGACTAAAGTCAGTACCATTTTTTTAATTTCAATTTTTTACATGGGGTTATTCTAATGAAATTTTCAAAAGATAAGTCCAAATGCATAAATAATTTAAAATATCATTTCAAGTGCCACCAAGTACGATCTCTCATGCCACATCATTGATGTTGACCTTAAAAAATATTCCCTCATTAAAACTTTGCTTGCTCTGAAGTGCTTGGCCATCATTTCTATTATAATTTCATTATATCCATTTATTCTCTATTCATTACCACATCATATCCCAATTTCCTTGCCTTATTCTCTATTCATTACCACATCATATCCCAATTTCCTTGCCTTACTCAGTACTTTGTGTGATTTTAGACTCAGTTTTGCATTGTGCAAACAAGTTTTCAAGAATATTGTGGATAACTATGAAGATGGGGGGTAAGAAAAAAAGTAAACCATAGTCGATAGAACTTCTTTTACAAGATGAATTTGTTAGGTTTATTTTTAAAACAATAGGATGGTTCAATTTTCTAACGACATTATAGGTTTTTCAAGAGAACATTATTCAAGAGTTTTTAGAAAATTTTGATGAAAATAATTTTGTAGTTTGGGGTGAACATATTCCTGTTGATTTCTCTATTATCAGTTAACTTTTAAGGATTCTTGAAGTCATGTTTATTATTGAAAAATTGAGTTTTTTTGATCTGATTCAAATGTGCATTAATGGAAATGAACCATCTTAAGTTGGCCAAAACTCCACAAGGCATGGCCAGAAGAATCATTCAGGATAGTCTTCCACCTTCATGGCATAATATAGCATATTGGGTCATGAAATACCTCAATTATGATGAAAAATTCATTATGGTCAGTGGTGACACTATGTAACTTCTCATTCATCTAAATAAAGGAACCACTAAACTTGAGTTTCAGGTAAACCTACCATCTTTTCTTCACCATGCTATCCATGATGTAGCTTAAAACTTAAAAAGGGGCACTAGGCCAATTAAACATCATGGTTTAATTCTTCTCATCTATCATCACCATTTATTTAAAAAACCAAATGATGAGAAAGCTTGGTCTTCATTCTTGTGAAATTCAATCAAAATTCTTAGTAAGAAATCATAACATCATGTTTTTCCTCCTGTGACAACAAGAATAGAGGAAGGTCCATCTTTGATGCCTACAAGTCCAAAGATGTTGTGATGAAGGTCAAAAAGGAAAATGAGGGTTTCATAAAAAAACCATACTCCATCTATCAAACCCTAATGAATTCATCTATTGATTCTCCAAGAGGAAGAATAAATCAAGGTACAAGCAACTAAATTTTTGGGGAGTTTAAGTTCTCCCACAGAAGTTATTGATGTTGAACATATAGTTGAAGAAACACAAACCCCTACACAAGAGATTGCACTTTAAGAATAAATGCGCTTACCGTCCATAGTTAAAAAGGGTAATGCTCCACTCATAGAATAATCTTCATCTTCTCCTCAACATGTTCATAAAGATAAAGATTTACAAAATGTTATGAACCTATCATGATATGAATAAACTATTTCGCAATAGTAAGTAGAGTTATATTTTATTATATTTACCTTACAAGGTAAGGACCAAACCATTTCTAATTTAGATAGGTGATATGAAGATTTTGTTTATTATATTTGAGCATAATAATTTATTATAATAGTAGTTAATACTGAATAAATTAGAATTCATAATAAATTATTCTCACAATCTCATGAACTTATCACTTTGCAAAGTTCCCTTGAAAATGAGGATGCTTAGATTGATAATCTATGACATTATATTGCTAGTAAGGATGTTCAGCTTGATAATATACAACACTCTATTTCTGGTAAGTATGCATTGTTTGGTCAACAGAACACTCACATACAAGAGCAGACAAATTAGAATGCTGAGTTTCAATCTACCATATAGGATATATAGAGGGAAATAAGGGAGATATTTATATAGACTAAAGGACCTAAAAGGGATATTACTTATTTTCCTCAACTCCTTTAAGAGATTATTTAAATTTGAAAGAAAGTTTAGAACAATATTCATAATTTAGAAGAAGAGAATGCCAAAATCAAAATAGAGTCTTAGCAACAGTTGTAGTAGGCTCAGACTTCTATTAAAAATGTTTGTGAAATTGTTGAGAAATTAGTATCTTGTAGAAAACCTTCTTCTATGTATGTTTTATTTCTTCATGAATAGTTTTATAAGTGGAAAATGTATTTTATTTCTCTTGATTTTATCCATGTCATTGAAGATGAACACATGTTCATAGATGTCTTTCTTAAAAACACTACAAAAAGATAAGATCAAATTTATGAATTTTATCTTTGTAACATGTTATTAGGACACCAGTGTAGATTTTTGGTTAACTTGTTTATGAGAGAAACATAATTATGTGCTTTATTTTCCACCATGAGAAATAAAACTTCTTAGGAGTGATAACATAATCAATTTTTGGAATTGTAAAATACTACAAGCTTATGTATGAGACACCAATTTCTAGAGGCTCGCAAACTTCTTGCTACCTTCCAAATTTTGTATCACATGTACATGAAATACAAGAATCATGAGTTGTTAAGAGAAAGTGTAACAACTTTCTAAGCCTTTGTCAACCAAAATTCCTCCAAATCTATCACTACAAGTATGGTTAGATGGGAAACTTTTCCCCACTACCATCAGTTGGAGTCTCTAAAGAGTTAGGGCACTTTCTCATATTATCACTCAGTTCCTAGAAGGAGGGTTAGATGTCTGGATTGGCATGAGATTTAGGCCACCTATTCTTCTTTGTCCCATGTCTCCTTGGCATAATTAGTATAATCAAGTAGAAGTAGAATTTCAAGCATGGTTATATATTATAGTAAGAGGTTTGGGGTTTTTCCTAGAAATCATTGTGATTGGGGACATTATTTTAAAATATATGATCTTATCCAATGCTTGGAATCTGGACTCCTAGATTAGAGAACATTTCTCCCCTAGTTTACAAGAGGACTTAAAAAAGGTAAAGTGTGGGGGGGGGGGGGGGGGGGGGGGGGGATGATGAGAATTTTATATAACTCATTATATCTCATATAAACTATCCATAAGTGTTGCCTCTTGGTTATATATTGCATTACATTTAATATTCAAGGTCTCCTATAAGTAGGAAATGAGTGCAATTGTCTTTTGTTTATATGTGATACATTATTGATTCTTTATATTGTTATTTGTGTCTAACTTGGATGAAATGAGTATAGTTTTTCTTAAATAAATACATCTCCATATCAAGATTATTTTGAGAAGTCATCAACAATTTTTGGCAACACTTTTTTGGTAACAGTTTTGAAGACTCAACATAGAACATAGTGAGCTAAGAAGATCCTTAGTTGAGCTCTAGAGATCTATAGCTCTGAAGACATTTTGTTTAAGCTTTGAAAATCCACCCAAGTAGCTCTGAAGATGCTCTAAATACCTATCCAATCTTGCTCTAAAGACACTTAACTATGCTCCAAATATGCCTAGCTATATTCTATAGATTAATATAGTAACTCCAAAGATATTTACTATACATATATAGATTTTCCCTCTTTATATATCTTCTTTTAGACATTAATATTCATAGTAATTATCTAAAATGATCTAGATATAAATATATTTCTATTTGGTAAATCCAAACATAATCTCTTCATATATATGTTAGTTATACTCAGTCTATTGTTAGTTAAATTAGTTCCAAATTCCTCCTATAAGTGTGGTATTTAATTCCTAGATATTTTATTTTAAATAAGTAAATTTGATTGTTTAGATCACTAGATTTTGTATTCTGAGAATAGTCATTTTGATGTCTTTTAAGTACATGTATCCTTCTCATTCCATGATAATAGATAATAAGTAATAGAGAGAAGAAACATTCAAGAGTAATTTTATAGTATAATTTATATCATTTATATATGTTCATTTTGATAATGAATTATTAATAAATTTTAGAATTCCATTCCATTACTGAGAAAAATTTGATCCTATTCTGAGGAAGGAGTAAGGGCCCACTTCTCTCCAAATATTAGGACAATTAGTATTTCTAGTTTATATTTTAAAAGTGTATTTATTTTGATACAAGTATATTTCATTTTACTTCAAGTGTGATTTATCTTTCAATGCAAAGTGTGATTTTCCTTTTAACATAAAGTGTGTTTATTTTCATGCAAGTGTATTTTAATTAAATGTAAAGTTTGTTTCAGTTTAATATAAGTGAGTTTTATTTATGTGAAGTGTCTTTAATTTCTCATAGGAGTAGAGTTAATAGAAAATATTTGTTGACTCATATCCATATTCAAAATTTGTTAGGAAGAAGTCTAGGTGAAAATAGGAAATAAACATTCTCACATTCTAAAATACAACATTGTCCTACCCAACCAGGCAGGTCGAGTGAGGACAATTTAGTGTCTTATGCTATATTTTTAAGTTTTGGATGTTGATGGTGTGAACTGAAGAATCCTTTCAATAAGGAATACCATAGGAGATATTCAATTAGTAAAACTTTCTAGATTTACCCTTTATATAATATAATATTATAATCTTTTTTGTTATCCTTAGGATTTAGTCATCAACAGCAGAGTAAACACCCCCCAAACAATGAAATTTTAACTCAAATATCCAACATCTCATTGTATATAGCCTTGGATACTTGCCCTGGTAGAAAAAGGCACCAATTCATTGATTTTTTAAATGAAAGGTATAGCAACAACCTATCAATTACATCAACATATTACACTTGATGATCTTAGGAAATCCCTTCTTATAACCTCACATAAATATGTTAAAACCTCTCTTCATAATAACCATTGGTATGATCCACAAAAAAAAATAGTTTCATGCAAATTGGGGTCATTCTAATGAAAATTTCAATCAAATTAAGCATCTAGAAATTGATATTTCTTGGATTCAAATTTAAACATGAAACCATGATTATATAATTACAACAATACTATGATAAATTATCTAAGGTTAATGACAGGCCTATGATAAAGTAGTTAAGGTTAATGATTCTAAACGCATGCATTAAGCACTTAACCAAACTAATCCTCACCTTATAATCTATACTAAGCCTCTTCCTAATCATACTCAAAATAAGCAAGCTAAAAATCAATCTCAAACCTCTTTCCAACCAAATTTAAATATTGTTGAAACCAAAGTTAACCCTCACTCTTACAATGATGAGGAGAACTTAATGAACATGAACAACATGAATCATGTTGTTTTATTTTCTGATCCTACCCCTATTAGGACCTACATTCCTCATCCAATTTACAAAACACTTTAGTATTATCCTCCACATTAATTTTTATTTGTTGTATTTTATTTAACCATTACTTTTATCCTTCCAAATATATTATCTATTTTGTTATAATTTAATAATATCAAAAAAATAAATATAATTTCACATGTTCATTACTATATTGACCAACCTAATATAGTTTATAGTTGATCCTATATATCAACCAACTTGATACACTATTTTATTCTCAATTCATGTATAATTATATCAAACAACTAGATAAAGTATATTTTTTGACCTATTATGTTTCAATTGTATCGACCAACCTAATATAGTCTATTTTCCCACTATTTGGTTTTGATTATATTATATTGGCCAATATGATACAATTTTTTTTTGTTTCTCCTATGTCACCAACTTTATCATCCATGATAATACAGTTACCTCCATATTCTTATACTATACTATCAAGGCCAATAATGTATATTTTATATTTAAATAAAAACATTTTGTTGTAACTTCATATACAAATAGAACCGATAAGTTTTAGAATTCCATTCCTCTTTATAGTTATGTCTAGATCATATTAGCTACAATGAGTAGGATCCCATACAATAACTTTCTAGACTTCCATCTGAAATCACCTCTTTTCATCTTATGTAGATGTCTTTACAACATATAAATCACCTTATGAAGGTTTTATTTGACATAAAAATTCCTTGATCACCACCTATGGGGGAAAAATCTACATTGCCTTGGTTTGAGGAAAGTATCATGTATAAATGTGAATATATTTATACCCATGTAAATTACATAATGAATATGACCTTATCTCCCAAATTTCATATCACGTCTATGATCCTAAATGAGATTATCCTTCATCCAAATGACCCTCCTTATTTATTAACATCCAAATATGAGATATTTGGATCAAGTGATCCATGATTGATGAAGGTTCTATCACTTATGTTGTTTATTTTTTGCTCAATAAATCTTTTGGATATTTTTAATGTGTTTGGATTCTTATCATGATACCACTTATTATGGTTAGGGTGAAGGTTATGATCTTTAACTTTCCTTTATATTATAACATCTTATTGGGTTGTCATTGGACTCATTGCATGAGGATCATATCCTCTTTTGTATGCCATTGAATAAAGTTTCCTTACATAGATCCTATCTATAAGCCACAAAGTGATATCAACCCTTAGAATTTTCAATAATTACAAGAATGTGATGACTATAAAATACCTACCCTTTAATTTTTACCTAGCATCCCACTTTTTGAATACCAACATTTTAATTATGTCTTCAATTGAAATAGAGGTTATAGTGGTTACCCAAATCTCATTGGAAATATATCACCAAACATCCTGAATTTTGACACTAACGATCCCAATGAGATTAACCTAAAAATCAAAACATCAAACCTTCCTCTAAATCTAATAACATAGTTTCCACCTTCTTTAGAACTTTTTTCTCTGAAGAAGCCAAATAATGAGTTTATCACTTTTGATATCATTCCTAATAATCCCTCTTATAATCAATATTATAGAGACATATAATCCCTTAATTTGGATCTCAGAACTCTTTATTATGATGAATATTTCACTTTAGATTACCCTTGTTTTTATATGTCTAAGCCAAGGATGATAAAATCTTACATTATTGTTCCTCCCTTCAATACTCCTATGATAATTCCTCATTCTCATCTAGTATTAACTTAGTTGATCTTGTTTTACGTAGTTTTCTTGATCCTTGAAATTTACCGAACACCATTACTTCAATTTATGTTTCCAAATTTAAAATAGAGTTAATTTATACTTTGATTGCACATATCACACCAGCTACTTCCAAGCCTATTTAGAGAAAATTTGATGATTGATCTAGTACAAGATATTATTTATTTTATAAAAAATTTAATTTGTTTGATGATATTGATGGCATAAATGAGCCCAATGACATTCTTGGAAGATATATTTAAGTCCCTCCTCATAGGTTGTGTTATGCCTTTAACCTATATTGCATCTAGGGATATGTGTGGCTTACACATCTGTTGAGGTTAAAATAACCCCATTTTTGAAAAATGAGGACCCTTGTTCAATTTTTAAAATTGTGTTATAAATTGACATTCAAATTTATCAAAAGTCATTATTGAATCTCATGTTTTGCTTCAGATTTCATTTGCATGTTAGCATAATCTTTGTTTGACTTCATCTAATGTTGTTAATGCTTAATTCTTGCATTTCCATGTTGTAGGTTTATTTTAGTTCCATTTTAATGAACAATGTTCAAGGTTTTATGCTTTAATGCTAATTTAACCCTTTTTGGTTAACCTTTGGTCTTTGGTCGATTAATTGAATCCATGTTTAAATAAGTGTTAAAAACCTTAGTCTAAATGTTTTAGCCTAAGTTTCTTTTGAAATGAATTCAAATTCATGCAAGATTCATATATATATGGGAACATTTTATTATATCTTAGAATTATTTTAAATTTTATACTAAGTTTTAACCATATTTATTAACACATATAAAACCTTAGTCTAAAATTTTATACTAAGTCTCTACATATATCCCAAGAAATTATGTATCTAATTTTTTATCCATAGGTACTAATTAAATGTGAAGATGACAAGTGGAAAGATCTCAGGATCTTTAAGCAAAGATAAATGATCCATCAGTAAATCCAGAGTCAATAAGTCAAAGTAATTGATCAATAATGCATGTTAATAATGTAATAGAAATTTGATAGTGAATGAAGAATCAAAGCAATAAAGGATCCTAAGGTGGAATGCAAGAGTGGCAAGTGTCACACTCTCAAAAAGTGATCAAATAAATCAATGGCCCATGTTCAATCTTTTGTATAAATAAGGAGATCAATGGTCAAAACTTGATCATGTAGTAAGCAAATCAATGGTGTAAGTTTAATTCTATAGAAAGATGATCAATGGCCTATATTTGATCATACATTTAATATCAATGATATGAGTGGAGTTAATAATAACATATAACCTAGATCAAACATGATGCATCCACTTGGTGAATAAGCATTAAGTGATGGATAATGTTTTCAAGGTACACAGAGAGCCCATAGAGTTGACAAGTGGCACACTCTTGGGAGCTCAAATGGAAGATCAATATCCTGTGATGAAGTCAAGGCCAAAATAATTATTAAGAGAGCCTTATGCACCCCATGGTATCTTTCTATAAGTAAACTTAAAGTGTCTTAAAATATTTACAAGCTACATGAGATATTTTCTCCTACTATTGGATCCTTTATGCAACATGAACTCTACTCAATTTCTTTCTCCACACCAAGAATTCTAGAATCTTTATTGAAATGGAAAGTTATATATGTGGGCCAAAACTTGGCCAATATTTTTGGCAACATCCTAGGGTTGAATGCCTATTATGCAACATTAGTGGTTTTAAACTGGTCCATTGGGTGTATGGGTTCTCAAGTCTTCTCTCAACTGATCATGAAGATAACATATGGCTATCCTAGTCCAGAACCTTCCTCTTAAAGCAACAAGGAAAAAAATAAACAAAATAAAATAAAGTGCCCAAGGCACTTTGGAAAAGGAAAAAATAAAATAGAAAGGAAATGTTCACAAGGCACTCAGAGGAAAGCATAAAAATATACCTACCCAAAACTAACCAGTCAAAATGGAACCTATACAAAACCATTGATTAGTTATAGAAAATAGCCAACCTTTCTTATTAATTTAATATGATTTACATGCTTTAGGGAATCCAACTAAAGATGGAGAAGGAGTGAATAATTAACATATTAAAAATACACTTATCCGAGAAAAAGAATAAAAATAAACTTACCCACCCAATCTAATTGATTAAACATACAAACATCTTGGAGTGGATATGCAAGCTAATCTTGTTCCTTTTGATGCTCAAATTTGTGCTCTAAATTTATCATAACTTTTTATGGCTCCTCCTTGGCATCTTCCAACCTAACTAGGTACCTTATAGGACATCATCTTGTCAATACAAACATTGAGCAATCAGATTTTACCTCACACTTGTACTTTGTTGCTTCATCATTATGCTCCTCATGCATATTCAAATCATAGTATTCTTGAAGAACATGCTCATATTGAAATATTTGTTCATTCTCAAGGTTATCCTCCATCACATAAGGTGGTGGTTCATCAAGTTGTATTTCCTAATCACTCAATATGTCTTCCTCAAAAACCTCACTCAAGATCTCATTTTGTTCCTTAGCTACAAATGAGGGTTGATTTAAACATTCAAGGTCTAAAAAGACACCTTTGTCTTTCTCAAGGTCTCACTTCCCTTCAATTTTAATCCATTAGGCCTATCTTCATTTGAAAACTCAGCCTAAAGTGAACCATCCTTTGGTTCTCAATTTTGATCCTCTTCTTGATTTATGTAGAATGGACTTTCAATAGTCTATTCAAGGTCTACTCCAATTTCAACTTGAGGATTATCCTCATTAGGATACAACTCATTAATGTGAAATTCATGCTAAGAATTTTGGTTTAAACATGACTCTTCCCCTTATAAATGAAGTGGGATGCCTAATATGATCTCCTCATCATAGAAACTTGCATTATTTTCTTTAGTTTCATTTATGACTGCAAGCTTCTCCTATAAAATTGCATGTTGGATTGCCTAACCTAGCACCTCATCTTTCTGAAAGCCTTTCTAAATTGACTTCCATTAGGGAAAAGTGTAAGAAGTATCCTCTTTTTCTTGTACTAATTCCTGGCTTCCATGACTAATACCTCCTTTTTCTGCATGCCTTCCTTGACTGATTTCCATGAGGGGAATGTGTAAGAAATAGTTTATTTTTATTGATTTTGACTCTCTTACTCTTTCCTCATTTATATCTATAATTCATTGATTTTTCTATCTATATTCTCTTTTAAAAGCTTCTACATGGAATTTAAAACTTATAATCCATCTATTTCATATGTAGTTCAACAACTTAAGTTAGATTTTTAGGTCATGGTGAAAAAAGATGATTTTGATATGATTCAAAAGGAAATTATAGGTTTTATAGGGGAATTAGAGAGCATGAAGCATCAATTATAATAAATATCTAGGAAATTGGCCAACTTTATAGCTTAGCCACTACAAAATAATCCTCTACCACTTTAGTTTGGTTCTCCTCCTCCAAACAATACCAACACCAATTTTGGCCCTAAGATGATGTTTCCAAAAGTGGACCTGTACAAGTTTAATGGTAATGATCCACTCACTTGGATTACTCAAATTTAAAATTTATTTGATCTACATCAGACTCCATGTTTTCAAAAAGTGGTTATGGCCTCTCTATATCTAGACCATGATCCATTCATTTAGTATCATTAATTTATGCTCAAAATAAAAAGAAGGGTGTCCCAATTTCATGGTCAGTATTTTTTGAGGATTTTTAGCTCCACTATCATAATAATGTCTCTAAAAAATACTTCAATTAGCTATCCAAGTTGTGTTATACTAGTACTGTTAAGGACTACATTCACTAATTTCAAAATCTCTCCTTACATGTGGCAGACATCACTAAGGAGAATATGACTAACCTTTTTTTGGGTGGCATCAAAGATAGCATCTAATTAGA
Organism: Torreya grandis; assembly: GCA_037957365.1. NCBI lineage: Eukaryota > Viridiplantae > Streptophyta > Pinopsida > Cupressales > Taxaceae > Torreya > Torreya grandis. The sequence goes on along the minus strand of JARHVA010002119.1, from coordinate 610,706 downwards.
GGTTCACATGTTTTATCCTAGTACTGTATTTAAGGCCATACCAAGGGCATGCATGGGTGAGAAAAAAAATAGTCAGAAGAAGACCTTTCACCAATGTTTGTGAATGCACCTTCCTAGCACCATCATTTCATCAGCCTACTAGATTGACACTTCATCAAGTGGAAGAAAATCATGCAAAAAGTTTGTGTTTTATCTATGATATAAAATAGAGCAAAGGCATTGATGTGTTGAAAAGAATTTGTTTTACATTGATAATGCCAATGAGGAGGAAGAAGATGAGGAGGCTTTAGGGGAAGGGTTAGAAGAACCTAGGGATGAATCTAAAGATTTTCAACCTATTATGTCTTATCATCTACTTTTAGGCATTACTACTCCTTAAAATATTAAGGTGGTGGGCTTCTTGAATAAATATAAGGTGACTATGTTAATTGACTCTAGGAATACACATAACTTCATCATTAGTAATTTGGCTGCTCATTCAAATTTTCTCATTTACCCAACTCTAGACTTTTAGGTTGTGATTGTAGATGGTGGTATGGTCAACTATTTTATAAAATTCTGTAGTATTAAGCTTGTTATGGGAGACTATGTATTATATTCCCCTATGTTTTTTATTCCAATGAGAGGAGCCGAATATTTTTGGGAGTGCAGTGCCTCACCACTTTGGGCACTATTGAGATGAATTTCCAATAATTTTTCATGAGGTTCCATTTAGAAGGAAGGACTTTTAAACTACATGGATTATAGGCTAACTATACACAACTAGTTAGTTCCCACCAGATGATGAAGATTCTTAAAAAAGGTGTAATAGGTTTTGTGGCATGTTTATTTTTCATAGAGGTTGAACCAACCAAGGAGTTTACACATTCTAATTTGCAAAAGGTGTTGGATGACCATTCTATTATTTTTGGTGACATACCAAAAGGACTTCCTCCATGTCATGCACATTATCATGTCATCAAACTAATTCAAAGAATTAAACCCAATATTAGACCCTATAGGTATCCCCATTCCCAAAAGAGTGAAATTAAAGATATGGTACAAGAGATGTTAGAGGTAGGAATAATTAGACATAGTAAAAGTGAATTTTCCTCCCTAGTGTTTATGGTGCAAAATAAGGATGATAGTTGGAGGATGTGCCTAAACTATAGAGATATCAACAAATACACCATAAAAGATAAGTTTATTATTCTATTAATTGATGATTTTCTAGATGAATTTCATAGTTCTATTTATTTTAGCAAGTTATATCTTCACTCTAGATATCATCAAATTTGCATCTGTGATGAGGACATACCTAAAATAGCTTTCAAAACTCATGAAGGCCATTATCAATTTATGGTCATGCCTTTTAGCCTTACAAATGTACCATCTACATTTTGGAGTTTGATTAATACTATTTTTAGGCCATTTTTTAAGTTTTTATTAGTGTTTTTTGATTATATCTTCATCTACAATAAAAATTGGGAAGACCATTTGAAGCATGTGAAACAGGTGATTTTAGTTCTGGAACAACATCAACATTATGTCAAACCTTCCAAATGTGATTTTGGTGTCTAAGAGGTATATTATTTGGGTCATATTGTTTCACATGAAGGAGTGAAACTTGACCCTAAGAAAATCCAAATGATGATTGAGCGGTAGGTCCCTAATACCCTTGAGAAATTCTACAAATTTATAGGGATAATTGGTTACTATCACAAGTTTATTAAAAATTATGGTAGCATTACATCCTTACTCACTTCTTTTATCAATAAATATTATTTCTAGTGGAATTATTCAAATACCAAGTCATTTAAACAATTGAAAATGGTTATGTGCACAACTCCAATTTTGGCTACTCCTAATTTTTCAAAAAAAAATATTATGGAGTGTGACGCATTAGAATATGGCATGGGGGATGTACACAAGCAAGAAAGTAAACCATTGACATTTTAAAGTATCCAACTAAAGGGAAAAAATATGATCAAACCAATATATGATAAAGATATGATGGCTATTCTGTATGCATTGAAGCAATGGAGACCTTATCTAATGAGTCATCACTTTCAGGTAAAGACTGATCATGATAGCCTCAAATATTTTTTGGAACAATGCTTGTCACCTAAGTAACCAAATAAATAAGTAACTACAAATGTTAGGCTATTATTTTTAAATAGTATATAAGAAAGGAAAAGATAATGTGGGGTATATGCCCTCTCTCAGTGGGATGAATCAGTTGAGGCATTGTTATGCACCATGACTTTGTGGTAGGTAGATTGGCTAGAGGAAGCAAGATCATAATGAGAGAATGATAATGCTACCAAGGATTTGATTCATAATATTTAGTAGGGTTATAATGAATCTAAAAAAATTATATGGAAGGGGAACACATTATGGTATAAAGATAGATTATAAATTTGTAATCATTCTCTCCTCAAATGTAAAATTCTTTAGGAACTTCATGCCTCTCCACTTAGAGGTCACTCAGGATTTTTGAAACCTTATCATAGAGTCAAGAAAGATTTATTTTGGTAAGGACTCAAAGGGGGTGTTCATAAATATGTGGCTGAATGCATGGTATGCCAAAAAAATAAAGGTAAAACCATTAAGACTTCAAGTTTTTTTAGCCTTTATCCATCTTTAGCCAGTGTTGGGAAGAGGTTTTCATGGATTTCATTATAGGGTTACCACAGTCTGAGGGTAAATTTTTTATCATTGTAGTTGTGTATCAACTCATTGAGTATGCTCATTTTTAATCCTTATCACAACCATTCATTTCCATTATATTAGCTTCTAATTTCCTCAATACAACTCAAAAATTACATGTCACTCCAAAGATCATTGTAAGTTATCAAAATCCCATATTTACTAGTAATTTTTGGACTGAATTATTTGCATGTTTAGGTACCTAGTTGGCTCATAACTCATCCTATCATCCTAAATCTAATGGAAAAACAAAGGTAGTCAAAAAATGTCTCAAAGGGTAACTTCATTGTTGTATTTCTGACAAATAAGACAAATGGGTTCATTGGATACCACTTGTTGAATGTTGGTATAACACTTCTTTTCACAATTCTTCCAAGATATCTTCCTTTGTGGCATTGTATGGGTATCACCCCCCATCTATAAATTTAGTTTTAATAGTGCATCCTAAGGTTTGATCTATTAAGTAATACATTCACAATCAATATGAGATGTTATTCAATTTGCAAGAGAATTTAGAAATGGTTCAAAATTTAATGAAGTAGCAAGTAGATCAATACCATAGTGAGCAACATTTTGACATAGATGATTAGATCTTGTGTGTTTGCAGTTGTATAAGTAAATTTCTCTAAAGTAATAGAAAAAGGATAACAAGATATCACCTAATTATTATGTCCTTTACCATATCTTTCTTAAAATTGGTAGTGTGTCTTACAAGCTAGAATTACCCCCAACCACTCGCATACATCTAGTATTCCATGTATCTTTCCTAAAGAAACTAATTAGACATAGATTTTCCACTTAGATTGACTTACCTAAATTAGATGAATAAGGCTAAGTCATTACATATCTTAAGGAGATCCTTCACATGTGCATTAATTAATTATAGACTAGATCCAGTAGATGATATTTGATCAAATGAAAGAACTTTAATTCATAATATGCAACATGGGAGGATGAAGCATTCCTAAATCAACATCCTATTTTGGTTCAACATTGAGGATAATGTTGTTTTCAAGGGGAGGGGTATATTATTCCCTTAACCTATAGTACATCTAGGGATATGTGTGGCTGACTTGTGTCTTACACACCTTCATATTATCTTGTTTTATTTCTCAATATTCGTAGTATGGTCAGCCTATAGAATAATGGCTATTCTTTTGTCATCTTATTTTTAATTATATTCTTATTTCATTATTGTGTAGGTTTTCCCCTCAAAGTGGCTCAGTCACAATATTAAAGTATTATGATCTTTCACCAATTATTGTTATGGATCTACTTACTCTGCTCTTAATTTTACCATATATAATTCTATTATTTTGAATCATCTAAAAAATCTCCTTGTAGTTTGGCACTAACACCACTCCCACTAACCCTAAAAGAGGAGCCATTTTTTGAGTTTCATAAAGTCTTTGGTCATTTAACTTATGAGTGTAGAGCTTATAAAATTTTATTATCAAAATAGAAGCTACAAAGCAAGGATTTAGTCATGGATAATTAACCACCATGTTCATATAATCCTAGGCACTCTTGTTTCCACATAACTAGGATACATTCTTTGACTAATTTTTTATCTCTTCAAAAGTATATGGATGTATTTCATCATAAGGTAGTTAAATTTCCTCCTCCTCTAAACATGCCACTTCTAAATGTTAAATTTACATATATGTTCAAAAATAAGGTGTATTTCCTTTTGTCATAAGTGTTATACTCATTCTATGGATAAGTGTAGAGTTATTCATCAAAAATTTTGAATATTTTTGAGGCCCATACCTCAATATCCTAATTGATTTTCCCATGGTCCATATAGGATGGGTTAACCTCTCTTATGACCAAAATGACCTCTTAGACTAATATATTTATACATACTTCCTTCAATGGTGGCACTTTCTCTTCCTTGCATATGATATTCTCATAAAGAGGATTCAAATCACTTTCCTTTTAATGCACTTAATTTTTATGTATATCTCATTTGCAAGGAAGTCCTTTAATGAATCTAAAAAAATGTATAAGAGCCTATGGTTCAACTTAGATATCAATTACAATGAGATTTGATAGTTGTTATTTATGATGTGTGTATATAATTTTCATTCTTCTTGTGAGAAGATATTTTATTATTTCATATCATTTATTTCCAAAAAATTCACATGATTTTATTTTAAATTATTACCTTTAACATACTTTATGCTCATTGTGTATGTATTTATTGTACCATTATCTTTACTTTTTAACACCTTTAGGTTTTATCTTTTAGAATTATAATTTCACTTACAGTTAGCCTTAGTTTTCCTTGTGAATCTTTAGTTCACCTTCAGGTTTTTAGTACTCCTCTCCAATTTTTTGAAAATTTATGGTCCTTCATTTTTTAGATTTACCATTACTCCATTTTAAATTTAGCCTTAGTTTCCCCTATGGATCTCTGGTAGCGCTTTGGGTTTTTTTAGTAATCCACTTTTTTTAGGATGTTGTGATATTTTATTTTTTAGATTTACATTTCTTGTATTTTAAAATTGGCCTTAGTTTCCATTGTGTATCTTTGGTGTCATCTTTGGGTTTTCAGTACTCTAATTCCTCCTTTTTGGGACATTATAGTTTTCTATTTTCAAAATTTTACATTTATCACATGTTTATTTTTTTCCTTAGTTTCTCTTATGGTTCCTTTATATCTTTTTACAGCTCTCCCTCTTTTGGGATGATTTATCTTATCAATTTTTGCAATATACCATATGTAGGTTAGTAAAACTTCTCTAGTAACATGATTTATATCATATTGTTTCTCTTATTAATACTTACTCTACAATTTGACTTGTATTTCCATGTATTTCTTGATCCCCTCTTTTGCCTAATCACTTCTAAAGTAAAACATTCCCTTCTTGTGGTTGACTACTAGCATATCCTCATTATATCACATTTTTTTATGGATAGGTATTCTATGATCCCCATATTTCCATATCCATTCACTTGAAGCACACTTGGGTTAGTTTTGAGATTTCACTCTTTTATATGGTGAAATTATAGGACTATTTATGTGTATTTATATTTAGGTTCTCCTCTTTAGCGACTAGGTGTAAGATATTTTATGTTAATCATCTTTAGCATCAATTTTTTGTTTTCTAAATCCATATTAAAAGACTTAATTTTAATAATAGACATTCTTGAAAGGAAAAATTATATAATAAAAGTTAGATCACACAAAATAAGTGATGCCAATTTTACCACACCCCCTATGGGTGAAATTATAGCTCTATGATTAAATTATGCAATTTAAATTACTCAAATATCCAACCACTAAGTAAGATCTAAAGCCATTAAGACCTAAATACAATTGGATGAAATATTTATTTAATCCTACACTTAAATCTTAAATCCTAAATGCTTTAAACCATGATCCAACTAATGTTAAATAAAGGATATTGGATGAGATGTTACCTTAGACTCAGATTGACATTGTGATGTTTGATGCTTGATTCATGGACTAGAATGGATTATTCATGGGCTTGGTATATGGCTTATTTAGCTAAATATACATGGATTTGTTAAAATATTTCTAGATGTTTTGTCCATGGCCTTTTATAGAATAATGGAGGGAATTTTAAAAGAATTTAAAAATGTTTAGAAGTCTCTAGTTTAGAGACTTCTAGAGTCTTATAGGAACTTCTCTAGTTCTAAAGGCTTCTTAATTAGTTTAGAGGATAATGGGGGTTTAATGAGGTTTAGGGCTCATAGGGATGTAGGAAAGGCTAGGGTGTAGGCTAGTAGGTGGGTAGGTGGGGTCATGGGAATTTCTCAAATAATAGATAATTGGGGTTAGATTAGTATAATAGGATTAAGAAGAATTAATGAAGGAGTGGCATGACTAAGGTTAATAGGTGAAGGAGAATAAATGAAGGGGATGTTAGATAAATGGAAAGAATTAATATAAATTAGTGGGATAAAGGAGGATATTAGAATGGGATGAATTATAATAAATGGGATTAGTGGAATTAGTGTCAGTTAATTAGAATATTAGTGACATTAATGGAGGTGAGTGATTTTAGGTGTATAAATTTTTCCCCTATTTCAAAGGGCATTTCAAGTGGAGTGAAGTGGAAAGAGTAATGGTATTTCAAAAAAAAACCATGTCATAGATGAATGTTATTAGATGATGTTTATGAGATATGATGCCCCCTCGAGGGGACATGTAAGGAAGAATGATATGGATGGCCACTCAAAAGAATAAATGAGGGGTGGCATGCAATGGATAGAGAGGGGATGTGATTTCAGATGTGAGATAAGGGATGAAGAAGATAAATTCAACTTGAGTAGTGAGCTATAGATAAATGATGCCCCTAGCAAAGACACATGCACAAGGAGTAGATATGATGGGTGTCATAGTTGTTGACACATCCCAAGGGGGAATCAAACATAAAATGATGATAATAGGATTAAAAAGCCACAAAATTTAGATGTATCCCAAGTAAGGACATATGTAAAGGAGAGATATAGGCTAGGATAAGATAGGTTTAATAATGATTAATGATGGGTGTATCTCAAAACTAAATTGATCAATATGATGAAGAGGACGATAGAGAATAAATGATGTGATCAAGTGGCCAAAAATACTTAGGGGATGAGGATGGATGATAGAGATAGTGGTCAAGCTATCCTTGGGTATTGAAACATGTCCAAGTGTTGCCTACATAGTCTATAAATAGCTCAAGCTAATGTAGTTATAACTAAGAGATGATGATGATGATGATGATGATGATGATGATGATGATGATGATGATGATGATGATGATTGGTGATTAGAGGATATGACTCAGATGATGAGATGAGGATTAAAGATTGAATGTTTGTTAGATGAGTTGAGAGGATTAGATTAATGATGGGAAGAAGGATGATTACATGATTAGGTAAATGGTGAGGTTATGGGGGTAATCAAGCCATCATAATTTCATAAATATCATCATAGTATAAATTAATACATTAAATATGGAACTTGGTGGTATGACCCATGATATAAGTATGACCAAGAGGATGTTCTGCCAAAGTGCATGGGCTTGTAGTGAAATCTACACCCTTGAGGTCACTTTTAGTGACCTCATAAAATCCTTGTTCATTTCCCCATAGATAAAAATAAACATGACAAACATGAGGAAAACAAGATATATACATGATAAAAGACATGAAAACAAGATAAACATAACAACTAGTAACACACACGAGTATCTACATGCAATGTCCCAATGTCTTATCTAATGATGCGATGAGTGACTAGGTGATGGGTTAGATGATCATGATATGATTGTGGACTTAGGATGGACTTGGATGGTAGAAAAACTAATGATAATGATGAGGATTGACCAATAATTTAGATAAAGGTATGGACTTGGATGAGAGACTAGTATTAGGATAAGGATGTGGATGAGGATATGGATGTGAATATGACCAAGGATTATCAATATACAAGGCATTAAAAGAGTATAATACAATAAGATAAGGATTTATGGGATCAAATACCTATCACACTAATAAGGAAATTATTTTATGGGTCTTAGGTGTGAAGAGGTAATGATAGGATAGTGATGAGATTAAGTGCCTTTCATATTAGCAAAAAGTGATGTGATGGGTGCTAGGTATGAAAAGGCATTGATATGTAAGTTATGGGTGATAGATTAAAATCTTGGACAAGGTGATCTATGTTGATAAGACTTAGCCAAAAGGATGATGATGAAGACATATATGGGTGACCACTAGGATAAATGGGTTCAAGATGGAATAGGAGATATATATTAGATGTTCATTAGGGATGGTGATATGGACAATGAGATATATGAGGTGGCTATTAGATGTGGTTTAGGAAGGGAATGTGAATTATATAATATGATGGCTAGGGATTTAGGCATAAGACAAGACACCATGGACTATCTTTGGCTTTTTTAAATTTTATGATTTTTAGGGTTTTTGACATATTTTAATTTTTACAAATTTTTTGGAATATGTATGTACACTATATAAAGGGGGTTACTATCAAAGGGAATACCAAGCCTAGAAACTAAGATGATGATGGATGGAATAATGGATGGAATGGAAAAAGGATCAAGGGGATGGAGACCAAAGAAGAAGGGATTAGGGATTGTCAATAACCACATCATGAAAGAACCAAATTATTATAGCCCCAAATGTTCATTGGAAGATATGCCAAGATGGTTTCAAAACATTTCTCAAGACACTTTCCACTTCCCTTATAAAGGTCAAGATAGGAAGGAATGGTAGATAGGATGGAGGACATGATGGAAAATGATGGAAAGGAAGAATAGATAGAGGGGATGGAAAGGGGATGAATGAATTTTTCCCCTAAATGTTAAGGAATAATATAGATAATGGTTTATTTTACCATGACACTAAAAACTAGTTTTCATCATGGTACTTTCCCAAGGTGTTAGAAGACTAGTTTTCACCATTGGACAAATGAATTTTTATTTTATTATCTTTTTTTACTTTTATGATTTTTTTATTTTTTTTAACTTTTTGGAATGGCATATCAATTTATTGGATATGGGGATGAGATGTAGGAATGATGAAAGTTATGGGATCTTCAGCCAACACCTATTTTAGGGATGTGTGATGTTGTGATCAGGCTACTAGATGAATTTAGGTTCATGTGACCTTTGTTGATACATGATGGAGACCTATCTAGGTATCTAGACTAGGTGTCTCCATCACCCCTATAAGAGATAATGTTGCTTTAGAAGGTGATGGAGGGTATGAACATGATTAAGTCTTGATGGGGATGTATGGGATGTGAATGGATGATAAGACTTGATGGGATTGTGGGTTTGTGATAATAAGGTGTGATGGGTTAGGTATTTTTTTGGATTTTTTTGAAATATGAGTTGTGAAATATTCCAAAAAATCCCTAAAAATTGAAATATGTCAAAAACCCTAAAAATCATAAAATTTGAAAAGCCAAAAATAATCCATGGTGTATTGTCTTATGATAAATCCCTAGTCATCATATCATACAGTTCACCTTCCCCTCCTAAACCACATCTAATATCCATCTCATATATCCCATTATCCATATCACCATCCCCAATGAACATCTAATATCCATTTCCTATTCCATCTTGAACCCATTTATCCTAATGGTCACCCATCTATGTTTTCATCATCATCTTTTTGGCTAAGTCTTATCAACACACATCACCTTATCCAAGATTTTAATCTATGGCCCATCACTTAACTATCAATGTCTTTTCATACCTATCACCCATCCAATCCCTTTTTGCTAGTATGAAAGGTACTTGATATCATCATTATCCTATCATTGCCTCTTCACACCTAGCACCCATCAAATCATTTCCTTCCTAGTGTGATAGCTATTTTATCCCATCAATCCTAATCTTGTTGGATTTTACTCTTGTAAGTCCTTTTCTATTGATAATCCTTGCTCATCTTCACATCCATATCCTCATCCACATTCTTATCCTAATCCAAGTCTCTCATCCAAGTCCATACCTTTATCTAAATTATTGGTTAATCCTCATAATTTTCATTAGTTTATCCCCCATCCAAGTCCATCCTAAGTCCATAATCACATTGTGATCATCCAACCCATCACCTAGTCACTCATCCCACCATTAGACAAGACATTGGGACATTGCATGTAGATAGTCATGTGTGTTACTTTTTTGTTATGTTTGTCTTATTTTCATGTCTTTAATCAAGTATATATCTTATTTATGTCATGTTTTTTATGTCTATTTTTGTCTATGAGTTAATGAATAAGGTTGATATGAGGTCACTAAAATTTCCATCGAAGATGTAGAGTTCACTACTAGCCCATGCACTTTGGCATGATATCCTCTTGTTCATACTTATATCATGGGACATACCACCAAGTGACATATTTAATGAATTAATTTAGACTATGATGAGACTTTTGACATTACAATGGCTTGATCACCCCCATACCCTCACCATTTAACTAATCATATAATCATCCTTCTTCCCATCACTAATCTAATCCTCTTAACTTATCTAACTAAAATTCAATCATTAATCTTCATCTTGCCATCTGAGTCATATCTTATAATCACCAATCATCATCATCTCCTAGGTAGAACTACATCAGCCTGAGGTCTTTCCAGACTATGTAGGCAGTATTTAGCCATGTTTCAATGCCCAAAGATATCTTAGCCACTATCTCTATCATCCATCCTCATCCCCCAAGTATTCTTGGCCACTTGATCACATCATTTATTCTCTATTATCCTCTTAATCATATTTATAAATTTATTTTTGAGCTACACCCATCATTAGTCATTATTAAATCAATCTTATCCTGGCCTATAGCTTTCCCTTGAATTCATCCTTTCTTGGGATACATCTAAAGCTTGTGGATTTTTAATCCTATTATCATTATGTTACAATTTATTCCCCCTTGGTATGTGTCAACAAATGTGACACCCATCATCTTTACTCCTTGTACATTTATCTTTTCCATGGGCATCATTAATCTGTAGCTTACTACTCAAGTTGACTTTATCTTCTTCATCCCTTATCTCACATATATCATCCCATCCCCTCTCTATCCATCACATCCCACCCCTCATTTCTTATTTTGAGTGTCCATCCATCTCATTCTTCACTTCATGTCCCCTTGAGGGGGCATCATATCCCTTAAACATCATCTACTAACATTCATCCATGACATGGTTTTTATTTGAAAATACCATTACTCATTCCACTTTGCTTCACTCGTAATGTCCTTTAAAAAAGGGGGAAAAATGTATCCACCTAAATTTAATTTCCTTATTACCATCACTAATATTCTTATTAGTTGACACTAATTATTCTAATCCCATTTTATTCTAATTCATCCCGCTAATTTATCCCCCTTTCATAACCATTTATCTATTATCCTACATTCACTAACCTTAGTCATCCCACCTCATGAATTAATTTTATCCTAATCTAATCCTAGTTATCTATTTATATGGTAATTTTTAATTCCCATAACCCCACCTACTAACCTACACCCTATCCTTTGCTACATCCCTAGTCCCTAATCACCTACCTAATCCCTATCTAACCCCCACCCAATCCTCTATTATCCTCAAGATAATAAAGATGTCTCTATAATTAGAGAATCCCCTCCAAGATTATATAAGTCTCTAAATTAAAGGCTTATAAATAATTTAATATTCCTTGAATAATCCATAGCCATTTATCTCATCCCTCTAACTTTAAATTTCAAACCTTGATCTTTCCTTCCAAATCTATATAACCAAAGATCCTCCTCCATGGAAGCTAAATAGAATTCCCATTACATCATCATGCCAATCTAATCCTTCAAAAATCATTATCATACCCAATCCATGTCAAATTATCCATTTTATCAAGCATCCAACATCCAAAAATCATGCCATCACATTGCCAAAAATTTGAGTCTACATGCAATCAATCATCCATTTGAACATCTTGGAAGGAGCTTAAATGAAACAAGGAATTTGGTAAGATTTTATATCATTCTTATTTGTTTTATAAATCCTTCCTAATAGGTATTTTGTGTTTTTACTTTGAATTATCTTGTTTAATTCATAGTGTGTTCAAAATCCTACTACACCCCCTACTCTAGTCGAACCTCAAAATCCATAATTAGACTCATGATATATATGATGTCTATTAGAGTGAAGTAGGTGAGTAGACTAAGATATGAGGTCTCTCATTATCCATTTATTTATATCACATTTTGTTTCCACCTATTTTCTCATGTAATTACCAAGTATTCATAGTATACCAATGACTCTATAAGGGGTCCCAAGGAGGGGGAACGCATTGTGGGAAGATAGAATCCTTTTATTTTTTATGCATCTATCCTTATTAGGAGGATTTTTATATGTCATTTTTTATCCCAACATTATTATTTCTAGGTGGTGTTATCTAGGTCATTGATGTTTATATTTCTTAGCCTTACCCACTTGATTAGAATTTATAGTATTTAATATGGATGTTTACATCACTCTTATGGCACTTTGCATCTTTATATATCCATATTCTCTTACCAATATCATCTTGATAGCTATTTATTTTAGTTGATCAAGTCTCTTTTATTTTTATTCCATTCTTCTATTTCTTTTCTTTAGTTTTGAATCTTATCTTTCATTATAGTTCCTCTTTGATTTTTGTTCATGCGTAACATTTTAAGTCCTTGGGGAATATAACCAGGCTTTCCTTAAAAATGCCCATCACCCATTTTTTACCTTCCAAACAATATCCATGATCATAGTTATGTCTCTAGATTGTCATGTTTTCCTACATTTTACTTTAGCACCAACATTGTTTTTGAGTTTTCACTCATTAAAATTATTAATTTATTTTATTTCATGTTCTATTTTGATTTTAGTTTTTACTTATCATACATTCGATGTTAATACAATCATTTTATTTTTCCCCTTTGTTTAATTTTAGTTTTTAATTATCTTAAATTTGATGACACTTTCATTTATTTTCATATCCTTGTTTGATTATCACTCTCATTTTATTACATTTGATATATCCATTCATAATTATTTTTCACATCTTATGTTTTACTTCATGTTAAATTTTTATTTGACTAATTACTTTTTTCTTACAATGTTTTACATAACTTACATATTTCCTTAATATTATCATCTTACTTACATTTGGTATGTTTTACATTCGTTTTTCTTCTATGGGACATCATTTTTTTTATTTTTATACTTATTTAGGATGTCATTTTTATTTCACTTACAATGAATTTTCTCACATTTGTTAAAAAATAATGAAACATACATCATGTGATAACATCATCATAACATAATATTATATCCATAAAATGTGCTAATGAAAATCATATTTACAAGCCCATGTAGAAAAAAAATTAATAGTATGTACGTATGTCCAAATGTTTATACATCAAAGTAAAACATATATACATCTAAAACTATGATTCACCTTCATCCCTAGGTGGTCGGTGAAGTGCCACACTCCCTAAAAAATATATAGATCTTATCACCCTTAGAGATTTTTATAGTGTTTGGGTATGATATTTAAATATAATGACCTCTCCATATGCTCTAGTCAATGTAATATCTATCTTAAAAACTCAATCTATAATAAATTTATACACAAACATATCCATGACTAAGGTAGCATATGTCATATATATATGTTACCATGTTATAGTCTATCCTCATACTAGGACTAACACCTAGAGTAGTGGTATCAGCCTACTTCCATCACCGTATGTCCCATGTAGCTACTCTAATAAATATATATAAAATAATGTGCTCCTTGACATAAGGTATAATGGGATACACCATTTGTGTGGTGTTGCACTCTACCAACATGTCATCTAGGATCTCATGATGGATAGTCTCGACCATATATCTCCATTATGTTGTCTCTTATATAGCATATGTTAAAAATAAACCAATTCAAATAAAAACTTAGTGTGTCATTTTTACCTATCATGTATATCTAACATGGTGGGTAGTCTCGACCATAGATTTCCATTATGTTGTCTCTTATATAGCAAATTTTTAAGTAAATCTATCACTAATACCTAGCATGTATATCTTCAAGGCTATAAAGGAAGAGAATAAAAACTTAGTGTGTCATTTTTACCTATCAATGGGCACTTTTCCATAGTGGTATCTTCATATGCCATGCCTCCAAGTATAGTTATGCAATTTTGACTCAAGATAGGTTGAGTTAAACCCATCCCTCTCATTAGACCACTAAGATCTAAATACTAGCTAGAATCACACATCTAGGTGGATTTGCCTCTGGTATAGGTACATAATACCAAAACTTACTTTTTTGTCTACTATCCTTACCTATTGATACTACTATAATCATATAATACCATGCAGTACACAATGAGATCTCAAAATTGGGATATTAGATTATATACCCTAACCCCTCACTCCTTGTGGGTTAGTTGAGTGCCTCACCTAATGGGGTGGGATTTCTAGTGGTAATTATAATTGTGACCATCTAAACTAATCTAGGACTTGGTCATATGAATGAATATTATATCACTGGGTGTAATTTTCTATGAATCGAGCCCTCACATGTGCTTGTATTATATATGGGCATGGTGCCCATGTATTCATAGTGTCTTCATATGGTTTCCATATAATTTTATCCCTATGAATGTCTTCAAAAAATATTGTAGATGGATTTTTTTTACTACCTTAAAATGATCTCACCTTCTCACCCAAGATAGGTGGTCCTAAAACTAGTGTGTTAGCCCTTCTAGGTTATATATGGGGGATATCTCATAGATCTAAAAGAAAAAAAATGTAACTAGACTGATGGTCTAATGTCTTATTCTCATCATCTCAAAAAATTCATGTATGAGTTTCACCTATATCATAAATCCCATATTATGCATAGTGCTCTAGTCCAAGGTCAATCAAAATACATGATGGTATGATGCCATTTAACTTATGACACAATAATTACATGGTCACCAAATAGATGATATCCTTTCAAATATCCATAATATATGATACTTATATAATTAAGAGTTTAATATTCAGCTTTTGCTAATTCTACTTGTTAAACCATGTATCCTTTCAAGCTAGCTCCTTACCTCTACCATAGATATAGGTGAATTATAGATCATAATCATGCTTGGATAGGCATCCCTAATAAAATATGAACATCTTATATGTTTATGGCCAACTCTACCATGTCCCCATCCACCACCCACCTATATGTGTTTTTGATCCTCTCACAACACCTGAGAAACATGGCTACTAGCTCCATGTTAAAAGGGACTCAGTGCATATCCATGATGCTTTTGAACCCTAGGATAACAATATGTGCTTTTTCCACATCCATTAGTCTGGATATTAGATTTAGTATTCATCTCAATCAATAGTCCTCTATAAATAGCTTTGTCCCTAAAAAATTTCAAACAATATTACCCAATTATATTGTGATTGAAATTTTAAATAAAATAGGATCTAACTAAAAATTGCATCAAAATTAAAAATTATCTTTAATTATTCTTTATTGGCAAAATTTTTTATTTTCTACTACATCGACTAGATAAAATTTATATTTTATTGGCCATATATATTTAACTAAAATGTATCAGTCATACTTGTACTATATCAGCCATCCAATATCATCATATTCCATTGATCGTATACTTATTGTATCAACCATTTCATTTATTTCCCTACCGCATCAACTATGTCATATAGTATCAGTTAAATATCTTTCTATTTATGGTACCATCCATTATTGTATTATATCATTTACATTTATCATCTTTTCAATTGATTCAAATACCTTTTATGGTATTGACATTTACAACTATTTTTTATACTAAACTGTATCAACCATCCTAGACTCTCTTAACTAGGCTTATGATTTTTCTCTCCCTAACCAATTAGTCTCTTAATGTGAATGTGTAATTATAGAATATGTAATTCAATAATTGAAAATATTCACTCTTGACTTAGCATAGTGTGATTTAGAATTGGTTGATGACTACTCCTAGTGAGTGATTTTAAATCTGGGAAGAATAGGGAAGCTTTGCTCAATGTGTAGTAGCATATACATGCTTGATAAACAAGTGCCAAGAGACTATAAAGTATTAGTTTGATTTTCATTTATATGGTTCCATTTGATTAATTTATCATACCATTTATATGCTAGGAAAATGGGTCAACCCGTTGGAGTGATTTATATTTTAAAATTAATATTTTTTTTGTGAGGGATAGTAGTGTCACCCTCATGGTAGTTTCTTTGATGAAATTATCTAAGATTTACATTAATTTATAGGAGATGGATGTAGATACTCAAATTTATTCATTAAGTGCTTAATAATGTTTAATCTCAACATCCTTACCTTGTTTTGTCTATTCACCATTTTTTAACTTTAAATCTCTATGAGAGTCTTCACTATTCTATTCACTATCTTAAAAATATTGAAAACATTGTTCAAAAATCCTTATTTTTCTTATAAATTCTTGTCTAACAATTTTAAATAGTTTTTGACCTTCTATAATAATATGGTACTAGTTATACAAGGCCACAACTAAACCTTGTCCATAAATATGCCCTTGTCCCTAGTACTTTAATGGTCAATTTTAAAATTTAAGACACTCCATGTCTACAGATGCCTTTAACCCTTTGGTCAGCCAATTTATTGTGAATTTTTAAGTCAACATAGGTAAAAATTTATGTTATTCTAAAATTACCAAGATTAAGCAAGAAGCCAATGAGCCTATCCATGATTTTTTTTGTTACAATTCCATGCTTGCTAATATTGAATATCATATGCCTAACAAAGAGTTTAAAAACATATTCAAACAAATTTTGTTGGACCCATTACATGAATCCATGATGTTTTAACGGTTTCAATATTTTGATCACTTATGCCATACAATCAAAGATCTTGAAATTAATTCCTTGCAATGAATAAATTTCATTGTCTTTAATCCTTATAGTACAAAGTTTCAACTTAAGTAATATTTAAAGTCTAAATAAAATGATACTAGATATAAGGCATAAGAAATAATTAATATAGTAGCACAAAATGATGGAGATGATGAATCCCATCCCTCCTTTCACCCTTTCTAAGACCATGATATGTGAGAATACAAGACTAATCTAAAAGTATACATGGTTGATAATGGGCTTTCCTTTCATGAATATTTTATCAATATTAGATCCTCCTAACCTATTGTGTTTAATGTGGAATTTTAGATCAAATAATTATGGAGTCCATAGGAAAAATATGTTTAAGAATCACATCACTTGAAGAAAAATATTGTGCATATCATATTATTGTATAGACTAGTGTCAATTTCACATCTGATTCTCCGTCTACCTTGTCTTAAATATTTATCCAAAAGAGATAAAATTCTATAATCAATGGATCACAAACTTCATATAAGTCTAATATGTCTCCAAGTGAAACTTTAATTAATATGATTCATAAAAATTTGATCACTTTGTTTCCTTCACATCCTACATGAAAATAAAAATGTTATTTTTCTTATCGTAGAATGTATGGGTATCATACGAATAGATTTTTGACCTTAAAATACAAAATAAAAAATATGACTAATCAAGAATGTGTACCTAAGGCATATGTTCATAAGAGGGAAATTTTAAATCAATATGTTCCTAAAAAGAGTAATTATAAAAATGTGTATTATAAGGATTAAAAACATATAACTAATCCATGCATGGATAAAAATGTTAAAGTCAACATTAAAAAAGCTATGATTACATCTCTAGGTCAAGAACTAAAAAAATAAACCATTTCTCTTCCTACTACTAGAGTAATGATATTTTATCCTTCTCTAGTTCAAAATGAGATGAGATAATTACCATATATGGTGCAGTTGGTTATACATACCTTAATATAAATATAGAAGATTACTATAATAATTTTTATTATATCTATAATTGGTATTGAATTGATAACAAAGAGGATCAAATTAATGATGATATATAAAAGGACTTAGTTGATAATGGAGATGAATGGTGGTTGAGAGATACAATACCTTGTATAACCATCCCATAAATTGGATAATTGGTTATAATATCTCTTGATAATTTACCAAATAAATTCAAAAATACTTTAAAAAATCAATAAAATATAAAAACATTCAAATATTTCAAAAAATTAAAAATAAAAACCTGAGCATGCCTTGAGTTATTAGATTACATTATTTGCATATTTTATTTATCACATGTTTTGTATATAATATATTTTTATCATACAAACATACATTTCACAAGGTAAATTAGTGTGATGAAGGACATCTAAATCATATATGTACATGTAAATGATGGACCTTTCTTATACCTAGGGGTCATACCAATGTTGGGGGCATCTACTTCCACAAGTTACATTATCACATGTTATATATTTTTATGACCTCTTTACCATGTTGAGATATATATATTGGTTGAACATGCCTTTCTAGTTACTCATTTCTTACATAATGCTTTACGTATATTATATTTTACTAATATGTAATACTCACATATATGGATAGTGTAGACTAGTTTTCACTTGTTTTATGCTTCATCAACATTTTTATCTTTTGTATGATAGGATAATCATTATTGTATATTGTTTGTGTCTCCTTGGCCATGTTTATGGAAGATTATTCTTGATTTTTGTGTAATTCATGTCCCTTTTTTATTTCTCCTTTTCCTTACTTGTTATAGGCATTTTTATGTCCCTTGTATGTGTCCCCTTGGCCTTATGTGTGATATTTTATGCTAGTTTGTGACATTACATGTTGATCTTGTTGAATTTATGTGATTTTTATGATTTAAGGTGTTGTAAACCATATCACTCACCTTCCATATATGTTTTATTCCAAGATTTATATCATTCACTTCCTTACTACATAAACTTATTTAGTAATAGTTATTATTTCATGTTTCATAGATACATCTATCTCGACATGCCACATTTATGTCCTTTCATTCCATATGTTACATGCATGTCTTGATTATATATATATATATATATATATATATATAGTGTTATAATAACATACTCTTAACATGTTGACATTATTTTACATGGTATTATTTTAATAAATGCATGATATAGTTCACTTCTCTTATGAGATTTGTCCCACATCTCAAAAGGGGGCACATTAGTCAGCTTTGTTATAGATACTAAATCCTTCATGAGTATATTATATAGATTTTAGAGTTAAAATATGACTAAAATATTAAATTTGGATAGTTACTTTGAGTCTTAAAATAAAATTTTGAGGCATATTTACTCCATTTTACACTACATGAGTGATATATTTCAGATTGATATAGATTTAAATACATTCAGGGCAATGTGCAAGGTATGTGTACTCCATTTTATAAGATAGATTTAGTTGGGCATGATGTTATTTCATGCAAATATATACCATTTTATATTTATTTGGGCATGATTTTGGTTCATACACATTATGATATATTACAGTTAGCACCAATTTTGTGGGGCGTGATGTTATTTCATGCATACTAACACAATATAACCTTTGTATTTATTTATCAATTATTTTCAAGTGTAGATCAATCTTAAATCTATCAGTGAATCTTTATTGGTTATTTCATGATTTTTGAGCTAGTATACATTTATTTTAAACAATTCTCAATGTCCATGTCATTACCCATTGTGAACCCATTGTGTGGTTCTCACCTTATCAACTTGGGGTTATAAGATCAGTGTTACATTAGTTATATATATGTTGTAGGCATTTGTCTTCCAGTTTATGATACCTACCTTAGTCAAATTTTAAATTAGGGATTGATCACCTTCAATTTCATAATTCTATCCCATGTGCTTTAACATTTAACCACAATTTTCAAATGCTTCGATAAGGAATAATCATCTCTAACAAGTTATAATACAACACACTTTACTCACATACATGTGTAATCCTTCCTTGCTCTTTCAAGTTTCAAGTATAATTCATATTTCAAGTTTCATTCTATAAACATTGATTACTACATTTTCATTACATGTTTTTCTTGGATAAACTTTCACATTTGGATCTTTCTCCCAAATACAAAGTTTGTTTTATAGACTTAATTATGTCTTCATCTATTTACTCAAGTATTTTCATTGCATTGTAATACTAGAATGAAATGGGGGAATTTTTAGACACTATAATTAGTTATTTTTCACTTATAAATTTCAATCTTGACCTAAATTTATCCTACATGACTTGTGTGTCTCCAAAAAAATCTCACTTGCCATTGCCACAAACTTACATGCTAATTATGAGCATGATCCATTCTAAATTACTACTAATTACCTACAAGAAGAATCTAGTCTAGAGTTCACTATCACCCCCAAGTATATCCTTAGATAATAATAATTATTATTATAAATTGAAAACATTTTTATAACCTTACCTTTTAATTTAGTTGAGGAGGATAGATAGGATTGTGCCTTATATCTGAGGAAAGCCAAACCTCCAAGGTCAAACATCTCCAGAGAGGAATGAAATGCCTTGAAGAACCTAAATATGAATGATAATATTATAATCACTAAATCTAATAAATATAATAATGATTATCTTAAATAATAGATATTATAACTCTAATATACTTGACTACTTTCAAGATATAGAGTGTTAACTTCTAACATAATTTTTAAACTCTCTAGATTAGTTTAAAAAAACTATTAATGAGTCCTCCTTAGATCAAAACATTAAAGAATGTCTTCTTCCAAAAACAAATCATCCCTAGAGTTTATTGTGCCCCAAATATACAAAACTATGGGATCCTTATTAGGCCTATCATCGATACAACTGACTCTCTGACTTATCCCTTAACTTCTTTATTAGTCAATAAGTTAAATCCATTAGCAGGTAAAACTTCTTCCTTTATCCAAGACTCCTATGATTTTTTTGATTTTATCAAAGATAATAAAGTCTCTAATGAGGATATTTAAGTGATATTTCATGTCATGTCACTCTTCATAAAGATACATATTGACAACATAATAAGCGTAGTATGAAATCACATTGACAAGAAGACTAATTCTCTAGTGGTACTTGTTTTGAAGTCTACCTTATATTATTTATTAGGAGTAATTTATGAGCAAACATAAGGTGTTGCAATGGGATCCCCTCTCTCTTCTATTGTGTCCAATTTTTTTTATGGATTATTTTAAATACTTATCTCTTAATTCCTTCTCTTTGAAATTGACTAGTGGAAAATATATGTAGACGACACACATGTTAACTAGCCACATGGTTTGGATAAATTAGAGGATTTACATACCCACCTAAATCAGGTGTTTAATACCACCAAATTTATAAAGGAATTATAATCAAAAGGTAATATTCCCTTATTAAACATATTCCTCTCTAAAAAATTTGATGGTTATTTCTCCCATAAGGTTTATATAAATTCTACCCACACTGATCTCTATCTACATGCAAACTCACACCATCAACCTTGATAAAAAACCTTAGCCTTGAGATAATTAAGAATTTTTGATGATGATAACTTAGAGGATGAGATAAAACATTTAAATAAATTTTTTAAGTTGAATGGTTATAGAGGGAAACAAATTACTAGAGCCTTCAATCTAACTAGGAAACCCATATTAGATTGAGTATTATGAATGAGAACCTGATCAAACCTATGAATTTCATCCCATATATGGAAGGAAATTATAATAAAATTTAAAAAAAATAAATATTAATAACATACATACCACTTTTCTCCCTCTCAAAAAACTTAGAAGTTTGATAAGTCATCCAAAGATAAATTAGAACCTTCTCTTAAAAGTGGAGTACATAAAATTAATTATTATTATGGGATGTCATATATTGGTGCATTCCATCAACACAAGGATAAATTAACATGTTTCATAAATATATAAAAAATGGGTTAACTCATCCTTGGTATAATATTCCTTCAAAACTTGGCATCACATTTATATGTAGGATACCAAGGTTATACCCATAAAAGACCACTACTTTGAATATCATCTAAGGGAAGCAATATAAATTAGTAAGTATGATAAAAACCTTAATATAGATATTAATATTGAATTAAACCAATATTTAATACCTATCATTGACTTAATTATTAAAAAAAATGAATTTATTTCAATCATCTCTCTTGTTTGGTTTATTCTTCAGTTTTTCTAACTTAGTGTAGTCTTTGTTCTCCGACTAGTTCACCTTCCCCCCACCCATTCTTTATTTTGTGTTTCATGAACTTGTATTTATTATTTTTATTAATTTTAACTTATACCTTACTCCCTTATCTCTCTCTTTTTTTTAAAAAAAAATCCAATATATCATAACAAATATTTTCTTATTAACAATTGTTAATTATATCTTTCTACCTCCTTTCTTAATGTTTAAATATATATCACATATTAAAACTCAAATATTTAATTTATTATTTTAGTCAATTTTAATTATTAAAAAAATTTAACTTTAAATTTTTAAGTTTTTTACTATTTTGAATTGACCATATTTTATGAATTAATCCTCACAACCACCTGATATCACAAAACTTCATTGTTATATCTTTAAATTGAATACCTAAGTCTAAACACTAATAATTATATTATCTAATCCTAATGATGGTTCATGGAGTTCGAGCCAAAATGCTGATTAAAAAATTCTTACATGGTTTTATCTAGAAATGTTTAATAATTTACTTCATGGACTGTGGAAATGTTATCTCTTTGATTCCAGTCTAAGTTAAATCAATGAAATATTCTACCCAAAGATTTCCAAAATACCAAATTTACATTTCTATCTCCTAGACATTAATTTCAAACTTAGACAATAATGTGTATTTTATTTTCCTAAGGTTGGTATTAATTTATTTCACCTAGAAATGAGTTTTTTTAATCATTAGCATAAGTTAGTCCATTCACCTAGTGTGTTGGTGGCACCAAAAGGTAACAAATTAAGCATGTATAAATACAAAATCAAGGTCAATCATATTTATCATATATAATTATCATTAACTATCATGTATATTATTTAAAATCAATGAAATCTACCATATTATTCCCAACATTCAAATTAATCATTAGGAGCAGTCATCAACCAAGTTTGAAGCACACTCAGCCAAGTCAAGTGTCAACATTTTCAAGATCAAAAAGAGATTTATAGGTGCATCCATATAGTGAAATATCATAATTTCACATTCACACTAAGTGTAAAAACACACATTGGCTTAAATTCCCTATTTTAGATTACTAGATACATAGGCAACAATCAATCATTAAGAGGGGTGGTTGGGGATAACTCATCTAATTACACTTCCACACTTTTTATTGGTGTTCATATTTCACAAGTGGACCTAAGGTTTAAATTAAAATGAAGATAGTTTTTGTATTTATGCATATATATAAGGGTCAAATATCACACATACATATACACATTAAATAGGTGTACCACATTGTATGGTAGAGAAGAAAATTATACCAAGATAATAGTGTTAACTTTAGGTTGTCTGCATCTAACGAATATACCCAAGATCTGATATTAGTAACCCAATGTGTACAGATAGATATTTATAGATTCAGATGAATCATAGGCCTTATTATAATATGTTTTGAATTTTATAACACAACATAGATAATCAGTTGAATAGTAAAGATAAGTATCTTGGTCTCCTTGGTCATTTCCACAAAAAAAAATTGCATTATCAGATCTATCTTAATAATTTACTTTCATATTTATACTTGATTGTTATATATTACAATTTGATTTAATTATGTAAGTTTAGCCTATTTTGATACACACTAATATAAAAATAAGGTAAACACATGGTACACTTATACAAATAATAGATATTCATAATGGACATTGATAGTGGTCTTTATTCAATTAATTTTAGTAGCCCGTTACTAAAGGGGAAATAGCCATATGTTCTTCCTCAACATTTTGATTAGGTATTAATTTGTGAAAAAAATTGTATGTGCATATTCTCCTCTTTTATTCACACATTTATCATATGTTGATATCCTTTTTCATGTGATTTTTTTTATATGTACTGTAAACACCTAAAATTGGCCATAACTAGCTTTCAACCAAACTTTGGACCAATTCCTACCAACTATTACAAATTAAGCTTGGGAATCACTAAACATCCCAAATTTACTTGTGTATCATTAGTCAAAGCTCAAAATCATGCTGACACATCCCTAATTGGGGTATTTTACTATATGAAATAATAACCTCTCACAGATTCATCTCTAACCACCGTATAGCATCACAACTATCAATTTGGCCTATGGACCTATTAAGTTGGGCACTTGCACACTTAAATCAAATCTTGAAAGAGATAAAAGGCTATTCAAAATAAATTAACTAGATTAAATACCTAGTTTAATTATCCATTTGAAATTTATGAATATCTAAAAAAGGAAATTCAAAAATTTAAAGGTTCCTATCCTTTCATCATTGCCTTTATGAGTTATCAAGCTCTTTGAAAATATCCTAAAATATCTAATTTTAGATCCATGCCTAGTAATTATAAATAATAATTACTTGAAAATTATTAACTCTACTAGAGTTATATTTGACTCACTTAGGTTTAGTTTGAACTCATTCCAATCTTTAACTCAACTTTAACACACCTTGGGTGAGAGTTATTTCCTAAGGCTTTAAATATAAGGTCATACCTCTTTATTTAAAAATCTTGGATATTGTAGAGTTATTATGCAAAATTTGCTTTATAAGACTTATGCCAATAGTGTTATAATTCCAAAATATTAAGCCATGGTGCCAAGGAGAGAATGAGATAAACAAGCTTCATTACCAAAGACTTCTTGATGCACAAGCCAATCAGGCCAGTCAACAAAGCATTTGGAGCTCCCAAGGAAGGTAAAAGAGTTATTATCTTTTATGTTTTTGTTGTGCTTTCATTTTCTTTCTGTTATTAAGCTCTCCCTAGTATCTAGGCTAGGAGTGTAAGTGTTAGGGTGTTTATTTGAGTTTTATTTACTTGAACTAACACTATACTAACCTCCCTTCTTGGATTCCTATGATCACAAATAGCACACCTAATGGGACCTTTCAAGCATATCATATAAGCAAGGAGATTAATATGTAGCTTTTAATTTTTCTATTGAATGCTTAAGAATCCTCAAAATTTGAGTTTTAACTTTGTTTTTCATGTAATTCTATTTTTTTTAAACACATAGTGTACATAGAGACCAACATCGATCATGCCAGAATCAACATCGATCCTACCATAAGCAACATCAATCCACCCAGAATCGACATCGATTCTTATGTGAAGAATAGAGCATGATAGGAAAGTGATTCATAAGGATTTTTCTCAAGTTTTCATATTTTTATTTTGTGTTTTTGGCCTAAATGTTATCTATTTAACCATTTTACTATAGGATCTAAAGAGATATTTGGTTTTTATACTTTTTTACTAATAGTATTTTTGTGAAATCCATATTATATTTTTATGTGTTTTGTAGGAAATTATGTTGATCTATGTCAATTGATGTCTATCCCTTTGGATTGATCAATGTTGATCCCTATAGAATGACATCAATCCCTATATAGATCAACATCAATCTCTAAGATAGAAAAACCCAAGAGTTAATCCAAAATCTTGTTTTCTCACTCACTTTTGGGCTTCTAAGTAGGCAAACCCTCTAACCAATAATAGGCCCTAAGGTGGAAAAAATCAAATTTGAACATGGTTAAATATTTCACACTTTGTCTTTGGTGTTTAAAATGAACTTAGTTATTTTCATGCTTAGTTGTTTCTAAAGTTTTGTAAAGTTTATTAAAAAAAAAATACCAAGGGGCCAAAACATTAACTACACACTTAATTTTGGTGATTAAAATGAACTCTCACACTAGATAAATACTCTTAAGAGTTTCATTTTTATTACTTGTTTATTTTTAATAAAAATGATTGATGTGTGTATGTTCTCCCCCATCCCCTTTAGGAAACTCAAATGACCAAAAGCACTCATTCTTTTCCTTTATCACTTTAGTCCAAAAACATGAAAAGAAAGTCACTAAGTCCCTTCTCAAATCCATATGGTTTGGGTGTTCTAAATGTGACCCTAACGTCTTTTCACTTGTCTTTATTTTTTATGCATTTTAGCTTGTGAGTGGGGGTTCATCATCTCTTCATGGGTTCTCTAGGGAAGTGTTGACCTAGGAATTCATCTCCCAACATAATTTCAACCCCACTCCATGATTAGGTATATAAATTGAGGGTGACCCTTTGGGATGCTTATTTGAGTGGTTAAACAAGTTTTGTTAGTGGTACTCCACCTCAGATCATAGGGGAATCTCAGGCATTATACTACACTGAGTAAGAAATGGATGTAGTGGTTACAAAAAGGATAAGACATTTTCACAAAAGGCTAGTTGACATATATCTAATTAACATGATTTCATATCTAGTTTTAGACAAAATTGGGACCATTTATAAACATGCAAAAATTGATAGTTTAGAACAACCCCACTTATCATGGACATATTATTGATGTAGGGTGAGTAGCCTAAAGTTCCATGTCATAGTAAAAAGTCTTCAGAGAAGAGGGGGCCTAAGACCCCTAATTTTCATGCACTTTTATTTTTATATTAACAATTAAAATCCTCTCAAGATCAATTATATTGATGGATTTTAACAATATCATACAACCTTGTTAATTTTAGGATTTAAGATGTTGCACTTAAGTGTTTGTGTCATTTTATCCTTTCTTACATGATTTTGAGTTTAAACTATCTATTTTTTTATCATACCACATCAAAATGAGACTTTTTTATACATTACTACATTGTTTGAGGAGGTGGTATGCCACCCATTTGACATCATACTTGTGCCTTAGTCTTTTTATCAACCTTTATGTGTGTTTGTCATTTGATTAAAAAGGGTGTCATTACGCTACCCAAATCATTTCAATTTTTTGAGCCTTATAGTTTTGAAACAAACCGTTAGTCACATATTTAGAGTGTGATAATGTCATTACACTACTTGAATCATTTCACAGACTTGTTTGCCTTGTGTCTAAATTCCAACTTTAAAAACCAAATCCACATGTGCCTTTTGGGATCTATACCTAGTGTCGTCATGTTGTTCAATTTTGTATAGCTTGTTGTTTGTTCAAATAAGCCTAGTTTTCCAAGTTGAGTTCAAAATTAGCCTTGACAAGTCTAAATCTAACATTTATTGATTTCTACCTATATCTTGTGTAATTTTGGCCTAGACATTGATATTTCTCTTTTAGGTTGTGAAACTTAGGTTAATTTTTCATTCAATTTGAAAACTATTGTTTGTGCCTAGATTTGAGAGAAATAGCCTATCTTCCATGTGCCTTTTATTCCATGTCTTATACCAATTGACCAAGTCCATGTTTAAATCCAAATGCCTAGTTTATGCCAAAGAGTTTTAAATTTTTTAGATTAAATCTCATACCTTCTTTTGTTTAATGTCTAGATTTGGTGCCTTTTCTAAAAGACCTAGTGCATGCCTATTTTGAGCCTAGCTTTTGTGCCTTGTTTTTATAAAAGACTTAGTAACTTTTTTTCTTAAATTAGACTTGTTTGAAACACTTTGAACCTAGATTTTAGAATATTGATTTTTATTCAGCCACTTGACCTTTTGTTTAAGACCTTTGGCATTAGACATTTGGTGTTAGACTATTTTAGCCCATGTTTTAGCATAGACCATTTTAGAGATACAGCTCCACCCCTTTCAACCAAGTTAGATTATGTTTGGACCATTTGTCCTTTGGACCTTATTTTTTAGAGTTTGTATAACTCGAGGCCTTTTTACAAAATGTTTAACATTGACTTGGATATGTATTATTACACTTATAGTAGAGCCATATACAATTTTGGTTATGATCATGTGGTCTCATATGATGAATTTATTCAAGACCCCTATTGGGATGATGTTATTTGTGAGATGGATCTTTATCCTCTTTACAATACTCAATATGTAGAACAAAGCCAAGATCCTTAAGATTAGTATGCAATAATACCTTATTTGGTTTGATTAACATATGATTTCTACCATCTCACCACTCATGGTGCTTTATCCCCCACTTATACCATTAACCCTCCTTTGTATTGTGTAAGCAACTAAGATCTATAGCATCCAAGAATTGCATATTAGGACCTCATCCTTTGGCTTGTGTAAGTAACCAAGATTCGTAACTCCCTACCATTACCATTATAAGACCTCATCATTTGGCTTGTTTAAGTAACCAAGATTTCTAATGCCATACCATTACCATTATAGGCCCTTCCAAGTATGGTATCTTGTTATCCCAATAAATTTGTGCAAATATTACTTGATAGGTCATAATTACTATCTTAGGTTGACAACCAGCCTTTGCTAAGCCCCTCATTATCCAACCACCAACCACTATTCATCTATTCCCAACCATCCTCCACTTTAGAAAACCCCTATCGATCATCAAGCTATAATTAATCCAATTAGTACCTCTCAAAATGATCCAACCATTTAAAGACTAAGATATATTCAAAATTGGTATTTTATAACTACTTTGTAAGCCAAGGCCAAGAGAACCAACCAATTTATGATGTTTTTATTAAAAAATAGATTTGAGACAAGCCCACCTATGATGAATCACCTTTTGATTATTTACCTATTATTGAGGAGTCTCACTCTGATAAGCCAATCTTTATTGAGTAACTTCTTAATGATTATAATCACCTTTAAGAAAATCATTATCTCGACCATTATCCTATTTTTAAAGAGCCTCCTTTTGACAAGTCAATCTCTATGGAGTTGTCTCTTGACCATTTTCCCCTCATTGAGGAGTCTCACTTTGACAAACTAGTCTTTGTGGAGCCCATTATGCCATCACAAGTTGTTACTTGTCTAATACCAAACATTCAACAAAACATAATTATAGTAGCATCCACACCAGATGAAGAATCAACATTGAAGTTAGGTTCTCTTCTTGAAATAACATTAGATTTATCATAAAAATTATAATCAACATCATTCTCAACATCAAATTTAGAGTCCCTTGAGTTAGACTTAGCTTCAGAATCAGAATATGTTCATGGTTAGTAAAATATTGGTTATGCATGCCTTTCTAATTAGTTTGAATATATTTATGATCCTTCTATGATTTTTTAGGATGATTAATCTAGATTTGAAAAAATTTCTCTTAGTATATTTTTTAAGGATTATGATACCTCTTTCCATTCTATTACCATTCCACATGCCATTAAAACCAACCAACCTAGACATTATATTGACCTTCCACTTCCCATAAGTTTTGATTAGGACTGATGGAATCATACCTTCTTGAACTACATTTATGGTAACATATAAATTTTGGAATATTAGGGGGACCAAGACCACATTCATATAGAATAAGAAAAATCTCCTATTGAAACCTTTTCAAAGGTGTTAGGGGATAATTAAAGTCTAAACTTAGCATATTCTAGTGAAACCTTTTTAGAGGTGTTAAAAAACAATCAAAGTCAAAAGTCAACATTCCTAAGTGAAACCTTCTTAGAGGTACTATGGGATAATCAGGATAACTTTATTGGTGAAAAACTCATAGAGGTGTCAATAGCTGAGCATAATAGTTCTTCACTACTTGACGAAGACATTATCAAAGATAACATCAATATATCTTCCCATCTATAGCATAATCATATGGTAGCTACTTTCAAGATCAAACAACATAAAAATTTAGTGGTCTTATTAAGAAAATATTTATAATTCTTCAAACCCACCATAACCAAAGTTATGTCAAATTTGGAATCAATAACATTATGTGTACCTAAAATTACTGAGCTTCATTTTTTTCCCAACCATCATACATTCCATTATCATCCATCTTTATATTTAAAAATCAGACCTATCAGTCAATATTTATCTATATTTACCATCCCTAGCCATACTTTCCTTTATAGGGTTTACAATTATATCTTGTCTCGATGTCTAAAGGAAATAAGATCAATGACCAACGAAGATCATAACAATATTTTTGGATTCTAAATCTATAATAGGTTCTTGACAGAATAGTTATTCAAAATAGGTATGGGCTAGAAATTCACATGATTGACTATTCTAGTTGTATCATATATTGATTAGGATGTGAATCTCCACATTATCAAGAACAACATAAATATTTACTTTGTCATTGTCATTTTCCATTTACCTTGCCAAAAACCATACCATTGTCATTTGCCATTTACCTTGCCATTGCCATTTACCATTCCTCTCACCATTGTTTCATACCTTGCCACTTACCTTACCTTATCACTTGGGGTAAAACCTATTACCACTATAGCCAATTGTCATGACATCACCATCCTTAAACAATTTCATACCTTATATTATTTTACCATACCTTTATTATTGACCAAAGCCTATTTTTAGCTACCCTACTCAACCCTTTTGATCTTGGTTCCTTTGGTTCTTCTCACACCTTTATCAAGGGGATTCTAATCTAGTTTTCATAGTTTCAAAATTCCATGCTTAAATGATAATCTATGAAAATATTATTATAGTGGATCTGGTAAGTTATTTTTCATTTATCTTTGATTGGTACCATTGATTATAACCACCTATGGGTAATGTTGACGTTGAAGATTACACCCTTGGTAGGAGGCTGAGCTCCTGCCTTTTCCTCGCAACTATGGAAACTCCCCTCTCACCTGTGGGACAAGCGAAGCTGGAGGGGAGAGTCTCTAGATAAGGGATAGCTCCCTTTGATGCATCATGTTCATTCTAGCAAGTGCGTGCATGCACACACACACACACACACACACACACACACACACACACACACATATAATGGGGGGATGAAAAGGGAGAAATATTGTAGGAAAATAAACTACTCTAAAGAGGTGATACACCAAAATAAGTCGACCTTCTCACATCCACACTTTAAAATTAGATAAATACATACATACACTTCACACTTGGTAGAAGGACCAGGCTATAAGAAACTGGCAGGGAGGCTTTCATGAAAACACAAAAAATAGAGATTCACTAAGGTGTTGTGAAATGCACACTGTAAGTAATTTCTTCTGCTCTTACACTTCAAAATATAGCTCTCCTCTTGTCAACTATAGAAATGGCACTTTGTAGATAATAGGTATGTTGGTGTTGGACCTGTGAAAGCATCAAGAGACAATGACTGAACATAAACAAACACTCAAGACATACTCAGATATATCTATCCAAGACAGAGGTAAAAACTATGTTTATTGATTCAGGTGGAAATTTTGCCAGGGCTACGCCTTACAAATGTGGAAGATGTTTTTTTTTAATGACAAGTCTTCAATATATATGAGAAGAAAGGAGGCCTTTTGGTGCCCCTTTTTACAAGTGGCCCATTTGCATCCCCTCATTGGGAAGAGGAAAACACTGTTGCCAATGTCATCTTTCTAGAAGAGGCATGCTAGAACCATGATGTATGATCACCGAATTTGACTTTGGCATTTGAGATTTAATGTGGAAACATAGGCTGCCCTCTTTTCTACAAACAGATTGAGATTTGTCCCCTTTTAAATGCATGGGCCATGTTGTTCACTATTTGCACCATTTGGGGGATTATCAGGCAATAAATCACCTTCCCTTTACCACCTGGACTACTTTGTCTCTTTTTGTACCTTGTCATTCTCCTGCTTTGTCACCTGGGATTTTGTCCTTTTTCCTATCTTGTCTCTTCTGGCTCCTTCGACCCTCGGGGGTGAACTTCTGGTGGGTCACTGCATTGTTGGGCCTTCCATGGTTACCACTCTTTCACTTTGAAAGCAAATAGCTATTTTGTTTTGTTAATTTTGACATTCTCACGGTTGTCACTGCTTGAAAACCAATGGCTAATTCACTTTCTTAAACTTGATGGATTTTGGGATGTCCTCATCCTAGTCAAAATGTCATCGAGTCCTTCACTGGCTTTGTTGTGGCTTTGTCTTCCTCAGCCTTCTCCATGGGCTTTGTTTGCAGACATTTCCCACAAACTTTTGTTTACAAACAATTTTCTTCGGTCTATCTGCACTTTGTATATTTTCCACGGGCTTTGTTTGCAGACATTTTCCCATGGACAAAAAGTCTATGTAAATTCTCCCTGGCCCCAGCCTTTTGATTTGAGTTGCGCCTGAATTCCTTCAGATAAAGTCTGAAGGAATTCAAACTTAAACAAAATTTGAAAAAACTTACCTGGGTCCTTTCCTTTATGTACCTACCCTCTACTAGGGCATATTTGAACTTGAAGACTACCCTTCAACCAACTGGCATACCCTTGAACCAAGCCGTTGAACCAAAAATGGTTCAACGGTTCAAGTGGTTCAACCATTACACACCAATGAACTTGCCAAGTGAGATAACTGATTGAAT
The DNA here is from genome assembly GCA_037957365.1 of Torreya grandis. Classification (NCBI taxonomy): domain Eukaryota; kingdom Viridiplantae; phylum Streptophyta; class Pinopsida; order Cupressales; family Taxaceae; genus Torreya; species Torreya grandis. The sequence goes on along the minus strand of JARHVA010002119.1, from coordinate 578,156 downwards.
TAGGCCGATGAACCAAGTGTTGAACCAAGACTTGAAATAAGGCCATTTGAACTTGAATATGGATGACCAAGTGCTGATGAACTATCTAGTTAAACCAAATGACTGAACCAACTGAGTCTGTAGAAATATGAAGCCTAAAGGGAACTGTTGAATCCTTAGAAAATATTCCTATAGAGTCCATGGATTTATAGAACCTATGAAAAATCAAATGAATTGGCCTTAAATAGTAGGGGAAGAAGGGGACTAATTTCCTTTGCTCTGTTGGCCAAAAAAATGGTCAACAGATTAGTGACTCCCAGGGGAAGCATGCCTGTTATGTTTAAAGACTAGTTGACTTGTAGTCCATTGGGCATGGAGTCAGATGTAGCTATGAAAGAGTTAGCAATAGCCCCAAAAGATCCAAGAATCAAACATGAAGCTTTTTACCCCACATGCAAATGGAAGCACACAAGGCTAAAAAACACTACCTATGCAAACTGTACTTAGGGAAAGCAGGAAAAGAAACTAAAAAAAACTACTATATACAGCTAACTAGGTATTCTCACCTCCCTCCTAGATCGAAGGGAAATTTTCTTAAGTTCCCTTCCTGGCAAAAGGACTTATGGTGCCAGGCAAGTAGCTGAATGAAAAGGATAGTTGGTGACCTACTCCTCTTGCCTACCACTTGAGTCAACTCATATCTGAGTGGATCAAAATCAAACATGCTTCTGACATATATGTACTCTGCTATCCTTGGAAGCCTGTTGAATGTTGGTCCCTCATATTGGTGCTCCTCACCAAGAAATCAATGGCTACTAGCTCATCACCATAAACCCTTTGGTCTGCACATTCCCTCTAAAATGTATCATGGTCTAATTTGTTTCCTTCTACCTCGTTGAAGACTCTATCAGACTCATCCTCTGCTTCCTTTTGGCCTTCTTGAAGAAGGGTGGCTGTGGTGATGTCTAAAATAAACTCACAAAATGATTGCTCATCCCATAGAACATCACCTCTCTATTTAAAGCTCTCTTCTTCAAGTCATTCCTCTAGGAAGATAGACCTCTCCTTTTCCTCCTCAAAGATTAGGACCTCTAGATGTTCAAAGGTATCCTCTTGATCCTCTAACTCAGGCTCCTCAGCATAGTCATTCTTATCATCAAAACAGCAAGGAAGTTCATCAAATAGAGGGGAAGAGAGCTCACCATGCTTTTGTTCCTCCTCATATTGCTGGAACATCTGCATATATGTAAGACCTGCATCTTTTCCAATGCTAGTAAGGTCTTCACAAAGAACATTGATGATGATATCTTCTTCATTGTCACTCATGACAGCCTCTTGAAGAATTATAGATTAGATCTTCTGCTCCTCACTTGCCTCCTATAGAATAGGTTCTTCCTTGAGAAGGGGTGAAGTGGAGAAAACATATGGAAGAGGAGGTAGTCCTTGAGCTAGAATCGAATGATTATCCTCTTTCCGCTTGGTCAGCACCTCATCTATATCAAGTGCAGCCTGATATCTCTCTTGGAAATGTGTAGGTGGGGTGTGTTCAGATATAGAATGTGCTATTTGGTCTGATCTGTCCATCACACATTGGTTGAGGAATCTCTCTCTGGATTCTAACTCTGCTATTCTCCTAGCTAGATCTTCTTGGAAAAGCCTTTCTTGGAGGTCACCAACATCATCATGAGTAGGGGCAGCTTTGGCTTCTTTAAGGTTTTGAGAAAAACCTTGCTTCTCCTCCTTCCTGCCCCATGATTCTATTATTTTTCCCTAGTTCAAGATCTAAGAATTGGAATTTTACTCCTATGAATAGGCAACAACTTTGTTTTCTCCAAGGTCTTGGGGCTCTATCTCTCTTTTAAGAAGCAGTCTCATCCCAGCCTCTAAATCTTCAATTTGTTTGGCTAGGTTATCCTAAAAGAGTCTTTCTTGGAGGTCACCAGCATGATCCTCTTCAAAGCTCTGAGCTAGTCCCTAACATTCCCTCCTCCAACTTGGAATCTACTGAAGGACTTGGGGAGGTTGAGGAAAGCTAGGAAGAGACTGTTGATATACTGGAAGAGTCTCTAGAAGAGGGATGTGTTGGCTGGTGGTATTCCCCCCAATGGAAGGTTCACAATATAAGGAATTGAGAAGATTCATCTCCATAGGAGGTTGCTCTAATGCCCTTTGATGTTGGAAAGCCAGGCGCACGAGATTGAGAGTAACTGCATTTGATGAACTGGAGTGAGCAAGCGCTATCTGATAGAAAGGATTTGGTGTAAAAGAGGGGGCTTTCTTCAGATTAGGAGGGGGTGCATAAGGTTGACTACCTTGAATAAATGGATTTCTCCATTTTTCTACCTCCTCCTCCATGGAATGTAAGACCTAAGCTTGCCTAAATAAATAGTCCTCTTTATACATCAGCTCCTGCTAATATCTATAATTCTCCTCCAGTCTATTAATCTCCAATTCTAGGGCCACTTCCCTTATCATTGTAGGGCAACTAGGAGAGTTGCTTGAGGTGATTCTCTAAAATTTTTGAGTCTAATCAAAATCATATGAAGGAAAAAAAGACCCATGATCTTGTGCAAAAGAATTATACATACAAAAAGTTATTTTTAAATGGCACCAGCCTGCTTAACCAGCAGATTCAACTCAAAGTCACCATTGGTGTTTGATGCAAAGCCTCCAAAGGTTAGTTGGTTGAATAACACACCAAAAAAAAATCAACTCTTTGGATAGAACCTGGCCTAGTGAGTCCCACTAAGCATGCCAAAATTGTTGATGTCAAATATTGCACCCTTGGTAGGAGGCTGAGCTCCTGCCTTCTCCTCACAACTATGGAAACTCCCCTCTCACTTATGGGACTAGTGAAGCTGGAGGGGAGAGTCTCTAGATAAGGGTTATCTCCCTTTGATGCATCATGTTCATTCTAGTAAGTGCAGACACACGTATATATAGATATAATGGGGGGATGAAAAGGGAGAAAGATTGTAGGAAAATAAACTACTCTAAAGAGGTGATGCACCAAAATAAGTCGACCTTCTCACATCCACACTTTAAAATTTGATAAATACATACATACACTTCATGCTTGGTAAAAGGACCAGGCTACAAGAAACTGGTAGGGAGGCTTTCATGAAAACACAAAAAATAGAGATTCACCAAGGTGCTGTGAAATGCACACTATAAGTAATTTCTTCTACTCTTACACTTCCAAATACAGCTCTCCTCCTGTCAGATGCAAAAATGGTGCTTTGTATACAATAGGTATGTTTTTGTTGGACCTATGAAATCATCAAGAGATAATGACTAAACACAAATAAACACTCAAGACATACTCAGATATATCTATCCAAGACAGAGGTAAAAACTGTGTTTATTGATTCAGGTGGAAATTTTGCCAGGGTTACGCCTTACAAATGTGGAAGATGTTTTTTTTTTAAATGACAAGTCTTTAATATATATGAGAAGAAAGGAGGCCTTTTGGCACCCCTTTTTACAAGTGCCCCATTTGTGTCCCCTCATTGGGAAGAGGAAAACACTATTGCCGATGTCATCTTTCTAGAAGAGGCCTGCTAGAACCATGTTGTATGATCGCTGAATTTGACTTTGGCATTAAGCATTAATGTGGAAACACAAGCTGCCCTCTTTTTTGAAAATAGATTGAGATTTTTCCCCTTTTAAATGTATGGGCCATGCCATTCACTATTTGCACCATTTGGGGGATTATCAGGTAATAAATCACCTTCCCTTTGCCACCTGGACTGTTTTGTCTCTTTCTGCACCTTGTCATTCTCTTGCTTTGTCACCTAGAATTTTGTCCTTTTTCCTATCTTGTCTCTTTTGGCTCCTTTGGCCCTCAGGGGTGAACTTATGGTGGGTTGCTGCATTGTTGGGCCTTCCATGGTTAGCACTCTTTCACTTTGAAAGAAAATGGCTATTTTGTTTTGTTAATTTTGACATTCTCACGGCCGTTGCCACTTGAAAACCAATGGCTAATTTGCTTTCTTGAACTTGATGGCTTTTGGGACATCCTCATCCCAGTCAAAACATCATCGGGTCCTTCACTGGCTTTATTGTGGCTTTGTCTTCCTCAGCCTTCTCTGTGGGCTTTATTTGCAGACATTTCCCGCAGACTTTTGTCTGTCGACAATTTCCCAAGTTTGTTCGTGCTTTGTATATTTTCCACAGGCTTTTTTTGCGGAAATTTTCCCATGGACAAAAAGTCTATGTAAATTCTCCCCAGCCTCAGCCTTTTGATTTGAGTTGTGCCCAAATTCCTTCAGAAAAAAAGTTTGAAGGAATTCAGACTTAAAAAAAATCCAAAAAAACTTACCTAGGTCCTTTCCTTTGTGCACCTTCCCTCTGCTAGGGCATATTTGAACTTGAAGACTACCCTTCAGCCAACTGGCGTACCCTTGAACCAAGCCCTTGAACCAAAAATGGCTTAATGGTTCAAGTGGTTCAACCATTGCATGCCAATGAACTTGCCAAGTGAGTCGACTGATTGAATTAGGCCGATGAACCAAGTGTTGAACCAAGGCTTGAAACAAGGTTGTTTGAACTTGAAGATGGATGACCAAGTGCTGATGAACTATCTAGTTGAACCAAATGACTGAACCAACTGAGTCTGTAGAAACATGAAGCCTAAAGGGAACTACTGAATCCTTAGAAAATATTCCTACAGAGTCCATGGATTTTACAGGACCTGTGTAAAATCAAATGAATTGGCCTTAAATAGTAGGGGAAGAAGGGGACTGATTTCCTTTGCTCTATTGGCCAAAAAAAATGGTCAATAGGTAAATCAATATTCTACCTTGTGTTATTAATTACAACCACCTATGAGTAAATTAGTCTCATAAACCTATACCATCATTTCCTAATTATAAATATTTATGGTAAAATTAGAAACAACACCTTTACCATGCATTACCACATCACCTTGCCATTACTATTTTCATTTACCTTATCATTTGCCTTAATTCACAAATTTATTGTTACCTAGTTGGATCTCCTACCTTTTATGTTGCTATAACTACTATAACTTGAGGTCCTAATGGGACTATGTAGGTTTTGCTTGATTTACATTGAGGTTAGCTCAGTCACCCTTTGGCCTCATAGCCTATGCAATCACCTTTTTACAAGATCATTCCCTCTATTCTTCTACAACATCAATCATGTTTTCTCTTATCATCATTTTTATTCTATCTCATTTCTTGGGAGAACTACATTTAGCATGAATTTTATGTTGAATCTTGCATCCATGAAACTATGTAGGTAGCATCCACTTGCATACCACATCTAGAGTCAACTCAGCTAGCCCCTTCCTTTTCTTCTATTCCCCTATTTTTTGTTTATTGGTTTTGTTGTCTCTTATGGTCTAGGGGTAATGTTTATCACCTTTTTTTTCTCTATTTGTACTAACATTATGATTAACCATTATTTTTGTTTTTTTTTCTTTTCTTCATGTTATTTTATTTTATTCTATCTTTCCTTTTTTCTTTCTTTGTGTTTTGTTTGTTTGTTTTCCTATTTATTTACTTTCTTGTTGTGCCTTAATTAAATCTATATGCATTCATTGGGTGATTCCTTTTGAATTATTATTGAATCCATCCATATTCATATGTCAACATTGTCATCATATTTTTTATCATTGGTGCATTATTTTCACATGTTTATCAGATCATGTGTTAGTCCTTATGCATATTTAGAATAAGTTCTCATGATGTTTTATATCATGATGTCTATTGTCATGTATTACAACAAAAATTAGCTCAATAAGTCTTAAAAGCAATACAACCATGATATATCTCTTTGGCACCTAAAAATTTCCTAATCTACCCAAATAATTCAAAATATAGAGTAATTATATCATGAAAGAATTTTATTCCTTACTACTTAAGATGTACATCTTTGTACTATCAAGTTGCCCAAATTCATCTTTCTCCTTTGTAATAGATTAATCTTACTCGGTGAGTGTGTATTCAATTTTTAATCCCCATTATCCACTTTACCATCATATTCTCATCATTCATTCAATGATTATAACTGCCTATGGGAAAATCATTATGTTTCAATCTATCTAGAGGTTAATGATTCTAACCACCTATGGGCAGATCGTTATCTTTATTCTACCCAAATGGGGCACATTTTCATTATGATAATTCTTATAACCACCTTTGGTCAAACCATTATCTATCCACCCATCTGAGACATGTTTTTATCTTTACAATAATTCTAACCACCTATGGGAAAATCATTGTTATCCCTTTCATGATTATAACTACCTTTGGAAAAATCATTCTCTTATTACCCTAATCCTCTTTTCAATGATTATAACTACCTTTGGTAAAATCATTCTATTGTTACCCTAATCCTCATTTCAATGATTATAATTACCTTTGGGTAAATCATTACCTTTTATCCAACTTGTGTCAATGATTATAACCATATGTTGTAAAATCATCCTATTTGTCTACCCAACTGGGGTAGCTACATATACCACTAATTATAACCACCTATGGTCAAATCAATCTTTTCCATCCCATTTTATCTTTTTGGTCCTATTATTTCCTTCTCTTGAGAGACCAATCATTAGCCATTTTTACCAACTGCTCCCTCGAGGGGGCATTTACAATTCATCCATTTCTATTAAATTCATAGGAATATAGGACCTTTTCATTATTTTAGAATATGTTATTATGAATATATCTTTTGATGCCTTCTTAAATAGGGGAAAACTATAGACACCTAAAATTGGCCATAACTAGATTCTAACTAGACTTTAGATTGATTCCTACCAACCATTGAAAGTTAAGCCTAAGAATCATTGAATGTAATAAATTTTATTTTACATCATTCATCAAAGCTCATAATATGTTGAGACATCCCTAATTGGGGTATTTTACCATATTCAATAATAACCTCTCATAGATTCATCCCTAACCACCTTGCGACATCACAACTGTCAATTTGTCCTATAAGCCTATTAAGTGGGGCACTTTAAAACTTAAAGAAAATCTTTAAAGATCTAAAAGGCTAATTAAAATAAATTAACAATATAAACTAGATTAAATGCCTAGTTTAATTATCTATTTGAAATTAATGAATATCTAAAAAAGGAAATTCTAAAATTCAAATTATCCTAGCCTTTCATCATTGCCTTTATGAGTTATCAAGCTCTTTGAAAATATCCAAAAATATCTAATTTGAGAGCCATGCCTAGTAATTATAAGTAATAATTACTTGAAAACTATTAACTCTACTAGAGTTATATTTGACTTACCTAGGTTTAGTTTGAACATATTCCAAGCCTTAACTCAACCTTGACTCACCTTGGGTGAGAGTTAATTCCTAAGGCTATAAATACAAGGCCATACCTATTCATTTAAAAATATTGGACATTATAGAGTTATTATGCAGGATCTGTTTCATGAGACTCATTCCATTAATGTTATAATGCCAAAATCTTAATCCAAGCCATATCAAAGCCATGGTGCCAAGGAGAGAATGAGCCAAACAAGATTCATTACCAAAGACTTATTGATGCACAAGCTGAGCAAGCCACTCAACAAATAATTTAGATATCCCAAGGAAGGTAAAATAATTATTATATTTTATGTTTTTATTGTGCTTTCATTCGGTTTTTGTTACTAAGCTCTCCCTAGTATCTAAGCTATAAGTGTAAGTGTTAGTGTGTTTATTTGAGTTTTATTTTCTTGAACTAACACTATACTAACCTCCCTTATTGGATTCCTATGATCACATGTACATATATATAATTATTAATCTTTATTGTACTTATGTTAATGTAGGTATTATTTTATCCTAATATAGTGATGCAAGGTAAATGTAAGTTTATAATGCATTGTGAGCCAAGGATGAGACATTTTGTTAATGAAAAAAAATTATAACACCAACAACATGGGTAAGGAGTAATATTGTTAATATAAATTATTAATATGACTCTAGTGATGACTATAACCCTATAAATAATTATCAATTTCTTCTAAATGATCAAGTTGCTAAAGTTGGTGAAGTTGATTTTGAATATGATGAAATTCAAAAAAGTGACGTAGATGAATTTGATGAAAGTTAAGGTGATGAATTTGGTGAAGTTATAAATATCAAATTGGATAATTAAATGAATATACCAATAGGGATATATTATGATAATTAATGGGATATGCCAATAGCTAGATATTAGGTAGTAAGATGAAGGGGAAATTAGTACTGACTAGAAATCCAAGTAATGTAACCAATGAATAAATTGAGGATTTTTGAAAATATAAAAGTGAATAGTTTAAAAATAGATATGTGTTTTTAAAAATATGTATAATAAAATTCTTTCAAATTAAATTCAACTGAAAAAATATTAGGGTAAAAAATTCTAGTTTTGAAAGGCCCCTTAAACCTTTTACAAAGAAAGAAAGACATAAAAGTAAAAACCAAAAAAAAAAAAAAAACCCATCCTATAACCAATTTAGGAAACCTAATAATAGGAAATACATAAAAATAAAATTATAAGTAGGTCATCTTCTAGTTATAAAAATACCAAACACTATATCACACCTTACTATTCATCTAAGTCCTTAAGACACTTTGAAACTTCCAACTCTTCTTGAAGAGCTCGAATCTTATTAGAAAGGGTATTCTCTATAAATACCTTTTCATTAGTTTCTTTATCTTTGTTTTAAACCTCTATTCACCTAATTGGGCCATCAAGGTCTTATTTCACTTTCCTCTTCTTAATTTCCTCATTAATCTTTGAATTAGCATTGATGTTGGTGTTATCCTAGTTATTTTTCTCTTGTAATTTTAGTCTAGTCATGTCATATTTTAACTCATTAGTGTCTTTCTCCAAGTCCATAAATTATTAATATCCTTCTTGTTCTATATTTTTTTTCTACATATTATCTTACAACTCCACCATTTCCTTCTTATCCCTCTTGAATTCATTAACCATCTCTTTAAAGATATTGAGCTAGGTATTATTGATATGCTCTAGATGATCCATCCTACTTATTATAGGATCCTCAATGGGATGAGTGATCTCTGAGAGCTTCACTTTTTCCTTTTCTTTGGAGTAATTCCAAAGCTCCATATTAAGGGTAATCTCACTCTTTTGTGCTTATAATTTGTTGGTCTAAGTTTTGTATATAATCCTTCCCATATGATATAGGGCCCTTAGATTTTTTTTGGAGTTGTTGGCTAATTATGCTAGTGTTTCTTTCTCCTTTATTTCCACAAAAATTGGAGCTTACTCACCCCTAGTCAGACCCAAGAGCGTATAATATTCATAGTATGATATAAGATTAGAGAACCCAATAGAACAAGAGTAGTATTAGAGCTTGATGCATCAATATTTTAATTAACTCCTTTTGATATTATTCCATAATGTTTTCAAGAAACCTTAAGAGATAAAAGGGGATGATAATTACCACTTTTGACTAAAGTGTTTGAGGAAGTAAAATAGTGTGAGTAGAGTTTATATAATCTCCACTCCATTGTGACATACTTCATAACCTGCAGGCAAACTTCCCCCAATAGTCTTGGCAAAGATAAACATTGGATTCCATCTTAGACCTGATGGATTTTGTCCTTATCAGAGTAAACATTATGGATCACCTCATTCTTCCTATGTCTATTTCTATCGACCTTGGTTCCCTTATTTTCCATTCCCATTAACTTTTCAATTCAAATATTTTTATTAACTATATTTTTTTCATTTTTTATAAAACATTTTCTATTCTACACAAAAAAATATAATTTTTAATAATAATTGAAATATAATTATATATTTATATTTAAATATGGTTATTATAATTATTATATAAATATAATAATTATAATTTTACATAGTAAAAATAATAATATTTAATTAATAAATATAATATTTAATTATATTTATATATAATTATAATATAATATTTAATTTAATATATTTTAGAGTATATATTATAAATAATATATTCTATAGTATATTAAAAAAATTAGGAGATGACATAAATTTGAGACAAAAATCATGCACCATAAACCACATTTACATCACTCTAGCCCCTAAAATTAAAAAAATAAAAATGGGAGGGCCCAAAATCCCTCCCACTACATTCTCTATTTCTTAATGATAACAGGAGGAGAAGACAATGAAAGTGGTGAGAGGAACAATAGTGGAAGTTAGAGAATAAAGGTACATATATGAGAGGATAAAGGGATTTATGAGAGCATAAAATGAACAAAGGGCATATAAATATAGTTGGGGAGGAAATTTCAAACCTCTAGTACAAACAATACCTTCGGTGCAAAAAGAGGAAGAGTAAGTACAACCTTTAATAAATACCACATCATAGGTATGTAAATTTTAAAACTAAATTTGATTAAAATTTATGTAAACAATAGGAAATAAACCCTAGGATAAATTATATAAACCTTAATATAAATTATGTAAACCCTAGGATAATTTGTATCAACCCTAGGATAAATAATGTAAACCATATGATAAATTATATAAACCCTAGGATAAATTATGTAAACCCTAGGATAGATTATGTAAACCATAGGATAAATTATTTAAACCCTAGGATAAATTGTGGGAAAAAATAATAGGTCTTCTTGGTATTCCATTGAAAAATCCTAGTTGAAACAAAAATCAAATTCTTTGGGTTGAAATGAATGGATTTTGGAAATTGTCTTGAAATTGCATATGATTTTTTTTCAATAAATTTTATTCATAACCTATAATAAATTCATTACATAAACTAAATTTTATTATTTATGACATTTTTTCAAACATTTATATTCCATAATCTAAAATATTAAACTTAGAAAATAGTGATGCCACTATTTTCCCATCCAAATTCTAATGCCACAAAGGTTTAAATGTTGTAGGATTATAAATCCATGAACTTTAATATATTACATAGAAACACTTAATAGAGAAAGGATATTATAATAATTAACACTCACACATTCACAATCATGATAGCATATTCAACTATGTAAGTATGGAGATCTCATCCAAAGCACACTAAAAACACTAAGAACCTTGTTATGTGATTACGTGAAGTGATCAGATTCATGTAAACATATATTCAAGCTCAATTCCATACCTAAACCATTAAATATTTAAAAATACAAAAATATTCAACATATATCCATATTGCACATAGAAACTATCACCACAATCTACCTATACATAAATCAATTCATAAGAAACACAATCATTTATAGTACCAATAAGAAAATTTTATTTATATTCATAAAAAACTTAGTTCACAATGTGAAACTATGAATATAAATTTAAAACATAGTAAATATATCATGGCTTATGTGCCAATACAAAATACATTATAAACCCTTAGCACTATTGAAACCTATTTCTAGACTAGATGTCTCAATCCTGGATCTTTAGAAGTATCAAGTTGAATTAATAAGAAAAATAAGAAGTGTATAAAATTATCCCAAGGGGGTGTATTCATAGGATTCTCAAAACCCCTTGACCTTAATAGTTGGTATTTGAATAAAATTAGATTCCTTATGGATACCTTGGAGGTTGCCTAGTTGACATTGATCTGTCATGCACTCTAGATTCTCTAGAAGCTTCCCCGTAGTTATTTTTGGTAGTTCCCCTTTAATTATAGTCTCATTCCATAAATTAATATTTATTTTAATATGAAACCTATATCAATTTTTATCTTTTATGAACACTAGCTTCTCTTATACAAAATTCTCTAGGTCCTCTCCTATATCTATGCAAAACTTCTTATATGGTGCATGGTCAAGTCGGTATATCTCACTCATCTCAATTTGTGTGGAATGGTTGATTATACCTCTTTTATATCCAAATATTAGTATTTTTATATGGTTAACATTTCCCCACACTAAATGTTTCATATATAATTAAGTGAGTTTTTTCATGTTCAAATGATCGATCATGGCACTTTTAAAACATCAAAAACATTTCTCTTCATTTTTTTAACAAAAAAAATCCTCTTTGTTGTCACAAACTTTATGCCATTATTGTATTTATTTGTGTCCTTTAGTCTCACATTAAATTCTTTTGTTTCCTATGTTTCATCTATAATTATTTTCTTTCAGGTCTCTCCTTTAGACATAAGGTCAATAAGTATTCCAACCATTACCATCCTTTCATTGATTACCTTCTCCTAACACTCGAAGAGTAAAGCACCAAAAATATTTTCTTTGTACATATATATTATATTTGAATGCTCATTTTATTTTTATAGCCTCATCAATGACATAAAATACTTCACCTCTTATCTTCTTAACTTTTATTTTTATAGGAATGTCCCTTAACATTTTTTCTCTATTTATCCTCCTTTAGTTTGGCACAATATGTTTATTTGAACTTTATTTCTTCCCTCTAATCCATCCATATATAAATTTTCTTTCCTCTTCTCCTTTGTTTCAATTTGAGACCTAAAATTTAACCGATCAACCTATAACTTTGGTTTTTCCTTGAGATAAACATGTCTTAGCCACTACATGAATTCAATGTCATTCCTCATTTCATATTTGAGACCAATTAGATCACTCAAATTTATGGACTCATGTTCTAATCCCCCATCATTAGTTAAATAAAATTTTCCTTTCCTCCATTTCATTCACATCTATTCTCATACTACATCTATAGCTTTGAGGTTGGGATCCTTCAACTTTCTTATCTCTAACACTCTTGCAAGAGCATGCTCTATCCATCACATAGAGAAAAATTATAACACTATAATCTAATCCCCAAATTTATTTCATCATTATTTACCAATACCAATGAATATTTTATCTTTATCCCAATTCACACTACCTATATTTAACCTTAAGACACCTCATCAAAAGTGCATATTTAATCCATTAATGACTTTAGAAAATTATTGTACTAGGTTCTCATTTTCTCACAAAATTATTCTTATTACATCCCTCCAAGACTATATTTGGCTACCATCATTTTAAATGGGATATACAAACGAATACTTAACTCATCCATAATGATCACACACAAAAAAATCCCCATTATAAAATTGTTTTTTCCAAATCATGAGCCCTCTACATATCTTTGACTATATCTTTTGTAAAATATATTTCAATATAAATATAAATTTTTCCTTTCCCATCCATTTCTATAGATAGTCCATGTATTTATAGGTGGATATAAACCTTAACCCCACATATATATTTAAAATGATTAGGCATGTGTTATAGGTACAATAACTGAGAAGGGGGTGCATCAGTGAGCCAAGATAATCTAACTTTAATTTCAATCCTTTCAAACTCTTAATCAATTATCACAAGCATTCATGAAGCATACACATCATTCATAGAAATGAACAAGAGAAATAATGCAAGATCAAGCACATAACACATGGCATAAGTGGGAAACCATCTTGGGGCAGAAAACCCACTGGAACCTACAATTGGACTACTATCCTATAATAACAAGATCAAATTTATCCAACTACAACTGATCAATGAAATACCATCCTTTATTTAATGATACTACAATCCCACAAGGTGCTACAACACCTATTTAGCTAAACTAACAAAACAACTAGACCTTTATCAAGTTTCACCTTACAAGGAAAATGCAACCCCATAGATGTTTCACTACCACAATAACACCTATGAACACATCCACCTTTAAACTGATGTCTTCAACACCTAATGATGGGCTTCTGATTATCACTCTTCACCTTTGCTCATACTCAAACATCAATAACACTATTATTCTAATATAATTATGATCCATAGGTCATACAAATAATTCTCAATCTATTCTACTCTTCAACTCACCCACTGGTCACCCATCCTTTCCTTTTCTCCACAACTCTCACATACATTCCCTTTATTCAAGTCTAGAAACCATCACAATTAGTTTCACTATTTATAGGTTAATCATGATCATCACCATCTTGGTTAGCCAATACACATGCCTTAAGCCTTAATGAATCCATCTCATCAATACATATCTCAATTCCATTATCATATGTTTTCTATAGAATCTATGGGTCACCCTTTAGTATTTATACCTTTTAATTAGGCACTTATAGCTCTTATAGATCTCATGAAGACCTATTCACCCATTTAGCACTTCATCAAGAAAAAAAACATCATAGGACCACTTAGAATTTCATAGGTCCACTCCATATTACCTCTTTAAAATTCTCAAATTCTTAAAATCATCATTTCACTCTTATGTGCAAGCTCAATCAACTCAAACAATAGCCTTGTTCATAAGGACACCGTGAACAAACACATAGTCAACTTATTAATATTTTTTCATACTCAACATAGATTTATCACACCTCAAAAATTAATATATATTATACTAATGGATTATAAAACACTCTCCAATAAATAATTCATCGTAAAACATCGAAACAGTATCAACACAAGCTCAATTATCCTTCTCAGGTCACTTACAAAACATGCATGAACACATAGTCAACTTTGAACCTTAATATATTTGACTATACATATTTTAAAGTCTTAAAATATATATTTCTATATGTTTCTTGGATTCTTATACATATTTTATTTTTACACCATGATTAAATTCTTCATATATCAAAATACATGGCCCAAAAACTAGAGACTGGTCTTTCCTTCATTAAATTCAAATATTTGAATTCAAACAGTTATAGTTAAACTTCAGACAATATGCTTGCATCTCATGTCCTTTCATATTTAGATTAAATTCACACCTTCAATATTTTTTTAATTTTAATTCATATTTATCTAATTCCTAAATGTTAAACTTTGAATAGTTGACCTCATCTTCATGCAATATTGCAATCTTGACTCAATGCACACTGTCAATCTCTATAGGATTGTCTTTACTTTAACAATGTTAAATAGCTATCACTTTTACCTATTGAATTTAATGTGAAACATTTATCTTAATCATTATGAACACCTAATCATTATTTATCCTTGTAATAATCTCAATCTTTATCTTTTCTTGATGTTAAACATCAAACACTTGTTACCATCTCACTCAACATGCACCATTAGATCATTCTTGTATGATCGCCCATGCATCATTGGTTCTTCATTTGGTCTTAATATTTAAATATATTAAATAATTAAAAATTTCACTTGTTTGAATTTCTACACACTATATATATTCATTTTACAATCTCCTGTGAGCCATTAGATCTCCATTTGGTCTTGGTGATGCAAAAGCATCAAGCTAGGAAAAAATAATTTTGTGTTTTTGGTCATTAGAAGGGCAAAGTCTAGTCAAATTTGATGTTTATGTGTTTAAGGGACCTTATTAGGTCCATTTTTTATTTACTTTCCATTTGTATTCATGAATTTTTTATATGTGGTCTCTAGGAGTTTTCCCTCCAAAATAGGGATTTGAAAATTCAAAAGTTATAAAAATGCTAAGAAGGCCAAAATGCATGGATGAGAGTGTCTAGATGAGTAACATAGAGTTAATAAGTATAATGAGATAATTGAATATATATTTAATATGGATGATAATAAAGGACATTAATTTCATGAAAATATATAATGAAGAATATAAGAAAAAAAGATTCATACTAAAGAGACCCTTAAGCCTAAGGAGCTAAGTGATAGAGTGAACTAGACATGGATTGTTGAATGGAAAATCACCTAAAACAAGTGATAAATTAGAAAAAGATTCAAATTTTGATGATTAATTAGACTTCTCCCAAATTATTTGCATCATTTGGTATCAGAGCAAGGCAAGGTATGCTTGGGTTAAATTGTGTTTTGAATTCTTTATATTTTGTTTATTTGAGAAGAATGCATAATGCCATGAGAAAGGCATGAGAGATAACCTTATAGGGTATTTGGAGAATAATGTTGTGGGTATGATCTGATAATGTCAGAATAGAGGATAATAATATTTATAGAGGATAAGTTTTGGAAAAATGTGTTTTCAAATGTGGTATATGACAATATGTTTGAGTTTGACTTTAATAGTGAAGATTTCTTGTACCTAGAAACCATTACATTGATGGATTAGGGTGTAGCATGGAGAGATGAAGAAAAATTACCTCAAAGAGTGCTTGATAAGTATTATGTATATTAATAGTATTTTTATATTACTCTCAAAAATTAGGGATTCCAAGGAGAAGGAAAACAAGAAGCTACCTAAGATAGTGGAGAACAAAGTACACCAAAGTTTGATGAAGCAAATGAGGAGATTAA
Organism: Torreya grandis; assembly: GCA_037957365.1. NCBI lineage: Eukaryota > Viridiplantae > Streptophyta > Pinopsida > Cupressales > Taxaceae > Torreya > Torreya grandis. Next base: position 562,001 of record JARHVA010002119.1, on the reverse strand, counting down.
TGCATTCAAGTTGAAAGAATAATTGAGAATGTTTTAGGACTTGTCTAGTACATAAAATTAGTTGAAAATATGTGAGTTAAAATATGTTAATATCAAGGATAAAATCTAAGGAACACTAAGAAAGGATCAGCAAAGAGAAGAACAAGAAGATGTACAAATTGGAAAACAAGTAAGCAAGCAAATGAGGCATGAAGAAACAAACAAGGTGAGTTACATAATGATTAAAAATAATTATGATTTTTTACTTGATAATCATGGTTATGGATACCAAGTATTGTTCAATTCATGATGTACTATGAAGAGGATGAGCGGAACAAGGAATTACTCTTACATAGTGAGCAAGATGATGGAAAAAGGCATCCAAAAGTGAAAATGTTTGAAGAAAAGGTAGCCAAGGAGAGAATAAATGAGAAAATTAAAAATTATGACATGTATTATAGGTCATTATATTCTCATAAAGATTATTTTAACAAGAATAAGGAATAAATATCACCCAAAAATCAAGAATCAAGTGACAATAATGAGGAAACAAGTCATGAAGCAAACATGAAGAAGACAAATGTATAAAATTTAGTTGAATATAAGTGTGAAGAGGTTATAAATGATTGGGAAAAGGTGAAATATATGAAAAATACAAAACTATAGAAGTGGGAGTATCTCATGGAAGTGGAGGATGAATAGGAACAAAGAATAGACAAGGTCAAGAGGAAGAAGAGCAAGAATTTAGCAAAGAGAAAGGAACCAGATAAGATGTAAATCAATCAAGAAATTAGTAATGACCCTAAAATAACCAATTGTAAATAAAGGAAGAAACATGGAGGCTCAAGTTTTCTCCCTCTTAGGGAGTATGATAAAGGAGCATCAAACTAGGAAATAGTAATTTTGTGTTTTTGGTCAAAATAAGGGTCAAGTCTAGTCAAAGTTGATGTTTAGGTGTTTGAGGGACCTTATTAGGTCAATTTGAGTATTTAGTGTCCATTTGGATCCATTAAGTTATGATATGTTTTCTCTAGGATTTTTCCCTCCAAAACAGGGATTTAAAAATTCAAAAGTTGTAAAAAGGCTAAGAAGGACAAAATGCATGGATGGGAGTGTCTAGATGAGTAACATAGAGTTAAGAAGTCTAATGAGTTCATTGAATATATATGGAATATGGATGATAAGAAATGATATTAATGTCATGAAAATATATAATGAAGAATACAATAAATAGGGACTCATACTAAAGAGACCCTTAAGCCCAAGGAGCTTAGTGATAGAGTGAACTAGACATGGATTATTAAATGGAAAATCACCTAAAGCAAGTTATTAGTTGGATAGAGATTTAGATGTTGATGATTAATGAGACTTCTCCCAAATTCTATAAATCACCTAGTCTTTAACATCATGCAAATAGACTAAGTATGGGGACCATTTTTATCTACCTAAAAGGCCAACTTTGCACCTCCATATCTTGTGCTTTGTTCAAGTGCATGTTCTAAAATTTAGACCATATGATATCCTTGTTGACCTTATTTTTACATGACCAGTTTGTGTTTTCCCTTTGGCTCTTTTTATTTCTCCCTTTCTCATTTTCTATGTTTGGTTACTTGTTTTATTGTTTGTCTTTTATGTTTGGCCTCTCCTAGTTCAGGCTTTTCTCCCTTGTTCTTTGTTTTTTCCCTTTGCCTTGTTTACCTTAGCCTTTATTTTTTTTTACCCTAAAGTGCCCTTCAGAAAAAGTTTCGAAGGGCCACTTCCCTTCTAAGTGCCCTTCAAAAAAATTTCTAAAGGCCTTTCTTACCTTGCCTTCCCCCCAAGTGTCCCTTCAAATTTTTTTTGAAGGGCACTTTTTGTCCAAGTGACCCTTTGAAATTTTTATAAAGGGCACTTTTTCATCTAAGTGTCCCTTTGGAACTTTTCCAAAGGGCACTTCACCTTGTCCTTTCCTCCAAAGTGACCCTTTGGAAAAAGTTCTGAAGGGCACTTTTTACCCAAGTGTCCCTTCAATTTTTTTCTGAAGCGTACTTTTGCCCATTTTCTCCAAGGTTACCCTTCGGTATTTTTCTCAAAGGGCCCTTTGTCCATGGAAATTCCCTTCAAAACTTTTCCAAAGGATCATTTCCTTTAGAAATGCCCTTCAAAAAAGTTCTAAAGGGTCATTTCCTTTGTAAATGCCCTTCAAATTTTTTTGAAGGGACCTTGTGCCTTTAGCTGGATGTCCTTCAAAAAAATTTTGAATGACACTTTACCAAGTGTCCTTAGATAAAATTTCCTGAAGGAAACTATCCATTGCCCAAAATAATAAGCCTAACCTAACTGAATTCCCATGGTGTGTTGTAAGATGTCAAATTTAATGCAACCAACTAGTCATTAGGGTTTAAACACATGACATGTCACAGGACATCGAATTTAGGGTGGCTAACTAGCCATTAGTTCACATGGGTGACGTGCCACAGGATGTCAAATTAAATTTAAGGACTATCCATTGGGGTACAACTTGGTGACATGCTGCAAGATGCCAATTTCATGCCCAAAGTCTTCAAGCAAGAAGCAAAGTCACTAAGAAAACCCAAATGACTCTATAGTAAAAATCAAGATTTGTCACATGCTTGACTTATAACTTTTATAAGTAAGGATCCTTAAAGAACCTAAAGGAGCAAGCAAGAAGTAGGACTCAAAAAACCTGAAAGGGTCTTAAGCAAAGCAAAATCAATTTTTTAAAAGAGCTTTGCTTATAATATTTTATAAGTAGAAGCAATCAAAAAACACAAAAGATCAAGGATAGTGAAAATTGGGTTTCTCAACATGTTTGACTTATAGATTTTATACGTAAATCCATTCAAAAAACCTAAATGGGTATGTAGCGAAAAATGCATAAGCTTTTAGGAATAATCTAAGGTTCACAGTAGTGATCTAAGCCATTTCTTGTGGACGGTCATCTCACCATTGGTTTTGTAGTGATCCTAGTCATTTTAAGCAGGCGAATCAAAGAGAAGGACAAACTCTAGCTAAATGAGAGATTAGTTGGAATCTATTTTACCAGAATGGTGATGGCAAACCATTTTGGATGCTTCTATTTTAGTGCCCAAGAACTCTCTCCTCTCTCCCTCTTTTGCTATAAATAGGACCCTTGTGCTCTTGTTTTATCATCCACAGATAGTATGATGAAGCCCTATTGGAATGTTTTTCCATTTTCTTGACTTTGAGCAAAGAAGCATAAGTCTATTTTCTTTCTAAGTTCTAGGCATTTACCTAAGCATGCAAAAGACACAAAGTGACAACAAGTGATGTTTTATCCTTCTGTTCTCTATCCTTCATGCTTTTGAGTAAAGAGTTGATCCAATAGGTCATGTAGAGTGCATTCTAGTTGTACAAGATTTTGCACATGTGTAACCCTTTTTTGGACTATACAAGTTATCTTTCTAGTTATTTACCTTGTGTGATCTCATTCATTTTATCTCTACATTGAAATACTTATGTTGGAATCTTCTAAATCTTGAGGTATAGACTATATTCTTTTGTATTGTGCATAAGTATAGGGCATACATGTGGATACTAATTCTTGGTCTATCACCATTTTAGACTAGGCTTTTCATTTATGCAAACTTTTGACTCGTTTCACTCATACAAGCTAGTTCAATAGTTTTATTTCACAAAAAATCTAATACAAGGAGCTAGCTCTTTCAACCTAGAGGTTCATTTCCATTTATATGCACACCCATAGGCCTGGAAATGTCCTAACATTGCCCAAATCTAGAGGAGGTCTGAACAACCCTCCTCTAGGATGCAAGATTTGGAGATAATAGTTATATCATGCCTATTGTGACTAAGTATTTTTTCTAAGTCAAGGAATATTCTAGTCTTGAAAGGCCTAAAGTATTAGAAATACCCCTAACCCAGCATTTGGTGACTCTAAAAGGGCATGAATCCCTGGTTCTAGACCAAGTTTTATATATTATCCTACATGGTCCTCACAAGGTCCTCAATATTTTTTGACCAAGCCCCTTTAGTTGAAGCTCTTCCTGAATAACAACATCGTAAACCACTCCTATCCCTATTAAATCCTTGGCAAGGAGTTTCTGGGGAAGAAGAGGAAGAGGTTGAAGAATTTTAAGAAGAGGAAGAAATAGAGGATCAAAGGGAAAGAAGAAAAATGGGGGAAAGGGGAGAGATAGATAGACACCAACCCTTCCTTGATTTTAATACCCAAAACCCATTAGAGCTTCCTACATATGAACCCATCCCTCCAAATGCTACCAAAATCTTCCTAGTTTCAATGGGGAGGGTCCTATTACCCCATATGAACATATTAGAGACATCTCTAATTTCTACACTTTCCATAATGTTACTAGGGCCAACATAGCCATTAGGCTACTTATTATGTATTTAAAAGGAAAAGCACTTGATAGGTATTGAATGTTTGAGGGGGGCTACATTACAAGTTGGGATGGCGTTGGAGACCTATTGGTGATAATATTTGAAAATAAGAGTGATCATGCTTCCCTAATACATCAACTGAATGTAATAAGAAGAGGTCCAAATGAATCCATAGGAGATTTTAATGAGAGATTTAAAAGAACATGGTATAGGCTGCCACCAATCATGAGACCTCCTCCTAGCTTTGTGTTCCCAACATACCTCAAAGGTATTGGTACTGGTGTTTCTATTACATTGTAGTTAATGGGAGGATTCACTCTTCCAAGTACATATGAGCTAGCAATTAAGGTTGAGAATAGCCTAATTTAGGTTGGAAGACTTCCTCCAAGAGTTTCCATGCCTTTATTGTCCCACAATTTGGTTGAAGATCCAAGCATGCCACAAGTTCCCAATGCCAATATGAATCCAAGAGACTTTCCCAAGAGGGTGGATATCATTGAGGACAAGGATGAATAAGTCAGAGCATTGACAGCTCAGCTCAAGCAAGCTCAATATCAGGCAAGTACTCCTTCTAATGCACAATACTATCCTCAACAAGGATATAGAGCTCCATCCCAATAAAATTATCAAGGGAGAGGACAAAACCAAAAAGTTTATAGCAGGTAGCCCAATGCATATAATCCAAATTATATTCCTCATGTAAAGTTTGTTCTAGTTCATGCAAATCTAGTGCAAGGAGAAGATCATGTGGACCAATAGGGGTAACCTCAAGGTCAATTTACACATGATGATGGAGTAACCATATATGATTTGACTACATAAGAGGAAGCTACTCCTTACATGATAGCAAAATAAGCATGTCCTAGCCAAAAGGATAGTCATGGAGAAGGTAGCAGCACAAGTGTGGGAATGATGAATTTTCAAGTAAAAGATGATTTTGTGTTGACTTAAGGCATGTCAATTATAGCCAATATAATGGCCAAGAAGAGATAATTAGGAGAACGCCAGGATCCATGAATATCTCTAAGTGATGCCTTTCTAAGGCCACAAATCACTAATTAGAGTGTTTCACATTCTACAAGCCATGTTCCTCAACAAAATTAGAATGTAAATGCAACTGCCAAGATCGCAACACAATAGGTTACAGCTCTTTTATTACCATCAAAAATTCAAGAAAAATTTAATACTCCATCTCTAAATATTATTGACTCATTAAAGGGAGCTAAGACAAGCATATCTCTTTGGGAGGTTCTACATATACCTAGTTAAAAGGAGCTTTTACAAGAGCAGTTAGCAAGCATGCATGTGGATCCTCAATCTTCAAATCATCATAGTGTGGCTCTCAAAAATTATCCAAATCATCTTTTGGAGCCTTCTACTAAAGCTAAAAATCCTCCACCCTTCTACCTCACACTCATTATGGGAGATAAGTTGGTCCACAATTGTATTATGGATAGTGGAGCAAGCACTATTGTTATGCCTAAAGTAGTGGTTAATAAGCTAGGTTTGAACTATGAGCCACATAGTAAATTCATGTTGCATCTGGTAAGATTGGTCAAATGTATCAAAGTGTTTTTATATGGTTACCTAAGCTTCCCTATCATGCAAGATATTATGGTGGTGGACCTTCCAACACACTTTTCTATATGCTTGTCTAGGGAATTTATGGCCACGATAGGAGGATACCTTTCTACTGACTGGTCCTTTCTATATTTTAAGATAAGGTATGGAACCAAAGTAACCATAAGGACTCATCCCCTAGCAAGGTTCCACATTGAGCCATCCTTAGAGACAATGACAAATCAAAATTGTCTAATTATCAAAGAGGAAGAAACAATCCTAGATGGTGAAACATCTTCTCCTCTTGAAGGTATTTCTAACCTATATCTTGGTAAGTACAAAACTAAAACACATAGCCTTGATCCTTACACTTTTATTGAGGAAACTAATTTAGGATTTTACTACATGCATGAGGAGAACGTCCCAATTCCTTCACTCACCAATGAAGATCATGAGATTAATGGCATGTGGGAAATATTCTTTGATTGTTTAATGAGAAAAGTAGGCATAGGAGTTAGTGTCATGTTGGTTTCTCCATCAAATAATCATTACTATTCTTCTTATAGGTTTCACTTCAGCTGCACTTGTAACATGGCAGAATGTAAAGGCTTAGTTCATGGTCTCCAATGGGTAAAGAAGAGAGGAATCAAGATTTTGAAAGTCGATGGAGATAGTGAGTTGGTCATTCATCAAATAAGAAGTTAAGCTATAGAAAAGAACCCCTTTCTCAAGTCCTAAAAGCATAGTGTATGGGATCTACTTGAATATTTTGATGCCTTCAACATCCATCCCATACCAAGAGACTTGAATAAGCATGTTGATAGATTGGTTGTAATAAAAGCACATTTTGACTCAACTACTGATGTTGAACAAGAGAAGAATCAATCCCATATCAATATCATTGTGAGACCTTTCATTTTGGATAATGAAGTGTCATGGCAAGTGTTTGAAAGTGATGACCACATTGCACACTTCTTGAAAAATGAGGTAGGCTTCTCTTCAAGAAATCAAAATAAGTTGCATGATCATTATGAAGAGAAAATTATAACTATGGTAAATCCTATCAAAACCATGCTAAAAAAGAACCAAGTTTTTACTTGGATGAAGGAAGTTAAAGGAAGATTTGAAGCAATCAAGCAAGCAATTGTAGTATCTCCCACTCTATTAAATCTGAATTTTTCTAAATATTTCATTCTTTATACTTTTGCTAACCTTGACACAATCTCAGATATGCTTATGTAAAAGAATGATGAATATGTTGAGCAGCCAATTACTTTCTTCAGCCAAGGCTTAGAAGACTATGAAGTGAGATATTATTTTGTTGAGAAGAAATATTTAACCATCATTAGAGGATTGAAAAGGTTTAGGCATATGGTTTCCAAAAACAAGATCCATGTCATGGTTCCCCATCTTAGCACAAAGGATTTTATCCTTAGCAAGGATCTTAATGAGAAGAGAGTTGGATGGATCATGAAAGTGATACAATATGACATTAACATCAAGGTAACCAGATTTGTAAGAGGAAGAGGTTTGTGTGAGCACTTAGCATCTGAATTTCAAGAGCCAAAAGAGCAAGCCTTAGTAAATCAAGTTCAAGACTATCCAACTAATCAAAATCAAAATCAAAGTTGGACACAAGACATCATTGGTTTTCTTGAAAATGGTAAGTGTCCCAATGGCTTGAATAAATCTCAAAGAAGGTGTTTTAGGTTGTAATCTATTCCTTATTGTCTTATGGATGGTATTTTATTTAATAATTATGTGAGCAATGTGTTGTTAAGATGCATTAATAATGACCAATTTGATATGCTACTAGAAAAGTTCCATAATGGTGCAAATGGTGGTCACTTCTCTCCTAGAACAACAACTACAAAAATAATGAGATCTAGTTACTATTGGCCTAGTATTTTTAAGGAATATTATCATTAGGATAAGTTTTGTCCTCATGGTGCTTTATTTGTTTTCAAACAAGAGCTTGTTGCTCTTCAATTGAATCCTATCCAAGTGGACCAACCTTTCATGTAATGGGGCCTTGACTTCATTAGCATGACCAACCCTCCATCAAGTGTTGGACACAAATGGATATTGACTATTACAGACTTCTTCACAAGATGGGTAGAGGTTGTTGCTTTGAAGGAAGCAAATAAAAATGCCATATTGGAGTTCTATGATAGTCTTGTAACAAGGTTTAGATCTGCTCATGTCATCATCTCAAATAATGCACTTGCTTTAATAAGTGTTAAAACTTTTAAATGGGTAGAAAAGAATGAAATTAATTTGAGTACCTCATCCAACTACTACCCTAAAGGTAATGGATTGGTTGAGTTTACCAATAAGAACCTCATCAAGATCATCACTCAAAGAGCATGGCATATCAAGCTCAAGATAGCCTTATGGGCAGATAGAATCACTCCCAACAATTCAATTGGTAATTCTCCCTTTATACTTATCTATGGGAGATAAGCTAGGCTATCCATATCACAAGATCACCCTACCTTGGAACTTGTACAATAGCTATAATTACTTGAAAACACTCCCATGGAGGTCAGATTGATAGAATTAATGTAGCTACAGGAGGCAAGAGATGATGCACACAAAGATTTGGAACACCATCAAGTTCTCATAAAGAAATCCTTTGACAAAAGGGCAAGGGCAAGAGTGTTCAAAGAATGTGACTTGATCTTGAAATGGGATTAGATAGAGCAAAACCAAGCAAACATAAAAATTTTGATACTTTGTGGAGTGGTCCTTACATCATTAGCAAGTGAAAGTAAAGAAACTCCTTTTAGCTATCCAAAATGGGTGGAGAAGATCTACCTATTCTGGTGAATGGAATCTATTTGAATCCTTGATTTTGACCCTTGCTAGACATGTCTTGTATATACCTTTTTTTAGTGTGTTTCCTTTATTGTGTTATTTTCCCTAAGTTATTTAGAGCACAAGTGTTTCCCTTTTAGGTGTTTTCTTTCATTTTATTGGTTGTGCATGTGTCTCTCTGGCTTGTGTGTTTGGCCATGGCTTATTCTTTCAACTCTTGTTTTCCTTGCATTAATCTATGCCCAATAGAAGGATTTAGGTGACTGGTCTTATGACATAGCGGGCATGTCTCCCCTAGAAATTACCAAAATTTTGACATTTTTTTTGCATGACTAGTTTGTGTTTTGCCTTTGGCTCTTTTCATTTCTCCCTTGCTCATTTTTTATGTTTAGTCACTTGCTTTGTTGTTTGTCTTTTCCCTTCGGCCTCTCCTAGTTCAAGCTCTTCTCCCTTGTTCTTTTTTTTCCCTTTACCTTATTTTCCTTAGCCTTTCTTGTTTTGTTTTTCATCGAAGTGCCCTTTGGAAAAAGTTTTGAAGGGCCACTTCCCTTCTTAGTGCCCTTTAGAACTTTTCTTAAGGGCCTTTCTTGCCTTGCCTTCCCCGAAAGTATCCCTTCAAATTTTTTCTGAAGGGCACTTTTTGTCCTAGTGACCCTTCAAAAAAGTTTTGAAGGGCACTTTTTCCTAAGTGTCCCTTTGGAACTTTTTTGAAGGGCACTTCACCTTGTCCTTTCCTCCAAAGTGACCCTTCAAAAAAAGTTCTGAAGGACACTTTTTACCCAAGTGTCCCTTTAGATTTTTTTTAAGGGTACTTTTTCCCATTTTCTCCAAGGTTACCCTTCAGTATTTTTCCTAAAGGGCCCTTTGTTAATGAAAATTCCCTTTGAAACTTTTCTGAAGGACCCTTTGTCCATGGAAATGCCTTTCAAAACTTTTTTAAAGGGCCATTTCCTTTGGAAACACCCTTTGAAAAAGTTTTGAAAATCCATTTCCTATACAAATTCCCTTAAAAATTTTCCAAAGGGACCTTGTGCCTTTACCTAGGTGTCCTTCAAAACTTTTTTGAAGGACACTTTCTCAAGTGTCCTTCAAGAAAAGTTCTAGAAGGAAACTAGTTTTTGCTTAAAATAATAAGCTTGACCTAAATAGATTCCCATAATGTGATATAGGACATCATATTTAATGTAACCAACTATCCATTGGGTTTTAAAGACATGATGTGATGTCAGACATCAAATTCAGGATGGCCAACTAGCCATTGGATTCACATTGGTGGCATGTCGTAGTACATCAAATTTAATGTAAGGAACTAGCCATTGGGGTGCAACTCGGTGACATGCCACAAGACATCAAGTTCACACCCAAAGTCTTCAAGTAATAAGTGAAGTCACTAGGAAAATATGAATAACTCTGTAGTGAAAATTGAGATTTGTCACATGCTTGACTTATAACTTTTATAAGTAAGGAGCCTTAAAGAACATGAAAGAGAAAGCAAGGAGTAGAAGGACTCATAAAACCTAAAAGGGTCTTAAGTAAAGAAAAATTAGATTCTCAAAATATTTTTAATTATAAACTTTTATAAGTATAAACAATTAAAAAACCTAAAATAGCAAGGATAGTGCAAATTGGGTTTCCCAACATGCTTGACTTAAAGGTTTTATAAGTAAATCCATTCAAAAAATCCAAATGGGTCTATATTGAAAAATGTATAAGTTTTCAAGAAGAATCTAAGGTTCACAATAGTGATTTTAGCCATTTCTTATAGAGGATCATCTCACCATTGGTTTTGTAGCAATCCTAGTCATTTCAAAAGGGCAAATCAAAAAGAAAGGCAAACTCCAACTGAATGAGAGAGCAGTTAGAATTAGTTTCACCAAGATGGTGATGGCAAACCATTTTGAAGGATTATATTTTAGTGCCCAATATCTCTCTCTTATATCCCTCTTTGGATATAAATAGGACCCTTGGGCTCTTGTTTTATCATCCATAGATAATATGGTGAAGACCTACTGGAATGTTTTGTCATTTTCTTACCTTTGAGCAAAGAAGCATAAGTCTATTTTCTTTCTAAGTTATAGGCATTTTCCTAGGCATGTAAGAGACACAGAGTGGTAGAAAGTGATGTTTTATCCTTTTGTTCTCTATCCTTCATGCTTTTGATCAAAGAGTTGATCCAATAGGTCATGTAGAGTTCATTATAGTTGTATGAGATTTTGCACATGTATAACCCTTTTCTAGACTATACAAGTTATCTTTCCAGTTATTTACCTTGTATGATCTCATTCATTTTATTTCTACACTGAAATAATTATGTTGGAATATTATATATATTGAGGTATAGAGTATATTCTGATGTATTATGCATAAGTATAGGGCATACATGTTGATACTAATTCTTGGTGTATCACCATTTTAGACTAGGATTTTCATTTATGAAAACTTATAACTTTTTTCACTCATATAAGTTGGTTTAGTAGTTTTATTTTACAAAAACACTAATACAGGGAGTTATCCCTTTCAACCTAGAGGTTCATTTCCACTTATAGGCACACCCATAGACCTAGAAATGTCCCAACATTACCCAAATCTAGAGGAGGCCTGAACAACCCTCTTTTAGGGTGTAAGATTTGGAGACAAAAATCCTCACATAGGAGAATCAAACCATGTGTCAAAATTATCATTAAACCTTCATGCATGTGAAATATAACTCCATTAATCTACTTAGATTTTTTTTCCATAGAGCCAACTATGTCAAGAACTACCCAGAAGGCCAACTTTGCACATGCATATATTTTGATGTGTTTCATCTCATGACCTAAAACTTAGTGAAAATAAAATAAGAAAAAAAAATAAACAAAACCATATGATCATTTTATCCTCACACCTTCACATGTTTTAAATATAACACTATCAAAAACCCTACTCAGTTTTTCTTGCCACATTGTAAATTTGGCTAAGTATGGGAAAACACTATCAAACTACCAAGGAGCCCAAATTTGAACATGCATATATTTTATTGCAGTTAGTCACATGACCATATATTTATAACATAATATATAGGCACAAATTTTATCACAACCATATGACCAACTCCCCCTAACTCATCCACATGTGGTAACGGTGATGTCAACAAACTACCTACTCAGATTTTCTGCCATTATACCCAAAATTTCTAGATGAAAATAATGATCAACTAGATGAAATACACTCATGTACACAAGCACTCAAAGATTATAAAACATATTATGTACCTATTTCACATCTTAAATCATCATATTCATCCCTAATCATCCATAACCATGCAAACTCTGAAGAATAAACAAGCCTTCTTCAAGCATACTAGGACAAGCACATTGTACACTTTATCATTATCACATAGACTATCAAGGTACTTAATCTACTCACTTGGAAACTTAAATTACATCACCATGACATTATTTATAACTCTCCAATAATCTTCTTCTTTTTCATTGATGTCAACAACCATCATATATCAATATATAGCTCACCTTTCTTATTTCTCTTCAAGTACTCTTGCAATAGGAACTTTCTCCCCCTTTGACATAATGACAAAGTGGGAATAAAATGATCCTAAAGACCTAAAAATATTACCAATATTATATTATCACCTTATAAATATTATATAAACTCCCCCTTACCTTGAGCCTACCTCTACTTTGTCTTGACAACTTCCTCTTGCTCCATGCCAATACTCTCTTCAACCAAGCACTACAACAAATGAAGATACAAAACAAAAAATTAATTAAATCTGATTTAAATTAAAAATAAAAATCTTATAGGGACTCTCCCTATTAATTTTGATCCATTTCATCACTTTATCATCTTCATATCTCCATACACCATGAAGAACCACCATACATGCTTACTAGCTTTCTATCTCAAACCACCACAAGGACCACCAAAAAAACTTCATTCCACTCACCAAATAGGATACATGGTATAAAAAAACTTTATAACACACCTTGAATCATACATACCTTTCTATTTTGGATAAATTAAGCAAAAATCAATCTTCTTCACACTAGGCCTGTCTAGTCTCTTTGTAACCCTACCTGAAACTTGTAGAGACCACAATTTTTAGTAGACACACTATCAAGAAATAAAAATTAATCTATGGATAACTCTTATATTACCCATAAATAAAACCAATTTACATCATCAATCTCATCCTATACAACATACTTTTTTCAAAAACTACTAGCCAATTAAGCCTCCATCTTGACAAAAACATGAATAACTTGAAAAACGCAAACCTTCAGATCTTTATGAAGATTTATTTGATAACCCATTTGATCCATTAAACCTATTAAAAATCCTCATATCTCAAATCATAAGTTAAACCACTTTTATAGCATATCCCAAAACCCTAGAATCTTAAAACAAACAAAGTCAACAAACCTCCTTTTGGTCAATGTCCACTTCTAAAACTTCTTATACACCTAGAGACAACCATCACACATTTTTAGACCAAAATTTGAGCCTTTATACCTTTGGTAACATTGAATTCCTATAACCCATTTTAGGCTTGATTGTCATTAAACCAAATACTAAGAAAATCGAGAGCACTCAAAAATCTTCAATTAGCACAAACAAGATCATCAAGACATAAAACTACTTGGAAAACATCATAAGTAAGTGTATATACCTTTATGAGTACCAAAATATTATTGAAATTTCATCAATCTCATTATGTCATTTGTAAACACCCATTTTGACCCTACACAATAGTTCCTTCACAAATCTTTGGAACAAGCTCATGATCTTGTTACTTCCCTTAACCAAATACCTTCTCTGACTGACACAAGTCTCTATGAAGATTGGAATTATAATATTGAGAACTCAAATTTTCTTCTCCATAAGAAATATTTCTCCTAAGAAGTATAGGAAAATACATCCTACTTCACAATATCCTTGAACAATGTGAAATCATGAGTTGCCCACAACTCTTCATATTCCTTCTCCTCCTTAGTCATCTGATACTTGTATTTCTTATTCTTCTTCTTAGTCTTAATATAAGTAACATGATCAACCACTACAACATTTTCCTTCTCTTTTTTGATTGGATTAACAATACATGAAGACAACATAGATTCATGACATACCTTTTCATCTATAGAATCTTCCTTGCATCTTGAAATCTCATCACTGGATACTAATAATTTATGTTATTTGAATGATACATGCTCAATAATAATATGATGTTCACTTGGATCCATACTCACCTCATAACTAGCCTCAACCAGTACCTTGATCTTCTCTTTTAACTTGGTCTCTTCATTCTCAACATGAACAGACAATGAGACCTCTTAGCACTTTTCAAGTTTTGTAGCTTTCTCCACCATAGAAAACATCATGACTTACACTTACCATCTTTATCTTCCATGATTTGACTTGCCTTTTTTACACTTTAGGAGCCTAATTGAACTCATTTTGACTTGATGACCTTTTCTTGCAAAATCTAGCAATGTGACCAATCTTCTCACAGTTGTAGCAAACAATACTTCTTGATGGAAACATAGTTTATCTTACCTTATTTAGATATAAACTTGTAAGGTGTCATATATCATGACAAAATAAACAACCTCATATTTTTTAATATGACTCACCTTTTCTAACCTTATGTGGATAATGGTTTACAAAGTGTCCCACATCAAGATAGTTGAAGCACTTAACATTGTTCATACCTTTTGACTGATGACCCCCATCATAGTTCCATGAAAAATCATTTCTAATAGGTATTTTGAATTCTCTATCTTTATACCCAAATTAATTACATGTGAAATAGTAACCATTGAAACATGCATACCTCATGTTATTTAGCTATTTAATCTAATTTGCCTTCATTCTGATAGCACCTTCATTCCTTGTCTGATGATTTGTATTCAAATTATGATTATATTTGTTCCCATTAGTCTTCATCTTGTTTTGAGTTACATTTGTTGGTTCTTATTTATGTCTAATACCATTTATATCACTATCATGCTTTTGACCATTTAGAATATTATCTAAATCACTTGAGCTCTTTTTAAATCTCACAGATGACTTCACCTTACTAGATTTCTTCTCTAAATTATATTTTGAAGACTTATATTTAATTACATACCTTAAACATCATCTTCTTTATATTTTATAATTTTAGATAGGATTTCCAATTGACAACTGAGATGATTGACTATATCTTCATTCTCTTTGGTTTCTTCATTCATTTTTACCTCATACACACTGAATTGCTCCTCATAGTCTTTGAGTTGAGACTTCATATTCTTATTAATTTTCTTTTCAATCTTTAGTTATACAAGATCATTTGTCAATGCAGTCTCATATTCCACCTCATATTCATCATCATCATCATCATCATCATCATCATCATCATCATCATCATCATCATCATCATTATCATCATCATCATCTATATCACTCCAAGTAGACTCCTTTTGATGTGAGCAACTTCCTTTCTCAATCATGAAGAGGGATTCATCTTCAATAGGACCATCATCTTCATGATCACACTTTGAGTCACTATATTCACTCTCATCTGATGAGATGTAGTCTTTATTGGTGTAGAGACTCTTCTTATTCTTATATAACTTCTTTTTGTCATACTTTATGAAACCTTTATTCCTCTTATCAAACTTGTATGTATTCTTGTCTTCATCTTGGTCTTCATCATGCTCTTCATCATCATGATTATAAGGGAACTTTCTATAAAAATGTCCTATCTCTCCACAATTAAATCATTTAAAGGGTAGTTTACCCTTATACTTACCTAAACCTATTTTTAATTTCTTTATAAAGAAAGCAATCAGTTCATCCTCATCAATATCAAAAATTTCATCCTCTTTGGTTTTCTTACCTTGAAACTTCTTCTTAGGATTCATCTCTATCTTGAATGTTACTTCCTTATTTGGTGGTATATCATCATTCTTCCTCATCTCATAGGCAGTAAGGATGCCATGCAATTCATCCAACTTTAGCTAACTAAGATCATGACTTTATTCTATATAAGATACTTTAGGATCAAACTTGAGAGATAGGGACCTTAATTCCTTTTGAACTATAGTATCCTCTTTAAGGTTATCTCCAAGACCTCTAATGATGTTCACAATCTCATCAACTCTCTACAAAAAGGATGCCATAGAGTCTTCTTCCTTCATTTTAAGACTCTCAAATTGTCTTTGGTGAGTCTACAACTTTACCAACTTAGACTTTGAATCTCCTTCATATATTGTTTTCAATTTATCCCACATTTATTTGGTAGATGTACAATGGATTACCTTGGTGTATTCAATATTTAAAGGACCACAAGTGACAACATTCATTACCTTAGAATTGTTCTCAAATAACTTGTTATCTGCAACACTAGTTGAAGGAATAGTAGGTGCAAAATAACAATCCACAATAGATTTCCAAATGTAAAACCCTAGGGACATGATGTAGGTCCTCATTATTTCACTCCAAAAAGAATAATTAGATCCATTGAACATCATTGCTTTCTTAGTAGAGAAACCTCCTTGATGACTACCCAAATTGTACCTTGGATCACCTTCAAGCTATAATGCCTTTACCAAAGGACCTACTCTGATACCAATTATCAAAAGTAAAATCACTAAGAGGGGGAGTGAATTAGTGAGACCAAATAATCCAACTTCAATTTCAATCATTTCAAACTCTTAATCAATTATCACAAGCATTCATGAAGCATACACATCATTCATAACAATGAATAACAGAAACAATGAAAGATAAAAAACATAACACATGACATATGTGAGAAACCCTCTTGGAGAAAAAAACCCACTGAAACCTATAATTTAACTACTATCTTATAATAACAAGATCCAATTTAGACTAGATGTAACTGAACAAGGAACTACCATCCTTTATTTAGTGAGACTACAATCCCACAAGGTGATACAACACTTATCTAGATGAGCTACCATAATAACTAGACCTTTATAAAGTATCACCTTGTAAGGAGGCTATAAACCCCTATATTTTGAGCTACCATAACAACACTTATGAACACATCTACCTTTGAACTAATTTTGTTAACCCCTGATGATGGACCTTTGATTATTACTCTTCACCTTCACTCATACTCAAACAACAAGATCATTATTCTTCCAATAGAATTATGACATATAGGTCATATAAATAGTTATAAATATGTTATACTCTTCAACTCATCATTAATCACCCACCATGTCCTTTTCTCCATAACTCTCACATACATTCCCTTTCTTCAAGTCTAAAAACCATCATAATTGGTTTCACTATTTATAGATAAATCATGATCATCACCATATTAGTCAGCCAATAGTCATGCCTTAACCATTAATACATCTATTTAATTTATAATTAGTTAAATTACATTAATATAGGTCAGCCATAGAATGTATGGGTCACCCTTAAGTAGCTACACCTTTCAATTAGGCACTTGTAGCTCTTATAGGCCTCATGAAGACCTATTCACCCATTTAGTACTTCATCAAGCAAAAATAAGATCCTATGACCACTTAAAATTTCATAGGTCCATTATATAAAACCATTTTTACATTATATAATGCTTGAAATCATCATTTCACTCTTCTATGCAAGCTCAGTCAACTCAAACAATAGCCTTATTCATAAGGACATCATGAACAAACATGCAGTCAATGTATTAGGCTTTGTTCATACTCAAGATAGATTGATCACACATATAAAATTCATATAGATGATCCCCATGAAGTCTAAAATACTCTAAAATATATAATTCATCATGAAACATTGAAACATTATCAACACAAGCTCAATTATCCTTCTCAAGTCACTTGCAGAACATGCACAAACATATTGTCGAATTTGAACCTAAATATTTTTGACTCTACACACTTTCGAGGCTTAAAATATATATTTACATATGTTCCTTAGAATCATATACATATTTTATTTTTACACCATGATTAAATTATACATATATAAAAATATATGGCCCAAAAACTAGACACTAGTCTTTCCTTCATTAAATTCAAATATTTGAATTCAAATGGTCACAGTTAAACTTTAGAAAATATGCTTGCATCTCATATCCTCACACTTTAGATTAAATATGCATAATTGATATTATTTTAACTTTAATACATATTATTCCAATTTCCAAACTTCAAACATTTTACCTCATCTTTGTGCAATCTTGCAATCTTGACTTGACATGCACTGTCGATCTCTATGGGATTGTCATTTCTTTAACAATACTAGACAACTATCACTTTGACTTATTAAATTTAATGCACATCAATATTTATGAGTAATAAAAACCACTCATATTTTATCCTTATAATAATGTCAATCTTTATCTCTTATTGATGTTAAACATCAAATACTTCTTATCATTTCTCTCAACATGCACTATTAGATCATTCTTATATGATCGCCCATACACCGTTGGATCTTCATTTGGTCTTGATATTTAAATATATTAACCAATGAAAAATTTGACATATTTTAATTTATGTTAACCATATATATTCATTTTATTATCTCCCTTTAGCTATTATATCTCCATTTGGTCCCAGTCTTTAACATCGTGCAAAATACACTAAGTATGGGGACCACTGCTTTTTACCTAAAAGGATAACTTTACACCTCCATATCTTTTGCTTCACTCAAGAACATGTTATAAAATTTGTAAAATATGATCTCCTCACATATTATAATCCAAATATTTGTCAAAACTAACCTCAAACCTTTTCATGTACGAGATATAATTCCATTAATCTACTCACTCAAAAATTTTTTTGCCATGGAGCCAACTAAGTCAAGAACTGCTTGGAAGGCCAACTTTACACATGCATATATTTTTATGAATTTCATTTCATGACTTGAAACTTATCAAAAATAAAATAGGCACAAAATTTAATAAACCCATATGATCATTTTATCCTCACACCTTCACATGTGTGAAATATAACACCATCAAAAGCCTACTTAGCTTTTCTTACCACATTATAAATTTGGCTATGGGAAAATATTGTCAAACTACCTAGGAGCCCATATTTGAACATGCATATATTATTTTTACTTAGTTTCATGACATTATATTTATTTTATAATATCTATGAAAAAAATTTATCACAACCATATGACCAACTTCCCCTAACTCATCCACACATGGCAATGGTGATGTCAACAAACTGCCTACTTAGATTTTCTATCACTAGACCCAAAATGTATAGATGAAAAGAATGATCAAACAGATGAAATAAATTCATGAACACAAGTAATAAAATATTATAAAACATCTTATGTACCTCTTTTACATCCTTAAATCATCATATTCATACCTAATCATCCACAACCATGTAAACTCTGAATAACAACCAAGCCTTCTTCAAGCATACTAGGATAAGCACATTACACACTTTGTCATTATCATATATATTATCAAGTCACTTCATCCACTCACTTGTAAACTTCCATGACATCACCATGACATCTTTGACAACTATACAATAACATATCACTATCTTATTATGTGTGTGGTCTAGTTGTTCAATGGGGTACATATAACCTCTTTTCATAATTTTTAACTTATCTTGATTAGTAATATTATCTAGATCTATCCATATATTTTCATTATTTTTTATCAATTTTTAACGTTATTTTATCCTTTATGTTATGATTTATATGTATTTCCCCTCAAAGTGCATCCTACCACTATGGGTCTTAGATAGAGCCTATGTAGTTACCCCTTTTGGAATCCCAAAATATGGTGGTTTTATTAAATTTAAGACACATATGTACATAAATAAATATTAAATTATATTTTTATTTCATTTTTAATTATTCAAGGGACATTTTAATTCTTTAGTAATAGTTTCTGTATGGCCTTTCAATCTATTATTGCAATGCTTTATACTGAAAGTGTAGATCTCTATTTCCATTTCATCCAATTTAATAACATATTTTGGGATTCTCATAAACATTAGTTTGAATGCATCTATAACCCATGCCTAATATTAATATTCCATATCTCCTAAATGGTGAAACTAATCCTACATGGGATGAAGTAAATGTTTTTTTTGTCATTTCTAGTGGTGATTTTGAAATGGTTGCCTTATTCAGCAATTTCACCATTTTCCCCCTTTTTTTAGTATTATGATTATTAAATTAACCTAAAACTTCCCTAACTCACATTAATTATTCAAAAAAATTGATTCCTACTCATTTTATAGTTACATAAGTCATTTTTCATTGTTCTACAATTCTATGTCTCTTGAAACTTCAATTCAAAAAATGGTCCTTAAGACAACACCCTGCTTCCTTTTTATAGCCTTGAGTGCATTAATTACATCCAAAAACACTATTCCACTTTATCAACATTGAAATACAACCATTTAATAGACATGTGTTCCTTTTTTTATGTGCTTTAAATTACTATTTTAAATGTTAATTTCAAATAAATTATAAACTTATTCCAATTTTATCTCTTTAATTTATTTCTTGTGAAAATATGTCACTTCCCTATTTTTATTTGTTATTTTGGACTTTCACTATGTTTTCCCTTTTGTTTGATCATTCATAAGTACATGTAACCTGTATAGTTATTTATTCCATATTTATTTTTCTATATTCTCCTAATGTAGCCTTTACATAAAAACCTTCCAATTGAGTTAGCTCAGATACTAAGTCTCACCTCAAAACTTATATATCCGAAGTGAAAACCTTATAGATTCAAAGTTTTTAGTTAGAATTGTTATATGTATCCCTTTAAGCTTATCTCTTCTAAAAAAAAGTGTCATTAATTTTAATATTATGTTTTATCTTACACATTAGGAGCCTAACTTGAATCATTTATGCTCAAATTGCACAAAAAAATTGATGCACAATTTACCTCAAAATTTGTTCTAGTAAAAACATTATAAAATATCCTTACTTTAAAATGTTTACTATTCTTGTCAAAAAAAATTACATGGAGTTGATACTCACTTATTTTGTGTGAATAAAAAATATATAAATAAAAAGTACACATTTGGAAAATAATTCCTATAAAGCAAAAAATATTTTTGGATTGTAATTTATTGGTTGATGGATTCATTGTTATACTTCATGGAGAGTCATTCATGGTATGCCTTAAACATAATCCCATTCACATTCCATTATAACATCTCTCCATCCAACATACATAACTTTTAAGCCCAAATATACATGATATTATGGATGATATAAGGACCCATCTATTTTATTTATAGATTTCCTATATGTTTTACATATTATGAATTATATGGTAGAAATTTTTTCTCTATATGCAATAACTTTTTCTTTAGATGCTTGTCATGCTAGATTTCCTGGTAGCTTCTCAATGTTATGACTCCATTATGCCAATAATCTCTTCTCATCGGGTTTCATAATTTTTCCAATCACACAACATGCAAATTGTCAAATATTGGTACCAAAGACTCTATTTATAACACTACCTCACACCCATACACCAACTGAAAAGGTTTATATATGTTCAACTCTTGTAAATAGTTCTATGTACCCATAATACTTATGAAAATATATCATCCCATAATTATTGGTAAGAATATTCCCCACAATCTTGTTGAATGCATTAACTATACCATTTTATTTTGGATGGTATAGAATGGTCTTGTGGTGCACAATTGTAAATTCATCCAAAATAATGCACATATTTTCTACAATAAAATGTGTCACTCAATCACTCATCAAAATCATAGGATATCCAAACCTTGAAATGAAGTTTTCCCACATGAAACTTGTAGAAGTTATAACTACATAGTCCCTTATTGCTATTATGTTTTCCCATCATGTCAAGTAATCAATTTGTGGAAATAATATATTATGTACCTATTTTCTGTATTGGTATGTTAGTTCCACAAAATATATAACCCATTTTTCAAATGGTTATTGCACAATGATAAATATTAGTTGCATCTAAACTCTCTTATTTGGTTTCTTAACCCTCTATTAGATATCACACTTATCTACATAATCTTTCCCATCTTTGAAAATTATAGGCCACCAATATCCTATCAATAGAATATCCCTCATAGTGGCCTCCCTTGTATAGTGTCCACCAAAAATCCCTAAATGACATTTCCAAAAAAAATAGATTTTTCATACTCTAAAATACACGTATTTATAACATCATCTTAGCCCATATTTTGAAATTCATCACCAATTAACTAATAAGGCATGACCCTTTCTAAAAGTTACTTATTATCCTTAGTAGACCATCCTTTTGGAACTCCTCTTGAAGCCACAAATATCTCTATATTTTGTAGTCAACTAACTAATGACAAAATGGGTATATCAACCACAGTAAAAAGAGATTTACGTCACAAAAAGTGTAGGTTTACCATATCTTAATGAGATAAATCTCTCCTCTCATCAAGGGGAGGTTCCCTATGAATATTTATATGCTATATGTATATATAAGTAAACAGAAAATAAAACTCAGGGTAGTATAACACCATCCATCTCTCTTTTTTCCGAGATGATGTCCAAGGAATAAGAGAGAGAAGTCTTGGTTGATGACTGAAAGCATTCCTCTTCTTTCAGGAATAGTATCTAGCACAGAGCAAAAAATCCCTTGAAGTTGTAACAAAGTCTACAAGGAAACCCATGTAAGCACAAAGTCTTATGTTGCCTCCTTCACTGATTCAAAAACATGTAACAGTAGAGTGAAACGAAGCCCAAAGTCCTCACCTAAAACTATAATGAATAAAAAGATCACCAAGATAAAAGTAGCTCAAAGTCTTTCTTTTATCTTTAGGACCGTCTTTAGACAATTTCAACAAACACACACTTTGCTTATTAAATCAAATAGATGAGATATTATCAGGAAAACAACATAAGAACTATTTCCTAAGTAACATAAATTACTCCAACACAAAGTCTGGAATAAACATGTTTCTCATTCATTTGATAAAATATGATTTACAAGTTGAGCACAAAGTCTCAATAAGTGTCTCAATTTTAGCAGAGTTTTTTCTCTCAATTATCTAGACTTATATTTACAAAAGAGGTTCCCTCTATATATAGGGAGAAACCTTCAAAATTGGAAAAAAGATTAAAATATTGAAAACCTAGTCAAAGATGAGTCAGTGTTGACTTTGGGACATTTTCTAGATTTTTAAATGTAATTACACATAATAAAAGTACATGTGCAAATGTCCCAAGTCAGTTACAAAGTGCATTTTGAATAAAGCATGGAAGAATAGCTTCAATCTTTATTGTCAGTCTTCTTCATTTCATGGCTAGGATTGTTTGATTTGGTTCTTTCTATGAACTTGGCCATATCCATGTGCCCAATCTCTATATCCTTAATGTCATCAACATTAGAAGCAACTGAGGTGATTGAAACACCTTGATACTTGTACTTCATTGTCTTCAACTTCTTTAGAGAAACTTCAGTGATCTGGAAGAACTTTTGTTGAAAATACATCGATGAAGAGGGATCCTTTAGAGAAACTACAGCAAGAATCATGATTATGTAAATAGGGGGAAAATTAGCAATCTGGGAAAATTGCACATTTGATGATCACAATTAGGGAAATGTGCTTGAAAAGGATGAGGCATGAGTAGGTCAGAAAGCAAAAGGGAAGCGGGCTCAGAAAATAAGAAAATAAAAAAATTTTAAAGATAGTAAAAATGAGGGAAAGGCATGCATGGGTGGAAAAATTGCCGCCCTTGCATAGAGAATTAAAAAGAGAGAAAAAATATGCAATGGCGGTAAAATTTGCTGCTTTTGCATATTTGCTGAAAAATATGCAATGGCGACAAAATTTGCCGCTTTTGCATATTTGCTGAAAAATATGTAATGGCGGCAAATTTTGCCGTTTTTGCATATTTGTTGAAAAATATGCAATGGTGGCAAAATTTGCCACTTTTGCATATTTGCTAAAAAATATGCAATGGCAGCAAAATTTGTTGCTTTTGCATATTTGTTGAAAAATATGCAATGGTGGCAAAATTTGCCACTTTTGCATATTTGCTGAAAAATATGCAATGGCAGAAAAATTTGCCGCTTTTGCATATTTGCTAAAAAATATGCAATGGCGGCAAATTTTTCCGCTTTTGCATATTTGCTGAAAAATAACACTAACATTCTGATCACATTAAAATCACAATGAATTTCACGTTTACTGGGAAATCATAACTAAGAAAGGTCACAAACTTTTCAAAGATGTTAGTTGACAAAACCCGAGATCAAGAGAAACTTACCTCGAAAGATGAACCTAGAGAGAAAAATATGAAAAAGACAAGTTTCATAGGGGTTGTTCCAAAAATGAGCATAGCTAATTTTGGGAACAACAATCCTATCAATAGAATATTCCTCATAGTGGCCTCCCTTGTATAGTGTCCACCAAAAATCCCTAAATGACATTTTCAAAAAAAAATAGATTTTTCATGCTCTAAAATACATGTATTTGTAACATCATCTTAGCCCATATTTTGAAATTCATCACCAATTAACTAATAAGGCATGACCCTTGCTAAAAGTTACTTATTATCCTTAGTAGACCATCCTTTTGGAACTCCTCTTAAAGCCACAAATATCTCTATAACTATTTTGGTACACACTAAAATTTGTGTAATTGTGCATCTATAAGATCATATTTTATTAGCTTTGTGGCCTCACCAGTATTTATGTGGGATAAATGATCTAATCTTGTATTCAAACTTTTGGGCATAACTAAAACTAAAAACTAGAATTCTTAGAATAACATAATCCATCTATATACACTTCTATGTGGTATTGGCTTATTAAATAAACACTTAAAATTATCATTATTATCAAAGAAAATAAATGGGGATCGTAAGAAAGTAATAGCATAATTTGTGTAGTGTGTATACCATGGTTAATGCTCCTCACACTATTGTAGTGTAATTTATCTCTAAACTAGACAAAATTTTACTAATAAATTAAATTGGATGATCAATATACCCTTCACCTAGTTATGTGGATATGTCCCTAATTATATTACCTAAATGATCAACATGTACATGAAAGGGATTCTTCTAACTTTTAAATTAATAAATCAGTGCATTAGCCTGATTTTCATTGAGTTTCTCAAATTATATGTAATGTGCTCACCCTATTGAATGGTCCATCCTTAATAATTTTTCCATTAGCCTAGTGATTTGTACATGGTTCTTTATGAAATTTTGATAATACCTATAGTGTCCTGGAAATGTTTGGACATCCTTATATGTGTATTTCACTCTAATATTTGAAATATCTACTAACATAACCTCTTTATAAATTACTTTCCCCAATAAAGTTTTAAATTAAAAATGTGCACTTATTAAACTTTGGATATATCTGAAGTTTCCTACACCATTTAAACATTACATGTATATTCTCATAGTGGTCTTTGACTAGACCATACATTGTCCAATCATCCAACTACACTTATAAAAACTTATATATTAAATATTTACATATTTCCACCATAATTCATGAAAACATAACCAATGAATTCTTAAACAAAAATGATGGGATCTGGAAAACCCATTAGTGAACATGTACACTTCACACTATAGAACATTTTATGTGAATGGGGTTAGAAAAGGATCTTGGACTTATGCATCATCAACATCTAATAATCCATGAAAATACTCATTTTGCCATATTATTTATATTGATTACCATTGGACTTATCCAATCTAAATCCTCAACAAGGAATATTACACCTACTTCCCATATGGTCACTTATTTATTGGTCTTATGCCTTCCCACAATTTAATATACATGTGTCCCAAATAAGGGTGTAACCCCTTCATCTCATGATAATTATTTAGAAATATATCTTTAAACTCCTTGATCATCTTTACTATGTGTGCAAACTCAACATCTAACTAGTAATCTCTAATGCTTTCCATGTGTGGATCTTCTTTTGTTATAATTTTCACTTCTTTATTTTATAATGGTTGATTATAAAACTTGATTTTATCTCATTTTATACTTTCCACTATATTTTCTCCTTTAATCATCTATGTGTTTAGGTGATCAACATCCTCAACCATGGTCTTTCTTTTCTCAACCTAATAAACTTATTTTTACTCAAGGTATTTCTACGTAGAATTTCTCTACATGTCATCACACTCTTTCTCAAAGAGATTATCCAATAAGTAACTTTCCTCATTGTGTGGGTTCATCATGTGGTATTTTATTTGAGCATATTGAGTGAAAAATGTCTACTCTCATGACCCTTAATGGTTGAGTCAACTTAGGATTATTGGTATTAAATGTAAATGTTCACACAAATTTTTATTTCAATGCATCCCATTCCAATGTCTCAAATAATGTCTCTCTCCTAAAATATCATGTGGATACCCATAACTTTAAAGTCCCATGCAACACATGTACCAATAACCAAATGAGAAGCAATAACTTATTAAGAGTCCATAATTCTTTGCTTGCTTTCAAATGTTCCTTAGGCTCTAAATAATTCCCTTCTTCACGTTACTTTATTCAATTCTCACACACATTTTTAGTTCAAGGCATCCATGAGAATTTTTAATTATATATTAATTTTTGTGGGATTTTTGACACATGTATGTTTTTAGTCATTTACCTATATGACCTCCATGAGTAGTCATTATCTAAATGAAATTTTTTCTCATGTATTTTTTAAAATAATCACAAAGCAAGGGGACCCACTTTAGCACACAAACACTATAAAAAAATTAGTAGGAGGAGGAATGGTTAATTTAAAACACCACTTTGGGATTCTCACCCTCTAGCCAATAAGGAAAGAGGTTAGAAGGTGTAGACAATAAAATTTGGCATGTGGCACTTGACAATGTCAATATTAATCTACACTTATCTTACATGACTTGTGCATCTCTAAAAAACTCGTATTCACCATTCCCAATACCTACATGTTATTTATGAGCTAAATCCATTATAATTTTCTATCAATCACATACATTAACCTCTTAGTCTATATTAAATAAATTAAATATCCTACTTAGACATTTCTAGATCACCGCATTTGCATTTTTATATCTCAAAAAGTAATGTCAAACTCAAATAGTAATATTGATGTTATTGTCCTAAGGTTGACATTTACCATCCTCTAACTGAAAATGGTTATTTTTTTAAATCAATCCATTTTCATAGGTTGACCCATTCACTTAGTGCATTAATGGCATGGGAAATTATCTAATTAAGTGTGTGTGTGTGTGTGTGTGTGTGTGTGTGTGTGTGTGTGTGTGTGTGTGTGTGTGTGTGTGTGTGTGTGTGTGTGTGTGTGTGTGTGTGTGTGTGTGTGTGTGTGTGTGTGTGTGTGTAAATCAAGGTCAAGCTTATTGATCCAACCAACATTTTCAAGTACCTATGAAATATACTACTGCACATTGAGAAAATATGCCCCATTCATTTGGAATTACAAATCAATCACTAGGAGTAGTCATCATCCAAGTATAAATCACACTAATCTAGGTAAATATTCAACATTATCAAGATCAAAATTCATACTTATAAGTGCATGCATATAGAGAAAGAGCACATATTCATAACCACACTAAGGGGAATAACTACGTGTGTCTTGACTTCTATCTTCAGATTATTGGATATATAGCTAGTGATCAATCATCAATGGGGGTGATTGAGGTTAACTTGACCCAATTACACTTCCTCACTTTTTATAGGTTTTTATCTTTCACAAGTTGGCCTAGGGATTCAAGGAAAAGAATATGATTTATATATATGTGAATAGATTCAAGGTTAAAATATCAATATAGAGACATTTCAGGTAAGCACATCACATTGTATGGTCATAGAGAATAGAAAAATACCAAGACAATAATGTTAGCCTCAAGTCACCTAATTTTCATGAAATTTACCTAGGCCTAACATTAGTGACCCTATGTTCACATATATATATTTCCAAATCAAGATGAATCATATGCCTACTTCTAGTCCATTCTTAGTGTCAAAACATATTCACATTATCCTTGTCTCCTTATTATTTCCCATAAATAGTAAATTATAGTATCAAACCAATCTTAATTGGTTACATTCAAAAAAATTCTGGATTTTTATATATTAAAATTTTAATTAATCATTCTATTTTAGCATATTTTTATTCACGTTAATATAAAAATAGTAAAACCATATTGATGAACTGGTATATTACTTTTCCAATACCAAACCCTAGGTTTCCTTTAGGGTTTCATTTTTCTCTATAATTTTTTATTTCAAACTTAGGGTTTGGTTTTAATTGAATCATAATTTTTCCCATCTCCATAGGTGAAAATTTAATGACCTATCCCTTTTTCCCTAGGGTTTCATGCATATTCACCTATTAGGACTTACTCTATAAGGATTATTCCTAGATCGGTTGGTATTTGGATTTAAAAATCTCTATTTATTTTTTCTCTAAAGTTTTTTATAGTCATATTGAGTGGATAAAAAAATTAGATAAAATATTATATGGATTTTTTTAAATTCATAATTTACTATTTTAATAAATTTGGCCTAGAGGATGATTCATAAATCTATTTTCAAAACAATTTTTGGGTTTTGTTAACATACTAGTCAGTACCTCAAATGCACTTGTCAAATTAGGTGTATTTAGTAACCTTGGAGGAAACTCAAGGGAATTTCATCCTATCATTTTAGTATTATTTTTAATATAATCTAGGGCATGAGTTTTAGGTATTTGGCTCCATGAAGTAGCCTACTTGAAATATATCTCCAAGAGATGTGATGCTACCACTGAAGCCTCAATCCTTATTTTGAGAAGCATGAAATTATCTATACTAGTTGGTCCAATTCAATGGGTCCTCCACTTAAATGGATTAGTTTAAAATTTATAAATGAAAGGGATTATAAAAATATCAAATAAAACAACAAAAGGGGAAGGAAGTGTAAGGCAAAAAATGGAGGTCTTTGGGCAAGCTAAAAATATCAATACTAAAGACCCAAACATGTGCCCAACTATAGTTTTACCATTATATGTCATGTTTCACATGAGCTCAGAACTCAAACAAAAGAGAATTAATCTATGTAAGATCACATATGTTGGATTCTAGTAATTCTTTTTATAAATAAACACATACAATATTGTTTCTAAACACACACATAATCACAGTTATCTAAATGAAGGGGAAAGATTAAAGAACTATTTAAAATGGATTGTTATGTATCTTAAATATTACATATATTATAAAAATACATATATTTAAGGTTAATAACATTAATACAATTCATATTGACACATGAAACTGGAATATATTCATAAGATAAAACACAATGAGATAAAAATAGAACTTGTATTAATCTTATATTGTTTTACTACAAAAATGTTGACCTTTACAAAGGGATAAAAAGTAGCATATATAAATAAATGAGATAGGATCCACCTTAAAATATCACATAATTCCAATATTATCCATAATGTCTCAAAATAAGTATTAACCAAATCAATCATGATGTTCCAATAAAATACAAAGAAGAAAGAAAGGGGACTAGGTTTTTGATAGCACACCCCTTTGTTGGGACCATAAGGATCTTCATTTTAATAGTAATTGGGGACCACTTTTAGTTTATTTATATTATCCTAATGATATTCCAATTCTTATTCCACAAATTTATCCCATTGATCAATCTTTTTCAAGTTGTAAATTGGCTCCCAAAAAAGTATCTATGCCTGAGTCAATAGAATGTCATGAGCTATGAGACGATCTTTTAATGATACTTTTACCTCTTGACTTGGATAATGTTCATAGTTGATTGTGTGGCATGTTATAATATGGATTTTTATCCATATTTATTTTATTTTTCCACCTATTACTCATTTCCACCTTGAAGTGCTCCTTATGGACCTAGAATTCATCAAGGTTGAGCAAGGTGCCATCTGGGTGGAAGAAGGTTATGATGTTGACCTCCTTGAAGTAATAAATTATTTGGTACTTGATTTTATCCAAGGTATTTATGGTGGTATTTATATTTCTAATCTAATATTATAATTTGGTCTTCATTATACCTAAAAATTTTTGGTATAGGTTTAGGTCCATGAGGGACATGAGCTTTTGCTTCAAAAACATCCCTTTATTGATGGTTACCACCATATTCTTACACATGTTGTCTACCTTGAAAATATCCTTTAAATATTTTTGTGAAATTAAAAATATTAAATTCTCTAAAGGTTTTAAACAATTATATAATGGTAGCCTTAACCTTTCCATCCAAACCAATAGGGAACAAGCTCCTCATCTAGGACTCTAAGGCCCTAACTTGGTCCCTAAGGTCTTCCATCAATTTCTATGTGAGATTAGTGATGGATTTGATCACTGAGACTAGATCCTCTAAAATATTATCCTCTCAAATGTAATCCTCTTCTTTTTGAGTGATAATATATCTTGTTTTGTTCTCCATACCACTTGATCTCCATCTTCTATTAAAGTCTATGTGATTACCCTCTTCATTATGCCTGGGTCCCAATAAAATTACAATTGGATATTATGGTATCCTTGATAGACCATATCTATCCTCTATGCACCTTAACATTTAATTAGTTCCATCTAAACTTGTCCTACCATTATTCTCAAGGTATCAAAATATGAGACAATGGGGGTGGTAACAGTTGAAGTGGAAGGTGACAATATGGGTGGAGGCATGAAAAAAGGTAAGGGACAAAATGGGATGGATGATGGAGGTGGAGCATGGGTATAAATGGAGGCACTACCAAATGGGGTGCCCAAGGTAAAAATTTAGACCTTATTTGGTCTTGGGTCATGAATAGCTAGTGATCAATTATGCTCAGGAGATACATGTTCAATTTGAAAGAAAAGATTGGCTAATTAAAGCCAAGTCCTAAGGATCTTAGTGTAAGGGACAGGGATGCCCATGATGGAACTAAAAGTGTAACTAGAGGATACAAGGGTGGTAGAGGTGCAATTATCTTTGGATGCTTAACAATATTATAATTGGTGTTCAATTGTGGTATTATTTAAATTGATGGGGTTATCCTAAATAGATCCTATAGAATTTTGGCCACTGTTAAACTTGTTGAAGCATTGTAAGTTTTGGGAGTATAGTGGGGTTAGGGTATTCATAGTCATAAATGTTTTTTGGTTAATTATGGTAATAAGAGGTAATTTTATAACTTGTTGGTCTATACTAGGATAAATTGATGGGTTTTACCAAGTTGATGTAGCTAAAGTGTGCCAAAGTAGGGTCATAGTATAGGTTGTGGGAGCTAGGAAGCTCAGAGCCCCAAATATTATTGAAGCTAAGGGACTGAGGGTGATTAAGGCACTTATTAGGGATAGTACAAGGAGAGTCATAAGAGGATTAATTTGTAATTATGTTGTAAAATTAGGATGAGCTAAAATGGTAATATTGGATACACTAAAAGTAGGTTTGGAAACCTCTAGGGAGGCTACATACTAGTATTGGGGTGGGCTCTCTTGAAATTTAAAGCCACTTAAGATATAAAGTGCATGAGCAACGTAGGGATGGATTACCTGAGATGTTATCATAGGTGAAGTGGATGTCAAGGCTAATGTGGTAGTAGTATTAGTAGTAGGGACATCATATAGTATTATTAAGAGATCCTCCTTATAGTTGTTGAGATTTCTACAATAGGTTGTTGGGAAGTTAGTTATTGGGTTGTTGGTCTTTCCTCTAACACTAGTCTAGGATGTGTTAGTTCCTTATAGCAACATGATATTTTGATCTTCATAATCATCTATGCATCATTTTTAGGGTTGAGGTGTATCACATCATTAATGTGGCTCTCATGGTGGTATGTATCATTGAGCCATGCTTGATACTTCTCCACATGGGTGTACAACATGCCCTAGGGATCTCATTGTATGTTTTAAGCCTTGGAAAGGTTGAATGAATAGCTTTAAATGGCCACCACTTTTAGTGACACTAAATTCTTATATTTTTAGTGCCTAACAATTATAGGGAATATTAGGAAATCCTTTTTCATCTATCAAGGTGTCTCATATGATTCCATTCACCAACTACCAAGTGATCTCTTACTTTTCAAGGTGGTCTAAGACTATGTAGGATAACTAAAGAGGATACCCCTAAATACCTTCCAAACTTATCATAATATGGTCTTGGTAGTAATAATAAGTGTTTAACCCTAATTTATATTTGGATCCTATTTTATTGGTTAGGGTTAATTATATATAAATGATAGGGCACAAGGGTGAATATCAAATCTATAGTAACCCAATTAATGTGCTTAACTCAGATGTACCATATGTTAAATTTATAAATTTAAGATAGGATATTAATGGAAAGTATAACTATGATATAGATATAAATTAGATAAAATAAATTACTTCATTATTTATGATGATAATACATTGTTGAATTTGGTACAAGTAGGAAGCAGGCAAGAAGATAGTTTTGGAACGGCTATCAAATTTTGGATTTGATGCTTCTAGCTCTCTAGATAGGTGTGTTAGCCTTAGATATTTTCATTTATATTAGTGTTTAAGATAAACATTAGTGTCTTATAGATAATATGTACTCAAATAATATATGACCACCTAGATGCTTCTAGGTTTGGCTTCACCTTCACTCTGGTGCATTCAAATCTAGGTCATGGATCGTTACTCCTAGTGAAATGGAAAAACTCTATCTTTGCATCTTCAATGTTACCTTAGATAAAAATGGGTTAGTGGGCACACAGTGTCAATTTATCCCATAATTAACTCACTATCAAAGGGTGTTTCTTACATATCCCAATACTCTAAAATAGGGCCTCATACTCATGTAGTTCTCTCCTATGTGTTGTCTTGTGTGTGAATCATGCAATGTGTGTAAAGCAAGTATAACAATGAGATAGTTTTTAACTTGGAAAATATGACCATATAACTACTCTTTTAGTACTTCATACCTATATCTAGGCTATTCCTTTGATTGATATTAGAATAGGGCAAAATAAGAAAGCTTTTGGTAACTTGAGTGCTTCTTGAGTTCTCTTTTGGTTTGATTTCTAGTTGAGGAATAACTGAGGGTTGATATTATATTTATAACAATCCTATTTAGATATAACTCATATTAAATCAATTATTCTAACCATTTTAATACATTTTATTTGAAAATTGGAGAACTTTAGGGCACTGGATACTTACATTGGTCTAAGATAATAACATTAAAGTTATTGTCTAACCCAAACATTAGTATCTAGGGATAAGGAGAGTAGGCATAGGCTTAGAACTTATATAGGTGTAAGATAAGTACATTTTAATCATTCTTGTAAATATGGTATGTCTATGTCATTAATATAATGTTGTTCAAAATAAGATATAGGTCAAGGGTCATAAAATAAAGTAGATGTGAGGATTACAAAAGTAAGACATTTATATAACTAAGAGGAATAGCCAAACTCATGAGTTTTCTAAGTTTACAATTAAGGTTCTACATAATCACAAAATATTTTCTACATTTTCCCCCCATTAATCTAGTAATTAAATTACTAGTTTAAAGGAAAGGAATAAGTACTTGGGTGTGTATACACACCTTGTCTTTGCTTGAGTTGAATTTGAGTGCTTTCATAGAGCTTGGTTTGAGTGTTTTTTTGGTGATAGACTTACAACCAAGAGAATTTACAATTTATAATAATTTCATACAATATAGGTTAAAATTACTTGAAATAGATTTGAATTGAAAGAGCAAGGTTTAGGAGTATACATGTGTGTTAATGTAACCACCTTGCCTATTAGCCAGTTATTTTTGAAAAATATGTATCATTATAAGGCTCTAAGACTAATAATAGGATAAATATAGATAATTATTTAAATTTCATATATTTGAGATGGAGAGATAGGTATTGGAAGGCACATGCCCACAACTTGGAGAAAAAGTGAGTTACCACCTAGCAGTTAAGATTAGTTCAACTATATAACCCAATGATACTTATAACTTGGTCTATTTGGATGATTAATTCCAAACTAAAACTTGGTAAAATTTAGTGATTTAATCACCCCAAACATACCAAAAGGTCAACCAACTACTATAGTATATTATCTCACTAAAGTCTATAAAATTTGGTTGGGTATCAGTATGTATAATAGTTTTAAAATATAAGATTGATTTAGATTGTGAAATATTAGTAACATGTTACATATAATATTTACCTTATATTTTTATTATGTATAAATTATGTGTAAAAATGGTATAATGTATATAATTCTACCACAAATGCATATCAAATTCATATAACTATGTGCTTTGGCTAATTCAAAAAACTTTGTAAGTATGGAAGACATGTTTTATAAGCATGCCCCCAATATATATGTAAAAATATGAAACTAATTTAAATACTAATTTGAAGGATATGTTATATAAGCATGCCCCCACTATAAACTAGAGATGATGAACACTGAGTATGTGTGGAGAGCATTCTTCTAAAGCATGCCCCCACTAAATCTGTGAAACATAAGTACCATGTTGAATGAATGTAGAGGACATTATTCCCAAGAATTCCCCCACTAAATTTGAAATTATTAATGTGTGTAATCCATGTCATCATTACATTCCTCCATTGAATCTACAAACTAGTGTAAGTATCATATATTGTGTGAGTGTGGAAAACATGATTCCAAAGCATGCATCCACTATAATCTAGAAACAATGAAGAATGTGGAATCCATGTCACCAAGACATGACCCCACAAATATGCACCCCCTTTTAGGTGAGGTAAATATAGTACCTAGTATTTAGATAACCTCAAAAATGTAAGATAACTATAAATATGTGATTGTATTATGTATCATATAGAAAGAAACATGTATAGATAGATGTAACATTGAAGTGCATAAAACCAATGTGGTCACATGTAGGACTAAGATGCATGATAGATATCATGGAAATATATATATGGTAAAATTACAAGATCAACAAGAAAATAATCACACACATAAGAGCACTCAAAATCAAGTTAAAAGGTAATGGTCTAAAGAGACCTCAAACAAAGGGCATGTTTAAATGTTGTGAAATAAAATGGACATGAATTAGTCAAATGTACACAAAATTAAGGAATGATATAATTAAATTTCTAAGAATTCAATGACATATTAAAATGTCTAATAAGGAAATCATAGGCATAGGGGCCACATAACATGGATCATATTCAAATGCTCAAAAAAATAAGAAAATAGTATGGTAGAACACTCAAAGAAGTGTGTAAATGAAAATCATAAACAACTAGCATAAACATGTCATAGTGGCCCATGGATTAAATGTGTTATCAAAAAAAATTAAGTACATATCATATCAAGTACCTTGTGTAATTTATAATCATGGATAATAGGTATGTGTAAGTATAAAATTAAGCTCAAACATGAAAATATAGAGTGATCATCAAATCATATAACATGTGTATATCAATATTATAGAATATGGATGCCCCCAACATCTTGATGATGTGAGTAAAGGGAAGGCCCAACACCCATAAGTGTATCAAGTATCTATGTATGCCTGTATATATGTGTATATAGTAGTAAATGATATGCTAGTCCTTAACATGGGACTAACACATAGATGCCAAGGATCCAATAGAACATGTAGGTGCTGAAAGTTTTTTTGGACTTTTAAATGTTTTTTTAATTTTTTTAGTATTTTTTGGAAGAGACAAGATCATCCCATGATCTCATCCAAAGGTTGATCATAGGTATCTCCCCACTCGTAACCTGATGTAATAAATTGATGGTACTATCAAGGAACATGTATAGGTGCAATATCTATCACTATAATATATGTGATGTTTAGTGTATGTATAATGGGAATTTGGGGTTGTGAAGTACCAATAAAAGGAATAAGGATTATTGGAACCCATCTCTATGTATTATGTAGTTTCTTTATAATATTGATAGTAGGATCATGTCTAGGTGCTCTATTTATCTAAATATGGTCCATAGAAGATGAGGATTCTATAGAACCCACTATCTATCTCTAATGTAGAGTTCTCTCAAGTAATGGTCACCTAGTAAAGGGGATTTCTTGTTACTTACCCTTTTTTGGTGTATTATCCTTAATAGGCTTGATAATTAACTACTTGGGTATGAATTTATCTTGTTTAAATTGATGTTCATATGGAATACTAGAAATTATAATTACCTGGCTGGCATGAACGTACTTAACACACCCATGCACTATAGAATAATTACTCAAAGAGTGTGTATCCAAGTTCATCCCAACAACATGTCAAAGACACTTGTATAAGGTGTTTATAAAGGTATACTTAGAATGAATAGAGAATGAAGATCAGATTTATCATCATTAATTTCACTGTCATCAAAATGAATAGCAAGTTTCTGAACCATAGGAGTTATATGTCTCATGTAAGTGGGTGTTAAAAATATTATGGAGGAGGATGTACACTATATTCCATTTAAACTTTTGGTTCCTTTTTGGAATGGTTTTTCAAAGGATTGTTAAATATTTTCTATTTATGTTGATCACATGATCATGAACTAATTACTTTGGAAGATCCTCAAATTTAATTTGTTGGTCATCTATGAGGCCCTAGATCATATGATTTAGGTTAAAACATCTAATCATAGAATTTACAGGGCCTTGGTGATAGTCACAATAAGCATTTGTATCATATCCTTTGGGTATAAGTCTATTTACATCAACCTCTATATGAAGAGGGAGAGATATAAGATGACACTTTAGAAACCATGGGAGTAATGAAGTAGGAGGCTCAAGTAAATGTGTAAACTATCTCCTTGGTGTATTGGATTGGACACGATGATTAGTTTTTTTTGAAACTATGTTAATCATGGTGGTTGTTTCTTTTTTAGGCTCAAGATATTTTACCTTATAACTAGGTTTAGTTGTAAATTTTATACTAGATGTAGATACATCTGGTATGTTTGCTACATACATGAGTTTATTCAATGACATAAGCTTCATTTCATGGTCCCATAAAACATGACATAATTTATCAAAAGATTGAAACTATTTGAAAACAATGGACTCATGTAAAGGAGCTAACAATTCTTAAATATGTCTTACAACTCTTTTCCTACCATAATATTAGCCATTTTGGCTAGCATTATCTTATATCTCAAGACAAATTCATTGACTGGTTCATTAGTTCCTTGTTTATCCTTTGAAATTTTATCATAGGAAACCTCTTTGGTAATTTTAATAGAAAACTATACCAAAAATTGATCTACAAGAGGTTTGAAAGCTTTCAAATATTGGAGAGGTAAGTCATAAAACCACTTCAAATTAGAGTGCTTGAGGCTCCTTGGGAATAGTTTGAAGATGTTATTTAGGATCAGCCTTGCTATCATAAAATGTGAACTTAGGTATAACAAATCTGGCTAGAAAAATGTGCAAAGAGATATCAAGTCCAAGAGGGTTATGTAACACATCTTTTGAATCTATACCATGTGAATACTTTGAATCTTTTTGTTCAATGCTTGTAACCTTATCCTATAAGGTTTTACAACTTGAAGGAGTGATTAAACTATAGGCCCAATGGGATTTTGATTAGTAATTTTATTAGTCACCATAGGGGCTAGAAACATGTTTTGAACAGTAATAGGCTTTGAAACTAGTGTTTGTGTTGAAACAATAGGTAAGTTACTAATAGATGTATTAATATTAGTTTTTGGGAACAAAGGTTGGAACACATAATCTTTTCCCCAATTAGATGTATTATTTTTTAATGTGTTTAATGAGATGGATGTATCCACTAAAGTTTTTGCATTTTTATCTTAAAGTATAATTTTTAAGATTTTATCAATATCTTTAAGGTTTTGGCAAATTTTCTCATGAAATATTTCAATTTCATGCACTTTATCATTGTCTACATGTTCATTGTCATTTGTTTCCAAATTTTCATTATCATAATCTTCTTCTATGATAACCTTCTCAAGATTGTATTCATTGTCAACATGGGTATCATCATGACCCAAGGTATGAGATCCCTAATTGGTTTGAGACATATCATTTGGGTTAAGGGGAAGATCAATATGTTAAATAGACACACCCTATAATCTATGAATATACCTAGGTTACATGCAAAATAATACCAATACAAAATTAAAAAGTATAGCAATCTAAAACCCTAGCTAGTATAAAACCCTTGGAATCAAAAAAATTTACATTCACAAAGATCGTGTTCACCAAATGTTTAATCCTAATTTATATGTGGATCTTATTTTAGTTCTTATTTTTAAGGATATATAAATGATAGGGTGAAAGGGTGAATATCAGATCTACAATAGGCCAATTAATGTGCTAAACTCATATGTACCATATGTTGAAATTATAAAGATGAGATAGGCTATAAATAGAATGTACAACTATGTTAAATATACAAATGACATAAAATAAAGTACTTGGATAATTCTAATGTTAATACAGTGATAAATTTGGTATAGGTGGGAAGTAGGTAGGAAGATAGTTCTAGAATAGTTGTCAGATTCTAGATCTGGTGCCTTTATATATCTAGATAATTATGTCAACTTGGGATAGTTACATTAATGCTAGTGTCTGAGCTTGATGCTAGTGTCATGTACATAATATGCTCTCAAACAAGATGTAACCACTTGGATGCTTCTAGGTTTAGCTTTTCCTTTACTTTTATACATTTAAATTTGGGTCATGGACTATTGACCTTGGTGAAATGGCAAAACTCTAGATTTTTATCTTTAATGTGACCTTTGGGAAAATGGATTAATAAGCACACATTATTGATCTTACCTGAAATGACCTCATTATCAAAATTTTCTTCTTATATATCCAATACTCTATAATATGGCCTCATACTCATTTACTTCTCCCCTATGTGTTGGCTTGTGTGTGAATAATACAATGTGTGTATAACAAGTACAATATTGAGCTAGTTTGTAACTTGACAACTATGACCTTATGAATACTCCTTTAGTACTTCAGACCTATATTTGGGTTGTTCCTTTGATTTATATCAAGATGGGTTAGATTAGGAAAGCTTTTGGTAACTTGAGTGCTTCTTGAGTGATCCTTTGGTCTAATTTTTAGGTCAATAATGAGTGAGTGTTAATATTATATTTATGCCAATCCTATTAAGAGATAAATCACATTAAATCACTTAGGCCAACCATTTTAATACATTTCATTTGAAAATTACTTGACTTTAGGGCACTAGACATTTATGTTAGGCTAGGATAGTAATGTTGAGGCTACTATCTAACATTAACATTAGTGTCCAAGGAAGAGAGTGGGCATAGGCTTATAACTTATAGAGGTGTAAGATAACTACATTCAAAGAATTTTGGGTAAGATGGTATGTCTATGTCATCAATATAAGGTTGTTCAGATGAAGAGATAGTCTAAGGGGCACAAGATAGAGTAGATGTGAGGCTTTTAGAAGTAAGTCATGTGTAGAATTAAAATGAACAACCATGGTCATGATTTTTACAAGTTTAAAAGATTGAGGTGACACATAATCACAAAATATCATCTAAAATAAGCACTTATGTGAAAAATTAAGGCTTGTATATCCTTAAAAATCATGGGCATATACTTATAATTGATTTTAAAGTATACTTAAGGGTACAAATTATCATATATGTCATGTGTATGGTGTCTATAGTAATTAATGTAGACCTTGGAAAAGACCACATGCACCATAGATCTAAATGTCACCCATGAGAGAAGGCTATGCTTTATAAATTGAGGGTGGTGTAGGTGGCATTTACAAATTAAGACATCATGTAGAAATTTCCCCTAAACCACACCCTATTGACTTGTTATGT